>LR738710.1:804529346-804544421 GCA_902687465.1 Secale cereale | reverse complement strand
GGGGGGGGGGGGGGGGGGGGCTGACAGGTCTTTGGTGACTCAAACGATACGGCGGTTCAGAATACGGCGACTGAATCTATGGGAGATGAGTGAGACGCAGAGGATATGTTGGACTCGACGGTAAGAAACCACACACTCATTTGTCATTCCTTTGCTGTTAGACCATCTATTGTAGCTTCCTGTACTCACCTTTGCTGTTAGACCAGAGATTGTAGCTTCATGTAATCGCCTGTAACAAAAACACACACGTGCAAAGAGTTCGCAGCCCCATGGATGAATGATTCTCTTTTTTTCCCCTGTTACAGCATTCATGCTAGCTTGGAACCATAATTTTACAATCAGGTGTCGAACGAAAAAAATGCTGCTAGATCATACTTATTATTTCTGTATCAACAGATCGACATTATTTTTTTAGAAGTGCTCTGCTTATATCGGTCTGTACCAGTGGGAATTACATTTAACACCGATTTTTGGGGAAATGTAGTGTTAGGATTGGCAACGCGCGAGCAGGGATGCCATCCCAAGCAGGGAGGTTGAAATGATCAATATGGTTGACTAGAAGGGGGGGGGTGAATAGGCAACTAACAATTTTTAGCTTTTCTTAACCACTTTAAATTAAACGTCAAAGTAAGTTGTCTAGATATTCTACTAAGATGACAACTAAAGGAAAGAAGGATAACAACTACACAAGCATGATATAGGAGTTAAACAAGTAAAGCATGCACAAGTAAAGGTAAGAAATAACCACAAGTGGAACCGGTGGAGACGAGGATGTGTTGCCGAAGTTCCTTCCCTTTGAGGGGAAGTACGTCTCCGTTGGAGCGGTGTGGAGGCACAATGCTCCCCAAGAAGCCACTAGGGCCACCGTATTCTCCTCACGCCCTCACACAATGCAAGGTGCCGTGATTCCACTAGTGGTGCCCTTGAAGGCGGCGACCGAACCTTTACAAACAAGGTTGGGGCTATCTCCACAACTTGGAGGCTCCCAACAAAACCACGAAGCTTCACCACAATGGAATATGGCTTCGAGGTGACCTCAACCGTCTAGGGTGCTCAAACACCCAAGAGTAACAAGATCTGCAAGGGATTAGTGGGGAGAATCAAATATCTCTTGGTGGAAGTGTAGATCGATGCCTCCTCAAGCAATCCCGAGCAAATCAACAAGTTTGATTGGCTAGGCAGAGAGATCGGGCGGAAATGGAGCTTTTGAAGCAACAATGGAGTAGTGGGGGAAGAGGTAAGTCTTCTTGGAGAAGAAGACCCCCTATATATAGTGGGAGAGCAAATCCAACCGTTATGTGCGTTTTCAGCCCGCAGAGAGCGGTAGTACCGCACGTAAGTTGCGGTACTACCGCTGGCTGAGCAGTACTACCGCTTTGGTAGCGGTACTACCGCTAGGCAAAAATACGCAAGATGATTGACAACCACGGATGAAATAAATTACATCCGTGGCTACATCCGCAGAAATACGGTAGTAGCAAAACGCGACACGGTACTACCGCTTGGAGTAAGCGGTACTAACGCATAGGATGCGGAAGTAAAAAATTACTTCCGCACCTACTTCTACACTTAGTATAGTGCCGGGCCAGATACACGGTACTACCGCTCTGGAGCCGCGGTACTACCGCTGGTGCGGTACTACCGTGTCTTCAAGCGGTACTACCGTGTGGCTGTGCGGTACTACCGCTTTATGGAGCGGTACTACCGCTTGCCAGGCAGATGTTTTAGTTAAGAAGTCATGGTTTGCATATACGATAAGAAACAGTTGGAACTCCAGAGAAGCAAGGGAAAGGGGGTGTGAGAGTAAGATGTGTACGTGTTGATTCCACCCTAACCTTTCCGAAACGGACCCCCTCTTAATAGTACGGCTTTCCTATTACTCAAAGCCACCGACAGGGAGCAAAAAGAAAACACCGTCTTCCATCGAATCTGAGGGGCAAGCAATCGTCTTGTGCCTAGGTGAGATAAATTTGTAGGAGCTTAAAGCACACGATTAGTCCGCAAATGCATTGTCATCAATCACCAAAACTACTTAGGGAGAAATATGCCCTTACAATCTCCCCCTTTTTGGTGGATTGATGACAATACGGGATTTGCACAGGGATAAAATAAGAGAGTATGCAATCCTAAACACTAGAATATAGGTGAGCTCCCCCTGGATGTGTGCCTACACAAAGTGTGCTTTGGACTGCACAACACACATACTGGGTTCAGTGCTCCCCCTATATTCTACACATAATATACTCCTTAAATAAAACCGAGCACAAAAAAGAGGGAAAGTAAACTAACTGCTCATGATATATAAATAAAGACATAACTAAGAGTTTAACGATAGAGGAGCATATGTCTTACACTATACGATAGTCTCACGCACACGACATAAAAGCACGCAAATAAGTAGAGTTCGACCAACGGAAAGAAACAACTGGCAACTGGCACAAGACGCAAATCACTCTCTCCCCCTTTGTCATCGAGACACCACAAAGGGGAAAGAGGACACTAAGAAGGGTGGCAGCCCTGGAGAAACTTAGTCATCGTACTCATCATCAGACCCCTGCTGCTCCTCCTGACGCTCCTCGTCAGACTCTGACCACTTGTACCCCTGACGGGCCATCCAAGCTGCCTCAGGGGGGATGTTATCCTCGGACCCGTTAGACACGTCCTCTCCATAGACCGCCAAGAGCTTCTTGTCACGCTGGCGAGTCTTCTTGTCAGTCACATGAGCCCTGTATTGACCTTTAACCTGCATGCAGAAGAGGGCCTTCATCTTTTGCTTAAGCTTTTTAGCCCAAGAAGGCTCTGAGGAGGAAGAAGGAGCAAATCTTCCAGGGCCTTCCTCATCAGCCTCCTCCACAGGCTCCTCATCAGTGCCCATCTGAGCTGCAGCAGCTTGCGCACGAGTGGTGGTGTTGGCCCATCGAGTCTTGATGCGAAGACGGATGTGATCATGACGGATACAGTCGGCCTCGAACTCCTCATCAGGGTACAACTTCTCCCAAGTCTTGGAGATCAGCAGAAACAAGAATGGACCATAGATGGGTACCTTGCGAGTGTAGATCGCAAAACGGAGCTCACACCACATGATATTGGATATCTCAAGTGGTGGAGTCTGCGTCGTGCGAGCCTCTTCACACATCAGCAGCATGGCAACCAGGTTTGCATGGACCTTGTCCTTGTCTCCAACGCGAGGAAACAGAGTGTTGCAAAAGATCCGATACATGATGTCCAAAAATGGGTTCAACACCCATGTCTTCTTGCCACTAGCAAGAGTCTTCTCCACATAGAATGGCAGTAGCTTGTCTTTGTTGGCAGATTATGGATTGGCGTGAGGCCGAGCTCCAACTGGGTTGTGGAGTCCCTCGTCAGGTTTCTGTAGAAGATCCATGAAATCCTTCCAAGATGCAGTCATCTTGTGACCATTTGTCATCCATGTCATTGGGCGATCATCCTTGGTGTGGAAGTGGACTGACGCATAGAACTGAGCAATAATCTCCGGATCAAAATCATGCTGAAAGGTCATGATGTGCTCAAGTCCAAACTGCTCGACCAGATCCAGAGCCTCGGCAAAGTAGGCCCGGTTGGTGTCCTTCCGCATGTGGCCCACGTCCACCCAGTGAGCATCCACATACAGGTTGGTCTTGCTCTTGAGCACCTCCTGGTAGATGCGATACTGCTGCCTGGTCCAGAAAAGTTCATCTCCAGTAAACTGAGCACGGGGTTCTCCATAGGGGTTGTGCTTCCTCCGTGCCATGAACTCATTAGCTGGCATTTCTTCCATAGTCATCGAGGATTCCTTGTGCTTGTTGGCGGCGGTCTTGAACTTGCGCTGGGGATTGGAGCCCTCTGGCACATCACTGGGGTTGCGCAGACGCTTGGACCCGGTGTCGCGGACTGGATTGGTACGACGAGCATCGAAACCGGAGCCACCACCTAAAACACAAACACAAGAACATGACAAACAAAGAGAATCAATGCAAAAAGCCTCAAAAAGCACAAGAAACGAGTAGAAAGGAAAATATGTACATGGTACGAAGGAACTATGACCAAAGCGGTAGTACTGCCTGACTGACGCGGAAGTAAAAAATTAGTACCACTTAGTGAGCGGTAGTACCGCTTGGTGGAAGCGGTAGTACCGCACACTCTGCGGTAGTAAAAATTTACTTCCGTGAACAGAAGCGGAAGTAAAAAACTAGTACTGCTTACGGAGCGGTAGTACCGCGTTGGGGTTGCGGTAGTACCGCTCGGTAAGCAGTAGTAAAATTTTACTTCCGCTCCAGAGCGGTAGTACCGCGGAGGACAACGGTAGTACCGCTTTGGTCAGATCTGAAAACGGATCTGGACCAGATCGGGCGGTAGTACCGCGGTTTACCAGCGGTAGTACCGCACGGAACAGATCTGAACAGAGCGGATCTAGATAAGGTCATGTAGATCGGACAACGGTACTACGGCTGATCATAGTAACTTGATAGCAACATACATACTAGCATTTCTAGAGCAAGAACACTCTCCTACATCCTAAACTTGCATGGATAAGAAAACGAAGAACGCAAGAACACTAAGCATCTCCCCTAACCCTAAAAACAACAACAAGGCAACAAGAAGAGGGGAAAAGGGGAGAAACCTTCATCCATGGCAAGAGGGCGAGGTGGGGAGCGATCCCACCGGTCGGAATGCGAGGAGAGTGGCCGAGGAAGGAGATCCGGCGAGGTCCTTCGGTGGCGTTCTTGAGAGGGAGAGAGAGAGAGAGACGGCGTGGGGGTTAGGAGTGAATGGGTATGGGGGAGTTGGAACTCCCCCTGCCTGCTTATAACCCCCACCCGTTCGAATATGTGCGGTAGTACCGCGGTCATCGCGGTAGTACCGCTTGGGCGGAAGTACCGCTCGCCAAGCGGTAGTACCGCTCTACCAGCGGCAGTAAATAATTACTGCCATGCTGGACTTGCGGTAGTACCGTAACCTTGCACGGTAGTACCGCTACTCCAAGAACAAGCACGTTTTAACACGAGGCTTTTAGCAAAGAAGAGAGAAAAACAAACGAACGCACAAGCGAGGCAAATAACACAACTCCAAAGAGGAGGGCGGTGGCCGAGGCCACATATGTTTGAGTTCGTTGGTATGGCACCGCGAAGAATTATCCTTGGGCCCATGACCAATACTCGTCTTGAAGCACTTAAACCAACTATGTATGGTAAATGATAAAGACTTGATCAGTTTATGCATAATGGGGGGAGGAATGGTTCATTGAGAGAACAATACTCCCCCTATGTTCATGCCTACATCTAGACAAGATAACTATATTGAGTGTGAGGAGTGTGTGCAAAGACTCAAGCCACATTGCTCAAATTGATGATATTTAGCTCATGCCTTAACTCGCGAAATCTTGCTTCATCCAAAGGCTTCGTGAAGATATCTGCAAGGTTATCATGAGTGTTGACGTAGTGAAGCTCGATCTCTCCTTGCCTTATGTGATCCCGGATGAAGTGATACCGAATCTCTATATGCTTCGTCTTGAAGTGTTGCACCGGGTTGAGAGAAATCTTGATGGCACTTTCATTGTCACACCAAAGAGGCACTTTGTCACAAGTGACACCGTAATCCTTTAAAGTTTGCCTCATCCATAAGAGTTGAGCACAACAACTGCCAGCAGCCACATACTCTGCTTCGGTGGACGAGAGAGACACACAACTTTGCTTTTTGGAAGACCAACTAACAAGAGAGCAACCAAGAAATTGGCACCCTCCCGAAGTGGACTTCCTATCCACTTTGTCTCCCGCCCAATCAGAATCAGAGAAACCTACAAGGTTGAAGTTTGCTCCTCTCGGGTACCATAAGCCAAAGTTTGGGGTATGAGCCAAATATCGAAAGATTCGCTTGAAAGCCACAAAGTGACTCTCCTTAGGTGAGGCTTGAAACCGTGCACAAATTCCTACACTCAACATAATATCCGGTCTAGATGCACAAAGGTAAAGCAAGGATCCGATCATAGAGCGATATACCTTTTGATCCACCGCTTTATCATTGGGATCAATGTCAAGTTGGCATTTGATTGGCATTGGAGTAGTAGCCGGCTTGACATCACTTAGATTGAACCTCTTGAGCATGTCTTGAGTATACTTGGATTGTTTGATGAAGATGCCTTCTCTTCTTTGTTTGATCTCAAACCCAAGGAAATACTTCAACTCTCCCATCATGGACATCTCAAAATGGGTGGTCATGAGTGCGGCGAACTCATCATTGAAAGCTTTGTTAGGTGAACCAAAGATAATATCATCAACATATAGTTGGCATACAAACAACTCCCCTTTGACCTTCTTAGTAAAAAGAGTGGGGTCGATTTTCCCAATTTCAAACCCACGATCTTGTAACAACTCGGTAAGATGCTCATACCACACACGGGGGGCTTGTTTAAGGCCATAGAGTGCCTTATCGAGTTGGTACACGTGATTGGGGAGCTTAGGATCCTCAAACCCCGGGGGTTGTTTAACATACACCAACTCATTAATAGGACCATTAAGAAATGCACTTTTCACATCCATTTGTTGCAATTTAAAGTTATGATGGGAAGCATAGGCAAGCAACAAACGAATGGATTCAAGACGAGCAACGGGGGCAAAGGTTTCACCGTAGTCGATACCCTCGACTTGGGAGTAGCCTTGAGCCACCAGACGCGCCTTGTTGCGGATGACAATGCCATGAGCATCTTGCTTGTTCTTAAAGATCCATTTGGTTCCAATGACATTATGGTTCTCCTTTGGCCTTGGCACCAGACGCCACACCTTGTTGCGCTCGAAGTTATGGAGTTCTTCATGCATGGCATTGAGCCAATCAGGGTCTTCGAGCGCCTCATACACCCCCCTTTTGATGCTTCCTAGAATGTTCTCGATGTGATGTTTGTTGGAAGTAAGCCTGGAGGCAACTTTTGCAGCACGACGCTCTAATTGCTCTTCAAGAGTTAGCTGAGGAGCACTGAGTTGATCATCTTGAGCGTCGTCAGGAGCTAGATCTTGATCTTGAGCTTCCTCTTGATCTTGATCTTGCTCGGAGGACAGAACTTGGCCTTGTGCATCATTTGGTGGCTCTTCACCATTTTGTGATTGATCTTGCACTTGGCCTTGTTCGTCAAGTTGAGGGCCTTCACTTTGTTCTTCGGAAGCGTGTGGGTCTTGGGTTGATGATGGTTCCACTTGAGTGGAACATTGTCCTTCTCCTTCGGCCACAAGGGGTTCCTCAATGGGTAGGATGTATCCACAACCCATTCTTCTTATGGCTTGAGGAGGAATTTCATCACCTACATCACAAGTACCACTTTGCTCCACTTGGGAGCCGTTATTTTCATCAAACTCTACGTTACTCGTCTCCTCAATGAGTCCATTGGACTTGTTGAGGACACGGTAAGCATGAGAGTTTGTAGCATAACCAACAAATATGCCTTCGTGAGCTCTAGATTCAAATTTAGACAAGCGAACACCTTTCTTGAGAATGAAACACTTACACCCGAATACCCGGAAGTACTTGAGATTGGGCTTGTTACCGGTAAGAATCTCATACGGAGTTTTGTTCAAGCCTTTGCGGAGATAGAGACGATTTGATGCATGGCAAGCGATGTTGATGACTTCGGCCCAAAAGTTGTATGGAGATTTGAATTCAGCCATCATGGTTCTTGCCGCATCCATTAGAGTTCGGTTCTTTCTCTCCGCAACACCGTTTTGTTGATGGGTATAAGGGGCTGCATATTGATGTTTGATCCCCTCATCACCCAGAAACTCATCCAAGGTGTAGTTCTTGAACTCGGTGCCGTTGTCACTTCTGATCATCAAAATCTTTGCTTCATGTTGTCGTTGAGCTTCATTTGCAAAGTTGATGACGGTTTGTTGGGTCTCACTCTTCTTCTTGAAGAAGTATACCGAGGTGTATCTTGAGTAATCATCCACAATCACCAAGCAGTACTTTCTACCCCCAAGACTATCAAAAGATGGAGGCCCAAAGAGGTCCATGTGGAGGAGCTCTAGGGGTCTCTTTGAATAGATGATAGTCGTGGGAGGGTGAGCCTTCTCATGTAACTTTCCTTCAATGCAAGCCCTGCAAGCACGATCTTTGGCAAAGCTAACATTTGTTAGTCCACGGACATGGTCCCCCTTGAGAAGACTTTGCAAAGATCTCATATTGACGTGGGCCAAACGGCGATGCCAAAGCCATCCCACATCAACTTTAGCCCTTAGGCATGTCGCGACCTTAGTGGGTTGCTTCGAGAAGTTAACCACATAAAGGCCGTTCTCGACATGCCCAACATAGGCTACTTTAAGAGTCTTGCTCCACAAGAGGGCCACGGTATCAATATCAAAGAATGTAGCAAAGCCCATGAGTGCAAGTTGGCGAACAGAAAGTAAATTGTATGCAAGGGACTCAACAAGCATGACTTTCTCGATCGTGAGATCATGAGAGACAATAACCTTGCCAAGCCCCAATACCTTAGAAGATGAAGCATCACCCCATTCGACGTTGGTGGCCATAGATGAACCGAGATGCACGTCCACCACCAAGTCTTTGCTTCCGGTCATATGATTTGTGGCTCCGCTATCGAGCAACCATGATCCCTCGCCGGAAGCAAACTCCTACAATAGATCAATGCTTGGATTTAGGTACCCATTTGGTAATGGGTCCTTTGAGGTTAGTAACAAGGGTCTTAGGAACCCAAATGGACCATTCAATATACTCATAAGAAGAACCAACAAATTTAGCAAACACATGACCATCACTAGCACGGCATAAAACATATGAAGGATTAAAGTCGCCGGCCATGTTTGATGGTATGGTGGAGTTTTTCTTGACACCACCACTTTTCACACTTTTCTTCTTCTTTGACGTGCCCTCTCCTTCTTTCACAAAAGATTGTCGGAGAGGGGGTGGTTGCTTGGTCTTGTCATTCTTCTTCTTCTTGGGCTTAGGAACAAACCCAATTCCTTCCTTTGCCACAACCTCCTTTTGATTGCTCAAAAGGGTGTTGAGGTTCTTCTCACCTTGTATGCAAGTCACAAGGCCTTTCTCAAGTTGCTTCTTCAACTCGGCATTTTCTTCAACAAGATGCACATGCTCGCAACATGGGTTAGTAGCATTTGCATTATCAATTAAAACCATGCGAGGAAAGATAGCCTTTTCCTTAGTTAGCGAAACTTGGAGTTGATCATGAGACTCCTTGAGAGTAGCATGCATACCTTTCAAGGCCTTGTGAGCCTTGTCAAGTATTTCAAACTCCTCTTTGAGTTTAGCATGGTCAACCTCAAGTTTTGCCTTCTCGGAATTAAGGACACGAGAGACAACTAAAGCATGATCAAGATCTTTCTTTAATTTAGCATGACCATCGTTGTGTGACTCCTCAAGAGCCAAACGAAGACCACGCTCTTCCTCTAGGGCGTTAGAGAGATCCGATATCTCATTGGCATAGTCTCGACTATGTCCTTCCATTTTAGTAATGGTTTCCTCGTGAGCCTCGATCATGTCATTGGCCTCACCGAGTTGTTCCAAGAGAGCAACAAAATGCTTCTTGGGTTTGCCCTTGAGATTTTTCATGAACAACTCAAATTCATTTTCTCCCTCCTTAGCACCCTCACTCTCATCAATACAATTCGCCAGTGAAGGATTAGAAGAGATAGTAGTATTGATGTTTGGGGTTACCTTGTTGGTGGCCTTGGCCATGAGACACTTGGCGGTGGTGTTCTCATTTGGTGAGTCGAAGAGAGATGAGTGCGGAGTAGTCGCAATTGCAATTGTGGCCATTGTGGTCACCTCATCGTCTTCATCATTATCATCATCCTCAACATATTCTTCTTGGGCCACCAACACTTTCGGAGGAGTCTTCTTGTTGAAGTTGTTCTTGTTGGGATAGGACTTTGACTTGTCCTTCCGAATAAGCTTGCCTCCAAAGTCTTCTCTCTTCTCATATGGGCAATCCACAACGAAGTGACTTACATTTCCACAGTTGAAGCATGTCCTCACTCGTTGCTTCCCCTTGTTGCCACTAGAGTTGTTCGTGTTGAAGTTGGATCTTGTGTTCTTCTTGTCCCAGAATTGCCTTGAAGCAAGAGCCATGTGCTCATGATAGGCATATTTGGTGTCCTCGGGGCTACACTCATCATCATCTTCCACTTCCTCCTCTTCCACACAAGCCTTGGCCTTCAGTGCAAGATTAGGCTTCTTCGATCGTTGAGCTCTTAAGACCGCATTGTCGGCGGTCACGTCCAAGATCCTCATGGCAACAAACTCATCCAACACTTCATTTGAGGATAAGTGGTGGAAGTCCGGTCTCTGACGTATGACAGAGGACATGGCCTTATGGTAGGGCATCATGGCCTTGAGGAACTTGCGCTTGATCCAATTGTCATCCGTATCCTTACTACCATGATCTCGAAGAGAGACCGCGAGGATAGTTAATCTTCGATAAAGTTCACGAGGATCTTCATCTTCGATCATAGCAAACTCATCAGCTTCATCTTGCATCACTTCATAGTTGGAGCGTTGAATACTGGTGCTTCCCTTGTACATCGTGCCAACATGCTCCCAAGCTTCCTTGGCCACAGTGAAGGGTCGAAGGTGTGCAATGTCTTCAGGAGGGATGGAATCTTGAAGAATGCAAAGAGCGGACTCGTTGAACTCATGATCCGCAGTTTCTCTTGGAGTCATGTTGTCAGGATCATGCGGATAAAAACCTTGCTCAATGATTCTCCAAAGGTTAGTAGAACAATGATTAATATGATGTTTGAAACGAAACACCCAAGTAGCAAAATCAGAATTTTTGATAAACTTGGGAGGGGGCCCAACGGAATTTAAATGCGGTGTGGGAACGGGTCCTCCATAGTGAGTAGGAGGAGCGGATTGGGCAAATTTTCCACTCCCATTCTTAGTAACAGGGGCTTGTTCACTACTAGCTTCTCCCTTGTCGGGATTAGCCTCCGACACGTTGGTAGCGGGATGAGCCACTTCCAACGGTGTGGTGGATAATTTAAGCCCCTCAAGCAAATCTTTAAACATGCCTTTGACCTCGCTCGCTAGTGATTCTTTCAATGTGGTCAAGGCCACATTGAACTCCTCACGAGAGACCGAGGCTCCCCCATCTGACGTAGGCAAGGACGGAGTTCCATCGGAATGGTCCTCCGTCTCGACTACGTTGTCACCCATACTCTTTGGACGGTAAAGTCCTTAAAAAGAGACGAGGCTCTGATACCAATTGAAAGGATCGATATGGTTGACTAGAGGGGGGGGTGAATAGGCAACTAACAATTTTTAGCTTTTCTTAACCACTTTAAATTAAACGTCAAAGTAAGTTGTCTAGATATTCTACTAAGATGACAACTAAAGGAAAGAAGGATAACAACTACACAAGCATGCTATAGGAGTTAAACAAGTAAAGCATGCACAAGTAAAGGTAAGAAATAACCACAAGTGGAACCGGTGGAGACGAGGATGTGTTGCCGAAGTTCCTTCCCTTTGAGGGGAAGTACGTCTCCGTTGGAGCGGTGTGGAGGCACAATGCTCCCCAAGAAGCCACTAGGGCCACCGTATTCTCCTCACGCCCTCACACAATGCAAGGTGCCGTGATTCCACTAGTGGTGCCCTTGAAGGCGGCGACCGAACCTTTACAAACAAGGTTGGGGCTATCTCCACAACTTGGAGGCTCCCAACAAAACCACGAAGCTTCACCACAATGGAATATGGCTTCGAGGTGACCTTAACCGTCTAGGGTGCTCAAACACCCAAGAGTAACAAGATCCGCAAGGGATTAGTGGGGAGAATCAAATATCTCTTGGTGGAAGTGTAGATCGATGCCTCCTCAAGCAATCCCGAGCAAATCAACAAGTTTGATTGGCTAGGGAGAGAGATCGGGCGGAAATGAAGCTTTTGGAGCAACAATGGAGTAGTGGGGGAAGAGGTAAGTCTTCTTGGAGAAGAAGACCCCCTATATATAGTGGGAGAGAAAATCCAACCATTATGTGCGTTTTCAGCCCGCAGAGAGCGGTAGTACCGCAGTAAGTTGCGGTACTACCGCTCTGCTAGCGGTACTACCGCTAGGCAAAAATACGCAAGATGATTGACAACCACGGATGAAATAAATTACATCCGTGGCTACATCCGCAGAAATACGGTAGTAGCAAAACGCGACACGGTACTACCGCTTGGAGTAAGCGGTACTACCGCATAGGATGCGGAAGTAAAAAATTACTTCCGCACCTACTTCTACACTTAGTACAGTGCCGGGCCAGATACACGGTACTACCGCTCTGGAGCCGCGGTACTACCGCTGGTGCGGTACTACCGTGTCTTCAAGCGGTACTACCGTGTGGCTGTGCGGTACTACCGCTTTATGGAGCGGTACTACCGCTTGCCAGGCAGATGTTTTAGTTAAGAAGTCATGGTTTGCATATACGATAAGAAACAGTTGGAACTCCAGAGAAGCAAGGGAAAGGGGGTGTGAGAGTAAGATGTGTACGTGTTGATTCCACCCTAACCTTTCCGAAACGGACCCCCTCTTAATAGTACGGCTTTCCTATTACTCAAAGCCACCGACAGGGAGCAACAAGAAAACACCGTCTTCCATCGAATCCGAGGGGCAAGCAATCGTCTTGTGCCTAGGTGAGATAAATCTGTAGGAGCTTAAAGCACACGATTAGTCCGCAAATGCATTGTCATCAATCACCAAAACTACTTAGGGAGAAATATGCCCTTACAGATGTTGTCATAGAAGATGTCATGACACATACAACACATCGGTGGTGCAAATGGCATGTGTTGAAGAAAGCAAAAGAGTGCCTTGGGCCACTGCTAGGCAAGGGTAGTTAGTTCAAACATGAGTTCAACAAGATGGTTAGTGAGAAAGAATTTGAGGATGGTTGGGCATGTATGGTTGAGAAGCATGGTCTATAAAAAAATGCATTTCTCACCCAAATATATGAGACCCGGATGAAATGGTCTAAACCTTACTTCATGGATGTTTTTACGCCAATATGACCGGCACGCAGTGTAGTGAAAGTGCAAACCATTTGCTCAAAGGATATGTGCCATCAGGATCCCCGATGCACCTTTTTGTAAGGCAATACGAGAAGATGCAATTTGATAGAGATTCGGAGGAGAGTTATCAATACAAGAGAACCAAGCTGGTAAGCATACAAAATTTATGCGTTGTCCTGTGACGAGCAATTTATCTTGCCATGAACCATTCCATGTTATCGGCCAAAATGATAAGTACAAAACACATGATAATGATATGTATTTGCATGCAGGGGTGTTGTTGTGCTGGCTCAGAACCTACCTATTGAGATACATGCATCAAAAATTTATACGAGGGCTATGTTTGTAAAATTTGGCGAGATGCTATATGAATGTGGGTCATATGTTCTGATTGAAGTTGTGCCTCGTCGTGAATACATAGCCAGGCATGTAAGGAAAGATTCAAGGGACAAATGGTGTTAAAATGAATTCCTCATCCAGGACAACGAGCTTGTTGACGAATTCAAGTGTGAATGCGGAATGTTTGAGCATTTCGACATGGTGTGCAGCCATGCATTGAAGGTGTTTTCTTTTTTCTTGTTGTTGCTCTGTTGTACATGCTGAACAAATTATTACCGAGAGCAATAAAAAAATGGCAGATTTTGACACTGATCTTTGTTTTCCTTGTTCTCAGGTAATGATCCATCTTGGTCTGCAGGAGGTTCCAGCCAGACACGTGCTGAAGCGTTGGACGGATGCAAGGGATATACTCCCCCAGAGTTTCTACGTTACCAAAAGGGCCAAGGTCCTCTCAAGTACTCTTCGCAGTGATCGACATACCAATGTGCATCTGCTTTGCCTTGAGATTGTTAGACTGATGCATATACTCTTGCAATGGAGCAACTAGGAAATGTGAAAACATTGCCGGAGCCAGTGGCTGCTGTACGCGATAGCATGGGTTTATCTGACAGAGAGGTGGCAGGTGATTCTGCAGGTTCAGCTACAGCACAAAAGCGGCATTTTGGTCCAACAAAACAGGTGCAAAGTGCCTCGCAATATTCATATAGCTTTGGGGCGCCATCAAAGAAGAGACCAGCAGGGCGCCCTACGACAAGCCGCGACAAAGCACCATACGAACAGCCAGGGACGAAGCTAGAAAAAATTGGTACTGGTGTCATGTTTTGTCCATCCTAGCGCAAACTATAGCAGCACAACATACATAATGTTGGAGTGTAGCATATAGAGAGAAAATATACAATGATTAAATATTATTACTATTATATTAAAAAGTCATACCGAGTACAGGCTGAGCGAAGTCATAAAGCCAAAGGTTAACTTAGAGCACTTCAATTGTTACTTTCTGAAAAGGATGAACAGAAAAGCATATTATATTCACAACAATGTTACAAAAAAAAATACAAAAAAATATATCTCCATCTGTAAGGTCCTCTAGTTAAACCGTCTGATCTCGTGTTACTTATTAGGATTCTTACTGTAGTGTGATATTCTTTTTTCGATCACCTAGATGAGGAGGAAGATCATCCAAATTTATTTCTGTTGCAATAGTAGTACTACTGCTTGATACATGAGTATGATCTTATCTAAATCTAAGTACCTTGAAGTCCCTGCTGCAACTACTAGTAGTGGCCGTTTCCACAAAAATCTGTCCATAACCTCCAAGGAAATATCACATCGGAAAGTGATTTGGGAATTAGGGATTGAGAGGAGGCGATGAGACGAAGAGAGAGAAACTCGTGCGCATACAACAGCGTATCTGCGTATAGGAAATTAAGGATTTAGGAACGAGTGCTTTCGGGGTGTGTGGAACGACCACATATGGGCTTCTACGGCTGGGCTGGAATTAGGCTGCACTTTGGGCTTCTCGGGCCGGGCTGGGGTCAATCATTTTTTTGGGCTGGGGTCAAAGACAAATCCTATTAACAAGATTACTTTATGTTACGATCGGCACTGGTGTCAATTGACACCAGCCCTTACAGGGGAGCTCCGTCCCTGCGAACAGCCAGCTAAGAGGAGTAGGTTCTGTTCGATCTGCCGGGCCCAGGGGCACAAGAGCACAACATGTACGCGGCGGGGGGG
>LR738710.1:804504712-804516721 GCA_902687465.1 Secale cereale | reverse complement strand
TCCGCAAAATGGCTTGAAGCCATGAAATCTGAGATGGGATCCATGTATGAGAACAAAGTGTGGACTTTGGTTGACTTGCCCGATGATCGGCAAGCCATCGAAAATAAATGGATCTTCAAGAGGAAGACCGACGCAGACGGTAATATTACTGTTTACAAAGCTCGACTTGTTGCGAAAGGTTTTCGACAAGTTCAAGGAGTTGACTACGATGAGACTTTCTCACCTGTAGCGATGCTTAAGTCTGTCCGAATCATGTTAGCAATTGCCGCATTTTATGATTATGAAATCTGGCAAATGGATGTCAAAACTGCATTCCTAAATGGATATCTCAAAGAAGAGTTGTATATGATGCAACCAGAAGGTTTTGTTGATCCAAAAGGTGCTAACAAAGTATGCAAGCTCCAGCGATCCATCTATGGACTGGTGCAAACATCTCGGAGTTGGAATATACGCTTTGATGAGGTGATCAAAGCATATGGTTTTATACATACTTTTGGAGAAGCCTGTATTTACAAGAAAGTGAGTGGGAGCTCTGTAGCATTTCTAATATTATATGTAGATGACATATTGTTGATTGGAAATGATATAGAATTTCTGGATAGCATAAAAGGATATTTGAATAAAAGTTTTTCAATGAAAGACCTCGGTGAAGCTGCTTATATATTAGGTATCAAGATCTATAGAGATAGATCAAGACGCTTAATTGGACTTTCACAAAGCACATACCTTGATAAGATTTTGAAGAAGTTCAAAATGGATCAGTCAAAGAAAGGGTTCTTGCCTGTTTTACAAGGTATGAAGTTGAGTAAGACTCAATGCCAGACCACTGCAGAAGATAGAGAGAAAATGAAAGTCATTCCCTGTGCCTCAGCCATAGGATCTATCATGTATGCAATGCTGTGTACCTTGCTATAAGTCTAGCAGGGAGGTACCAAAGTAATCCAGGAATGGATCACTGGACAGCGGTCAAAAACATCCTAAAGTATCTGAAAAGAACAAAGGATATGTTTCTCGTATATGGAGGTGACAAAGAGCTCGTCGTAAACGGTTACGTCGATTCTAGCTTTGGCACTGATCCAGATGACTCAAAGTCACAAACCGGATATGTATTTTTATTGAACGGTGGAGCTGTCAGCTGGTGCAGTTCCAAGCAGAGCGTCGTGGCGGGATCTACGTGTGAAGCGGAATACATAGCTGCTTCGGAAGCAGCAAATGAAGGAGTCTGGATGAAGGAGTTCATATCCGATCTTGGTGTAGTACCTAGTGCATCGGGTCCAATGAAAATCTTTTGTGACAACACTGGAGCCATAGCCTTGGCGAAGGAATCCAGGTTTCACAAGAGAACAAAGCACATCAAAAGACGCTTCAATTCCATCCGCGATCTAGTCAAGGAGGGAGACATAGAGATTTGCAAAATACATACGGATCTGAATATTGCAGACCCGTTGACTAAGCCTCTTCCACGGGCAAAACATGATCAGCACCAAGACTCCATGGGTGTGAGGATCATCACTTTGTAATCTAGATTATTGACTCTAGTTCAAGTGGGAGACTGAAGGAAATATGCCCTAGAGGCAATAATAAAGATGTTATTTGTATTTCCTTATATCATGATAAATGTCTTTTATTCATGCTAGAATTGTATTAACCGGAAACTTAGTACATGTGTGGATACATAGACAAAACAGTATGTCCCTAGTATGCCTCTACTAGACTAGCTCATTGATGAAAGATGGTTATGTTTCCTAGCCATAGACATGAGTTGTCATTTGATCAACGGGATCACATCATTAGGAGAATGATGTGATGGACAAGACCCATCCGTTAGCATAGCACTATGATCGTTTAGTTTTACTGCTATTGCTTTCTTCATGACTTATACATGTTCCTATGACTATGAGATTATGCAACTCCCGAATACTGTAGGAACACCTTGTGTGCTATCAAACGTCACAACATAACTGGGTGATCATAAAGATGCTCTACAGGTGTCTCCGAAAGTATTCGTGGTGTTGGCATAGATCAAGATTAGGATTTGTCACTCCGAGTGTCGGAGAGGTATCTCTGGGCCCTCTCGGTAACACACATCACAATAAGCCTTGCAAGCAAAAGACTAATGAGTTAGTCACGAGATGATGTGTTACGAAACGAGTAAAGAGACTTGCCGGTAACGAGATTGAACTAGGTATAAAGATACCGACGATCGAATCTCGGGCAAGTAACATACCGTTTGACAAAAGGAACAACGTATGTTGTTATGCGGTTCTGACCGATAAAAGATCTTCGTAGAATATGTAGGAGCCAATATGAACATCCAGGTTCCGCTATTGGTTATTGACCGGAGATGAGTCTCGGTCATGTCTACATAGTTCTCGAACCCGTAGGGTCCGCACGCTTAACGTTTGATGACGATCGGTATTATGAGTTTATGAGTATTGATGTACCGAAGGTAGTTCGGAGTCCCGGATGAGATCACGGACATGACGAGGAGTCTCGGAATGTCCGAGACATAAAGATTGATATATTGGACGGCTATATTCGGACACCGGAAGTATACCGGAAAAGTTTTGGATTTATCGGGAATGCCGGAAGGGGTTACCGGAACCCCCTACGAGAGGGGATGGTCCATAGTGGGCCTAAAGGGAAAGAGAGAGGCAGCCCATAGGGCAGGCCGGCGCCCCCACCTAGGGTTCCTAGTTGGACTAGGATTGGGGGGGGGGGGCGCCACCTCTCCTATTCCTTTCCCCCTTCTTCCTTTCGGTGAATCCTACTAGGAATAGGATTATTGCAATCCTATTCCTAGTAGGACTCCTTCCCTAGCCGCACCAGGAAGGGCCGGCCGGCCTCCCTCCCCTGCTCCTTTATATACGGGGGCAGGGGGGCACCCAAAGACACACAAGTTGAATTGTTTTAGCCGTGTGCGGTGCCCCCCTCCACAGAATCACACCTCGGTCATACCGTCGCGGAGCTTAGGCGAAGCCCTGCGCCGGTGAACACATCATATCCGTCACCACGCCGTCGTGCTGACAAAACTCTCCCGTGAAGCTCAACTGGATCAAGAGCTCGTGGGACGTCATCAAGCTGAACGTGTGCTGAACGCGGAGGTGCCGTACGTTCGGTGCTTGATCGGTTGGATCGCGAAGAAGTTCGACAACATCAACCGCGTCACTTGACGCTTCCGCTCCCGGTCTACGAGGGTACGTAGACACACTCTTCCCTCTCGTTGCTATGCATCTGGTAGATAGATCTTGCGTGATCGTAGGAAAATTTTAAAATACTACGTTCCCCAACAACCCCGACCTTGCGTCGCTCCCAACGATGACTTGGGGAAAACCTAGTTGTCGTCCATCAGCGGCCCCCACCTTCCCTCCGCCCTCCCTTGTCACCTTCGAAAGAGGTTGTTGAGCTAAGGCCATGCCGCAGATGATAGTGGTGGGCCTGTTGTCTTGTGACACACATCTCCCTCAAGATCAAGGTGCTCGTAGTCCATCCTCGTGGCTACTCCCTCCTGACGGTGCGGAGGCTCTAAGGCATGGCTGCTTCCTCCCATCCTCTCCGGGTGTCGGGACAATGCGTCGTGGCTCCTCAACTGATGGTTGAAGCGATAGCTAATGCAACTCCATCCTAGTTGCGGCAAGTATGCAATGCTAGTCTCCCACAGCTGCCCAATGACAGCCTTGGCGGTACCAAAAGTTGATACACGACGCAGGGTGTGACTATGGTTGGATCTAGAGCTCTATATCCAACTGACGCATGCCCCTAACAGATGGGCCCAAGCCTAATTCCTCTCCAACGAGGTATTTGGGTAGTGGTAGTGTGACTCTGGGGGCTTTAGTGTGATGGTAGCGCCGACTCGACGCTAGAGGTCTGAAAGTTAGTGAGCTTGTGGACAGGTGGTGTGATGATGTTACTACCTTTTTCAATTACGCAAGCGTACCTGGTGTAGTTACTTCGAGTAAAGGTCGGGCTCTTACAAATGCTGATTATGCGGCGTCTGCAGGAATCATTTTTCCTCCTTGGGACCGGGGCGGGGGGGGGGTATCATTGTGGATTTTGCCAGTTTTCTTGGGGCGTCGTTGACGTCGTTTTCCTCCTTGGGGTGTCGTTTTGAAGGCTTCGCCCTCTATGCACTTTCCTGGGGGTAGACTTGCAAGGCATCACGGTTGGTAGGTGCCTAAACGACGATGCTAGTGGTTAGTGGTGCGACTCGTGTTACTGAAATGTCGATGGTGAAAGGAGTTGGGTTGTAGCATGTTCTTCGTCATCAAACGCCTAACGTGTTCTATGTTCGTCCTCGTGTCTTCTTGTTGTGTAGCGTTGAAGTCGGAGCCGAGTGTCGAGAGGTGAATCGGTGGCAGTGATGCCCTACAAATAGTAGGTTTGACGTTTGGTGATCTTCTCTGGCTGCGCCCGGTGATGTTGGTGCAAGATATGCTTCTTTCTCTTGCCAAACTCGTGTTGGAAGTCGGAGTTGCCCTGTCCATGATGCTTTTGGTTGATTGTTTTGCATAGGCCGACTGGCATCTTGTGTCCTGATCATGGTGAGGGCTCTTTCTTGGTCGCCTATAGTGAAGTTGGAGTCGCTTGCTCAGGGAGAAATGATGACGATGAAAGTTTGCCGACAATCTCGATGAAGTCCCTATCTTTGATGGCGTGAGGGTGTCTTCGAGGATATCTAGATCGGTCGAGGGTGCCCCTTTTAATTGGTCTAGTTTGTCGGTTTTCGCTCGGATTTCCACGAATTAAGCAAACAAATTTCTTCTTAACTGATAGGTTAAGTGTTAAGTGTTTTGGTTTTAAATAAAATACTTTACTGACATAAGAGTGTTAGCATCGATCCCTTGCTAGGTGATTGGATCTAACGACTGCCGATTGGTATATGAAGGTAGATGATAATGATGCATGGTTTCAAATAAGAGTGTACCGATATCTAACTTGTGGTTGGATGGTTAGGAGGAAGTGTTGGAGATATGCCCTAGAGGCAATCATGCATGATGATATTTCCTATGTGTTTATGAATAAGGATAGTCCTTGGACATTATCGATGATGTACATCAGCAAGTACGTGACTTGTTTGTGGGACTATGCATTGTACGATGACTGTCCTAAAAGGTCCATAGTCGAAAGGATTGTGTGGAAGCGCAACCAACCAGTACGGGGGATCAAACGACTGGCTGATCGAGGGAGATCAGACAAGGAGGAGACGAACCACACCGACGCACTTCCCCAACTCTTCTTCCGCTGCACGACACTGTGCGTCTAGTGGTAACAATCCATGATTAATCTCCCGTAGCACGTTCTTGGTTGATCTGCGCGTAGGAAAATTTTAATTTACAGTCGACACACCCTAATGTGGAGTCCAACAATAGTATCAGAGTCTCTGCTATAGGATTTGGTTTCAGATCGTATGCTATTAGATATGTGGAGGTGACAGATGAGATATGTTGGTGTTTATGAGATCGACTATTGATGGGCCTCGAACCCCTCATTGGTTACCCCAAGTGGAAGGTGTAAGATGCAGTAAGTAGAAGTGTTTTCTCCTAGCAAAGATGCCAAGGATCGAATCCCCAAAGACTCCTAGGTTCAACAAGTAGGTGTCAATTGCTAACGGCGCAATTAGCAATCAACATGGACCTGCACACAGATACAAATAACTTTGCTCCCAACGAGTACAGAGAGGTTGTCAATCTCTCCGGCCTTATAGTTCACAAAGGGTTAAAAGCAATATGATAGTAGTGATAGATAGTGTTTTGCAATAGTAAGTAAAATAGCGAAAAGTAAATAGTGGATGTGATCAATGATGGTAATATGGACCGGAGTCTCATGATGTTCACTAGTGATGTGTATCTCTCCCAAAAGACGATAAAACAGCTATGTGAGGTAAACAAATTACAACTGGGCAATTGACAGGACCGCGAACGCAAACCAATGCTGACTACATTGCAAGAAAGGTTGAGGTTCAAAGCATGGGCGGTACGCCAAAGTAAGTAGACCGAAATCCATCAATATCTACTACTAATCATCCACCTTGAGATATCTATCCAGAACATCTCGCTGGTATTAAGTTGCAAGTCCCACCCATAGTGTAAACTCAATGCAACAGACAACTGCATTAAAAGAACTTTGCGTAAAGTAAACAATCTTTGCACCAGCGGGCACAAGCACCGTTGTTTTCCCCCTTGTGGCAACAGCACATCCCCTAGACTCATGTTTCTGTCACTAAAGCTAGTCATCGAGGGGCATGAACCCACAATCGAGCATAACGTTCCCTCTTGGAGTCACTACCTATTACTCGGCCAAAGCAATAAATAACAACGGAGAACATGCAAGAATTACTTATGAACTAAAATATAAAAGAGGTGAATCAAATATATTACTCAAGATCAATCTGAACATAATCTCATAATCCATCGGATCCCAGCAAACTCAACATAGCAACAGCATAAGGATTACATAGGTGCCTTGATCATGTAGGGCAACTCACGAGGACTAATTAGTGAAGCACAAGAACGGGAGGAGAACATCACATAGCTACTGGTCATGGACTCATGGTCCAAGGGAGACTACTCACGAGTCATCCGGGAGGCGTCCATGGTGGTGGAGAAGCTCTCGGTGGTGATCCTCCCCTCCGGCAGGGTGCCGGGAAGAGTTCTCTTGGTGCTCCCGATCTTGGAAGCGGCGGCGGCGGCGAAACAGAGATGGGATCGCGAAAAGAAGTCCTGTTCTGAGGGTTACGGGGAACCCTTTAAATATATGTCAAAGTAGGGCACCGGGGGAGTCTCGGGGGGCCCAGGCGCCCCCCCGGCGCGGCCCGGGGGGGGGGGGGGGGCGCCCACAGGGCGCCTGGAGCCCCTGTGGCCCCCCAGGCTGCCCTTCGGACGCAGTGTTGTTTCCGGTTCGCTGATTTTTTATATAATTTTTCTGGATTTTTCTGGGCTGTTCTCGAAACGTGAAAACCTGAAATACAAAAACAGCCGAAAACAAAAACTGGCACTGGGGTGCACTGGATTAGTAAGTTAGTCCAAATATGATCAAAAGTGTATGGAAGTGTATGAATATCATAGCAATATCACCCAAAAGTGGCATGGAGCAAGCAGAAATTATAGATACGTTTTGGACGTATCAACATCCCCAAGCTTAATTCCTGCTCGTCCTCGAGTAGGTAAATGATAACAAGAATAATTTCTGTGGTGACATGCTATTAACCATATAGGACTTTCTCATAGTCATATGAAAAAAGCTTACTGAGACAATGATTCTAAAGTAATTAAGTTGTCTCAAGAGAAAATCACAAATGACTGAAAGTTTTACAACATGAAACTGAAACATCAGAAAGATTTGCAATGAACATGATGTGCAAATATGATAAAGTGATATCTAGCTTGCCCCCTTTAGTGATGCAAAACATAAATGCAAGGGCACCTTCAAGGTTTAAGTGATGACTAGATACAATCATTTCAGAATAAACGATATCACAATCATGCGAAAGACAATGCTACTTTGGAACAATGCACATTACACTCAGAATGACAATCATGCTCTCAGTAGTTGGTGCTTTAACATAAAGGTAAAAGAAAGGTTAAGTGCTAGAGCTTTTTATTTTGAAAACATGGAAGCAATTGTGTCAACGGTAGTAGTACTTCATATGTGTCATGCATAAAACATCTTATAAGTTGCAAGCCTCATGCATCGAATACCAATAGTGCTCGCTCCTTGTCCTAATTAGCTCGGATCCCCATGGGTTATCATTGCATTGCATATGTTTTAACCAAGTGTCACAAAGGGGTACCTCTATGCCACCTGTACAAAGGTCCAAGGAGATAGATCGCATTTGATTTCTCGTTTTTGATAAATCTCAACTTGAGGACATCCATACCGGGACAACATAGAAAATAGATGATGGACTCCTCTTTAATGCATAAGCATATTCTCATGAGAGATTGAGGATTAAGGTCCAAGCTAAAACTTCCACCATGATGCATGGCTTTGGTTGGCGGCCCAATGTTCTTCTCTAACAATATGCATATTAATTCAACCCACGGTAAATCACCCTTACTTCAGACAAGACGAACATGCATAGCAACTCACATGATATTCAACAAAAGTGTGACAGTTGATGGCGTCCCCAGAAACATGGTTACCGCTCAGCAAGCAACTCATAAGAAATAAGATACATAGGCAACATATTCTTTACCATAATAGTTTTTAGGCTACTTTCCCATGAGCTATGTATTGCATGGTTAGTTTGCTTAGTGCAGGTGGAGGTTAGCAAAAGACTGGGAGCGACCAATTAAGAGAGTAATGATGGTCATAATCATGCAGAGCGACAGAGCAATATTGAATCAGGCATGGTAGTTATATCGCTACTTAGAAACAAAAGATCATGAAGGCTTGACAGACCTTCTTTACAGTCTTGAATATGCGTGAGCATACGCCAAGTCAATCAAAATAAATTCTCGAAGGAAGATATTACTAAACCATACCACATCATAGGCAAACAAACCAAGTTGGTACTCCAATAACACATTGGGAACCCCCTAGCTATTTGAGATTAACCAAAAGAAAACCTGAACTACTAAGCACCATTATGAAAGTAGCATCTTTATCATAGACACATTAACCCATGCAGCGGAAGCAAACTCTCTTAATAAGGTGAGCATAGTAATTAAAGAGAGTTCAAGCAACCAACTAAATAAAAGCTCTTGAAAAGATAAGCATGAATACGAAGAGCAGAGCACGATAGTAGCTATTAAAAGACAAAGAACACACACATCATAGATAGACATGAAAATTCTATGTAATGTTCTAGGTAGAGGTGGAGCGTGTTTCTCTCCCACATAAAGGAATGCTGAGTTCCGACTCGTTATGAAAAACTAAAAAGAAAACTAAAAGCAAGACGCTCCAAGCATAGCACATAACATATGAAGTGATAAAAATATAGCGGAACGAAAGACGAACTGATAATGTTGATGGAGAAGGGGATGCACGGGGGCATCCCCAAGCTTAGACGCTTGAGTCTCCTTGAATATTTCTTAGGGGTGCATGGGGGCATCCCCAAGCTTGAGCGCTTGACACTCCTAAATCTTTTTATCATCTTCCCTCGCACACTTGAAAACTCCCTTCATACACAACTCATCATAATCTGATTAGCGAGGTTAGTACCCTTAATAAAATAATTATACCTTGCTGGAAATAAGGATATTCTTGAAGTTCTACTGTTTGTCAAGATTGCTAAAAGGTTTTTGAAAGAAAAAACAAGTTCTTAATTTGCAAAGTGAAGGTAAGGCAAAACAGGACAGAATATGTGAAAAACAGAACAATAGGCAGTAATTGACCTGTTCGGGATACTTCTGCAACTCAAATCAAAAAACTCAGAACTGATGCACGAAATACAATTATATAGAGAACGCTGTCGAAAAAATTCAGACCAAAAAGATGATCTGGTGATTTTATACGAATTTTTCTATCCAAGGACAGAATCTGTTTCCTGGACAGCACCTCGCAACTTTTGAACTTTCTAGCAATCGGAGGCTATACTTGGCACAAATATGAAAAGCAAAGATACAATGATGATGCTACAGCAGTAAAAAACATCAAGACACAACAAAAACAAAATTTTTATTCATGTGGGTTGCCTCCCAAAAGCGCTTTCTTTTATGCCTTTAAGCTAGGCATAATGCATAGATCAAGTTGTATCAATTGAACCATCATCAAGATCATCAAAAAGCTCTTCAATAATACAACTAGTCTTGAGAGGACTCTCAAATAAAGGCCTCATAGAGATACTTCTAGGTAGAAGACCAAAAGGATAAAAGTCAAGGGGAGATTCAACGATAGGCGTTTCTTCCAAAGTCTTTACAGTTTCAACCCCTTTGGCAATAGGTGGATTGCTTTTAGAACGGGGAGCCTTTGGAACGTGAACGAACTTAGGTTCCCTCTTTGCCGTAGTTTCTACCTTTTCGGTTTTGATCGAGGAAAAAGTAGTTCCTAAGGTATCAAATATTTCCTCAATCTTTTCCATCCTAGAAAAGTCAGAATCATGGAATTTGACGGTCTCCAAAATTTTGAAAATTTTATGCATGGAGCTATCAAGTCTATTCAAATTCCCTTGGATCTTACGATCCAACTCATTCATCTTATTAGTGCTTGGCATCTCTAGCTCTATTTTTTCAAATTTTTTCATAATGTGAGCTAGGGTGATGTCCTCTCGAATGTTAACAACAGGGGGACTCCCAACAAGATTTTCAATAATACTAAGATACTCCCAAACTGGGGCCTCTAGGAAATTCCCATTGATAGCAGTATCCAGAATAAACCTATTCCAAGAAGTAATTCCAACATAAAAATTTCTAAGTAAGATAGTAGTAGGTTGCTTCTTGGTGGCTCTTTTTTGTGAATCATTAATTCTATACCAAGCATCTTTCAAACTTTCCCCACCTCTTTGTTTAAAGGTGAGAACTTCTGCCTCGTCAAAGACAAAAGGACCCGACATAATGATAACTAAAGAACAAGATAACTATTTTTGTGATTTTCGATAAAAGGAACTAAAGCAAAAATGAAAGGTAAACTAACAAGACTAAAAAGCAAAGGTAAGAGATAGCATGCAACTCCCCTATCCTGAAGAGTGGAGTCCCCGGCAACGGCGCCAGAAAATACTCCTTGATGGGCCTCGAACCCCTCGTTGGTTACCCCAAGTGGAAGGTGTAAGATGCAGTAAGTAGAAGTGTTTTCTCCTAGCAAAGATGCCAAGGATCGAATCCCCAGAGACTCCTAGGTTCAACAAGTAGGTGTCAATTGCTAACGGCGCAATTAGCAATCAACGTGGACCTGCACACAGATACAAATAACTTTGCTCCCAACGAGTACAGAGAGGTTGTCAATCTCTCCGGCCTTGTAGTTCACAAAGGGTTAAAAGCAATATGATAGTAGTGATAGATAGTGTTTTGCAATAGTAAGTAAAATAGCGAAAAGTAAATAGTGGATGTGATCAATGATGGTAATATGGACCGGAGTCTCATGATGTTCACTAGTGATGTCTCTCTTCCAAAAGACAATAAAATAGCTATGTGAGGTAAACAAATTACAGCTGGGCAATTGCCAGGACCACGAACGCATACCAATGCTGACTACATTGCAAGAAAGGTTGAGGTTCAAAGCATGGGCGGCACGCCAAAGTAAGTAGACCGAAATCCATCAATATCTACTACTAATCATCCACCTTGACATATCTATCCAGAACATCTCGCTGGTATTAAGTTGCGAGTCCCACCCATAGTGTAAACTCAATGCAACAGACAACTGCATTAAAAGAACTTTGCGTAAAGTAAACAATCCTTGCACCCGCGGGCACAAGCACCGTTGTTTTCCCCCTTGTGGCAACAGCACATCCCCTAGACTCATGTTTCTGTCACTCAAGCTAGTCATCGAGGGGCATGAACCCACAATCGAGCATAACGTTCCCTCTTGGAGTCACTATCTATTACTCGGCCAAAGCAATAAATAACAACGGAGAACATGCAAGAATTACTTATGAACTAAAATATAAAAGAGGTGAATCAAATATATTACTCAAGATCAATCTGAACATAATCTCATAATCCATCGGATCCCAGCAAACTCAACATAGCAACAGCATAAGGATTACATAGGTGCCTCGATCATGTAGGGCAGCTCACGAGGACTAATTAGTGAAGCACAAGAACGGGATGAGAACATCACATAGCTACTGGTCATGGACTCATGGTCCAAGGGAGACTACTCACGAGTCATCCGGGAGGCGTCCATGGTGGTGGAGAAGCTCCCGGTGGTGATCCTCCCCTCCGGCAGGGTGCCGGGAAGAGTTCTCCTCGTGCTCCCGATCTTGGAAGTGGCGGCGGCGGCGGAACAGAGATGGGATCGCAAAAAGAAGTCCTGTTCTGAGGGTTACGGGGAACCCTTTAAATATATGCCAAAGTAGGGCACCGAGGGAGTCTCGGGGGGCCCAGGCGCCCCCCCGGCGCGGCCCGGGGG
>LR738710.1:804478977-804504595 GCA_902687465.1 Secale cereale | reverse complement strand
GGGGGGCGCCCACAGGGCGCCTGGAGCCCCTGTGGCCCCCCCCTGGCTGCCCTTCGGACGCAGTGTTGTTTCCGGTTCGCTGATTTTTTATATAATTTTTCTGAATTTTTCTGGGCAGTTCTCGAAACGTGAAAACCTGAAATGCAAAAACAGCCGAAAACAAAAACTGGCACTGGGGTGCACTGGATTAGTAAGTTAGTCCAAATATGATCAAAAGTGTATGGAAGTGTATGAATATCATAGCAATATCACCCAAAAGTGGCATGGAGCAAGCAGAAATTATAGATACGTTTTGGACGTATCAACTATGTGCATGGTTGATGAGATCGACTATGTGCATGGTTGATGAGATCAACTACACATGGGGATTGATGTGGCTATGTTTTCTGATGAGCGGAATCGATGAGGTTGTGATACAACCTACGCATACTGGCTGGTATCTGCCATCGGGGTTAACATTGAAACGTAAGTCTGAATCGGATTCGCGATGATCGATGAGATCGGTCAGATATTTTTTTTTGGCGTGAACGGAGTACAGATGCGATATGTGATTTTCGAAAACGTCGGGCACTGCCCCTTCGAACCCTGCCCGCTAACCGGCTACCGGGACCGCCTTATGCGTAGCAACTTGTATTTCGTACACGGTCACTCAAACCGATAGAATGCAATTCTATGCATAGCTTTGTTTTGCAGGCTTGATGTGAATAGTATGGCTCATGTGTATGTGATGCATGTGTGTAAATTATACATGGCATGCATGTCATGTTTTTCAACCGGTAGGAGCCAAAGAGTTTTCATTATAACGACATGTGTGTCGACTTGTGACTCTCTGTAAATATCATTACTAATTCTAGTAGTTAGATAATAGAGATCAGGTTGGTGGCTTGGCGTCCAGGCATGACAAACAGGATGGAGTTCCTAGATGGTCATCAGAGTCGTAGCCGACCTAGAAGAACATCCATGAAGGAGCCATACTATTTTGAAATATATGTTTATTTTTGATTGTTATGCTTTTTTGTTTCTATGCATGTTAAAATTGTAGAAAGATCCCTCGTTAATATCAAGTGAATTGTCATCCCTGATGTTGCACCTTTGCACGTCAAGTACGTCTAGTAGTGGGCTCATAAAATTGGGGTGCCGCTAAGTGTTCTTGAACTGAAGGGTTCATGTCGACACGGACATGCACTGCATCAGGTTAACTTGACAAGGCTATCAAAACGGTTTCGGGCCTTGTGGTAAAGGAGGTTGGGAGCCGGGGTATAAGATACCTACCCGGCCGATAGGATTCGTATAGAGATGCGATTAGCAAAGAGTTGCTTATCGGATAGGCATGTCGGCTAGCAATGATGATAAAGCTCACTAGTCGCATGCACTAGTTGGATCCGGAATCACTGAGAGTTTGTGGAGGGATGCTGACTTCACTGGGAGTATTTTTGTTTAAGGCTTGAATTACTCTACATAAACACATGGAAAACGATCTAAAACATCCGGCTGATTTATCCAGAATTCAGCCGTGTTGCACGGGCACCACGCGTCCTCGTGGACCACGTCACACAACTGCGTAGTCCCTTATCTCCATCGTGAACACGAGTGGCTCCAGCTCATTCATTTTTCCCTACCAGCAATGGAGCGAGATCCCATTTCTCTCTATCCTCTCCTACCTCCGTCTCGGCGCACCGCGCGCCCACCACTTCGCTTACCCTCGTCGGAGCCCGGAGCAAGCCGCCCCACATCTCCGCCCTTAGCCCTTGTCGGAGCAAGCTGCCTGCAGCACCCGGCTAGGACATGCAGGCTTCAGCACCCACGTCGACCTACAATTCCCGGCGCGGCTGCCGGTGTTGAGAAGCGCGGCGGTGATGCGATGAGCGCCCGATGTTGCAGAGCATACCAATGCAGCGTCGTCGATGCCGCGGGGGCGCCCGGTGTTGCAGAGAGGTCCGTGTCCGAGGGTATTTTCCCTGAAGTTGTTGGGAACACCGCCGGAGCTGCAATGGAGAGTCGTCGGTGCTGCGACGGTGACCGCGGCGAGTGGCCGACGGAGGTGCTGAAACTCTGGTGATGTTGATTTGAAGTTGTTGGGAGCACCACCGGTTTGCAACGGAGCAACGTGGGCCCCCGGAAGCATAGCCGGCATTGCAATGGAACTTCGCAGAAGTTCCAATGGAGCTTTGCCGGACGCCGTTGGTGCTGCATTGGAGCTTCGCCGGGGCCGCAATGGAGCTTCACCGGATGTCGTCGACGCTGCGTTATAGCTATGGCCACGCCGTGCTGCAGTGGAGCAAGCACCCCATTGCGTTGAAGCTGGTCTGCCGCCGTGGCGTGTTTCTGCATCGAGCGGCCCGAGAACGCTGATCCAACGGCTGGGCAGGCGGATGATTTCTCTAGAAACCATCCGGCTGATTTGTAGCACTGGCCTAAACACATTGCTTAGTGATTGCATATTTTTCTGTTGTAGATCAATGTCACCACCTGATCAACCTAACTTTGCATTGAAATCAATTCTGTTATGTTTACCACATGGTATCACTGAATAACTGCTCAACCTAACTGTTGTAGATAAACTGAATAGAGCAAACTTTACCACCTTGTATGTAAACTTGAGAACTATTCTCGAGCATGATAAAAAGGAACATATTCGAAAGGATCCACTTCCAGAGGAACCTGCCGATAATGCTAATGCCACAACTAGGAATTCCTACCAGAAACTCGTTGATGAATCAAACAATATCAGCTATCTCATGCTGGCTTGTATGGAGCTCGATTTGCAGCCGCATTTCAAAGATGTTGGGGCTTTCGATATGATCGAGAGTCTCAAGAGCATGTTTCAGGTGCAGGCTAGGACGAAAGGTTCAATGTCTAGCGATCCATGATGGATTATAAGTTGAAGGAAGGTGATCCACTAAGCACCCATGTGATCAAGATGATCAGATATGTGCAAGCTCTAGATCGGTTAGGCTTCCCTCTCCTGGAAGAGCTGGCTAATGATGCAGTTATGGGTTCTCTTCCACCTAGCTATGGGACGTTCATCTCGAACTATCATATGCATGGCATGGATAAGAAGCTCACTAAATTGCATGTGATGCTCAAAGTGGCAGAGCATGATATTAAAAAGGCACGCATCAAGTGTTAATCCTGCAAAAATCAGCTAAGTTCAAGAAGAGTTGGTCTAAGAAGAAGGCTAAGGCAAAGGGAACGAAGACGGTAACCTCCGCCGCTGAGCCAAAGTCAGGACCGGACTCGGAGACCATTTGTTATCATAGGAAGGTACCTCTCACTAGAAGAGGAACTTTGGCAAGTGGCTTGCTGAGCATGGCAGGAAGGCCGGAAATGCTTCTTCAGGCAAAGGTACACTTGTTACATATGTTATATGCATTTACCTTGCTAACATACCTAGTAGCTCTTGGGTATTTGATACCGGATCGGTTGTTCATATTTGCAGCTCGATGGGGCTGGTAAGAACTAGGTGAAGGAAATATGCCCTAGAGGCAATAATAAAGTTGTTATTTGTATTTCCTTATATCATGATAAATGTTTATTATTCATGTAGAATTGTATTAACCGGAAACTTAGTACATGTGTGAATACATAGACAAAAAGTGTGTCCCTAGTATGCCTCTCTAGACTAGCTCATTGATCAAAGATGGTTATGTTTCCTAACCATAGACATGAGTTGTCATTTTATCAACGAGGTCACATCATTAGGAGAATGATGTGATGGACAAGACCCATTCGTTACCTTAGCAACTTGATCATTTAGTTTTACTGCTATTGCTTTCTTTATGACTTATACATGTTCCTATGACTGTGAGATTATGCAACTCCCGAATACTGGAGGAACACCTTGTGTGCTATCAAACATCACAACATAACTGGGTGATTATAAAGATGCTCTACAGGTGTCTCCGAAGGTGTTTGTGGTGTTGGCATAGATCAAGAATAGGATTTATCACTCCGAGTGTCGGAGAGGTATCTCTGGGCCCTCTCGATAATACACATCATAATAAGCCTTGCAAACAAATGACTAATGAGTTAGTCACGAGATGATGTATTACAGAACGAGTAAAGAGACTTGGCGGTAACGAGATTAACTAGGTATGGTGATACCGACGACCGAATCTTAGGCAAGTAACATACCGATGACATAGGGAACAACGTATGTTGTTATGCAGTTTGACCGATAAAGATCTATGTAGAATATGTTGGAACCAATATGAGCATCTAGGTTCCGCTATTGTTTATTGACCAGAGATGAGTCTCGGTCATGTCTATATAGTTCTCGAACCTATAGGGTCCGCACGCTTAACGTTTGATGACGATCGGTATTATGAGTTTATGTGTTTTGATGTACCGAAGGTAGTTCGGAGTCCCGGATATGATCACGGGCATGACGAGGAGTCTCGGAATGTCCGACACATAAAGATCAATATATTGGAAGCCTATATATGGACATCGGAATGGTTCCGGATGAGTTCGGGCATTTACCGGAGTACCGGGGGGCTACTGGAACCCCCCGGGGAGTTGATGGGCCTTAATGGGCCATAGTGGAAAGGAGGAGGAGGCGGCCAAGGTGGGGGCGCGCCCCCACAAGCCCAATCTGAATTGGGAGGGGGGCCGGCCCCATTTCCTTCTTATCCCTCTCCTCTTTCCTTCCTCTCCTACTCCAACTAGGGAAGGAGGGGGAATCCTACTCTCAATGGGAGTAGGACTCCTCTAGGGCGCGCCATAGAAATGGCCGGCCCCTCCCCTCCTCCACTCCTTTATATACGTGGGGAGGGGGCACCCCGTAGACACACAAGTTGATTCTAGACGTGTGCGGTGCCCCTCCCCATAGTTACACACCTCGGTCATATCGTTGCAGTGCTTAGGCGAAGCCCTGCGCCGGTAGCTTCATCATCACCGTCACCACGCCGTCGTGCTGACGAAACTCTCCTGTGAAGCTCAACTGGATCAAGAGTTCGTGGGATGTCATCAAGCTGAACGTGTGCTGAACGCGGAGGTTCCATACATTCGGTGCTAGGATCGGTTGGATCGCGAAGACGTTCGACTACATCAACTGCATCACTAGACATTTCCGCTTTCGGTCTACGAGGGTACGTAGACACACTCTCCCCTCTCATTGCTATGCTTCTAGTAGATAGATCTTGCGTGATCGTAGGATTTTTTTGAAATACTACGTTCCCCAACAGTGGCATCATGAGTCAGGTCTATGCGTAGATGATATGCACGAGTAGAACACAATGAGTTGTGGGCGATAATAGTCATACTGCTTACCAGCATGTCATTCTTTGATTCGGCAGTATTGTTGGATGAAGTGGCCTGGACCATACCGGAGACTCGTTCTACCGACGTGCTTCGCACACAGGTGGCTGGCGGGTTTCACTTGAATCGAGTGTGGCTACGCCCGGTCCTTGTGAAGGTTAAAACATCACATACTTGACGAAAAATTGTTGTGATTTTTGTATGCGTAGGTAAGAACGGTTCTTGCTAATCCCGTAGTAGCCACGTAAAACTTGCAACAACAAAGTAGAGGATGTCTAACTTGTTTTTACAGGGCATGTTGTGATGTGATATGGTCAAGACGTGATGATTTATACGTTATTGTATGAGATGATCATGTTTTGTAAAGTTATCGGCAACCGGCAGGAGCCTTATGGTTGTCTCTTTATTGTATGAATTGCGAAGGCCATGTAATTGCTTTACTTTCTCACTATGAGTTAGCGATAGTAGTAGTAGCAATAGTTGGCAAGACGACCACGACGCTGCAATGAAGATCATGGTGTCTAGCCGGTGACGATGGAGATCATGACGATGCTTTGGAGATGGAGATCAAAAGCACAAGATGCTGACGGCCATATCATGTCACATATTTTGATTGCATATGATGTTTATCTTATTATGCTTCTTATTTTGCTTACTACGGCGGTAGCATTATAAGATGATCCCTCACAAAATTTCAAGGTACAAGTGTTCTCCCTGAGTATGCACCTTTGCGAAAGTTCGTCGTGCCAAGACACCACGTGATGATCGGGTGTGATAAGCTCTACGTTCAAATACAATAGGTGTAAGACAGTTTTGCACATGCAGAATACTCGGGTTAAACTTGACGAGCCTAGCATGTACAGACATGTCCTCCGAACACTGGAGACCGAAAGGTCGAGCATGAATCATATAGTAGATATGATCAACATAGGATGTTCACCATTGAAAACTACTCCATCTCACATGATGATCGGACATGGTTTAGTTGATTTGGATCACGTGGTCATTTAGATTACTAGAGGGATTTTTATCTAAGTGGGAGTTCTTTAAGTAATATGATTAATTGAACTTTAATTTATCATGAACTTAGTCCTGATAGTTTTTGCATATCTATGTTGTTGTAGATCAATGGCCCGTGCTACCGTTCCCTTGAATTTTAATGCATTCCTAGAGAAAGATAAGTTGAAAGATGATGGTAGCAACTACACTGACTGGGTCCGTAACTTAAGGATTATCCTCATTGCTGCATAGAAGGATTATGTCCTGGAAGCACCGCTAGGTGACAGGCCTGCTGCAGGAGCAACTCCGAACGTTATGAACGTCTGACAAGCTTGTTCTGATGAATACTCGATAGTTCAGTGTGCCATGCTTTACGGCTTAGAATAGGGACTTCGACGATGTTTTGAACGTCATGGAGCATATGAGATGTTCCAAGAGTTGAAGTTAATATTTCAAGCAAATGCCCGAATTGAGAGATATGAAGTCTCCAATAAGTTCTACAACTGCAAGATGGAGGAGAACAGTTCTATCAGTGAACACTTGCTCAGAATGTGTGGGTACTACAATCATATGACTCAACTTGGTTGCAAAGTTGACGAAGATAGTGTTATTGATAGAGTTCTTCAATCACTGCCACCAAGCTATAAAGGCTTCATGATGAACTATAATATGCAAGGGATGCAAAAGGCAATTCCCGAGCTCTTCGCTATGCTCAAAGCTGCGGAGGTAGAAATCAAAAAGGAGCATCAAGTGTTGATGGTTAACAAGACCACTAGTTTCAAGAAAAAGGGCAAGGGAAAGAAGGGGAAATTCAAGAAGAATAGCAAGACAGTTGCTACTCCCGCGAAGAAACCCAAGTCTGGAGCCAATCCTGAAACTAAGTGCTTCTACTTCAAAGGGACTGGACACTGGAAGCGGAACTGCCTCAAGTATTTGGTGGATAAGAAGGATGGCAAAGTGAACAAAGGTATATTTGATATACATGTTATTGATGTGTACCTTACTAATGCTCGTAGTAGCACCTGGGTATTTGATACTGGTTCGGTTGCTAATATTTGTAACTCGAAACAGGGGCTACGGATTAAACGAAGATTAGCTAAGGACGAGGTGACGATGCGCGTGGGAAATGGTTCCAAAGTCGATGTGATCGCCGTCGGCACGCTACCTCTACATCTACCATCGGGATTAGTTTTAGACCTAAATAATTGTTATTTGGTGCCAGCGTTGAGCATGAACATTATATCTCTTGTTTGTTGCGAGATGATTATTCATTTAAATCATAGAACAATGGTTGTTCTATTTATATGAGTAATATCTTTTATGGTCATGCACCCTTGAATAGTGGTCTATTCTTGTTAGATCTCGATCGTAGTGATACACCTATTCATAATATTGAAGCCAAAAGATGCAAGGTTGATAATGATAGTGCAACTTATTTGTGGCACTGCCGTTTAGGTCATATTGGTGTAAAGCGCATGAAGAAACTCCATGCTTATGGACTTTTGGAATCACTTGATTACGAATCACTTGGTGCTTGCGAACCATGCCTCATGGGCAAGATGACTAAAACTCCGTTCTCCGGAACAATGAAGCGAGCAACTGATTTGTTGGAAATCATACATACTGATGTATGTGGACCGATGAGTGTTGAAGCTCGCGGCGGGTATCGTTATTTTCTGACCTTCACTGATGATTTGAGCAGATATGGGTGTATTGATACGTCTCCAACGTATCAATAATTTTTGATTGTTCCATGCTATTATTTATGATGTTTTGGATGTTTAATGGGCTTTGTTATACACTTTTATATTATTTTTGGGACTAACCTACTAACCCAAAGGCCCAGTCCAGATTGCTGTTTTTTTTGCCTATTTTAGGGTTTTACAGAAAATGAATATCAAACGGAGTCCAAACGGAATGAAACCTTCGGGAGAGATATTTTTATAGAAAATCACGCATGGGAGACTTGAGAACCATGGAGTAGGGCATACGTGGTGCCCACGAGGGTGGGGGGCATCCCCCTATAGGGCGCGCCCCCTGCCTTGTGGGCCCCACGTTTGGCCCCCGGTGCCCTCCTTCCTCCTATACATACCTACGTACCCCGAAACCATCAGAACAACAGAGAAAACCCTAGTTCCGCCGCCGTAACCTTTTGTTCCCGTGAGATCCCATCTTGGGGCCTGTTCCGGAGCTTCGCCGGAGGGGGGATCTTCCACGGAATTCTTATACATCATCCTCATCGCCTCACCATGAGTTGTGAGTAGTTTACCATAGACCTTCGGGTCCATAGCTACTATCTAGATGGCTTCTTCTCTCTCTTTGGATCTCAATATAAAGTTCTCCTCGGTCTTCGAGGAGATCTATTCCATGTAATCTCCTTTTGCGGTGTGTTTGTCGAGATCCGATGAATTGTGGGTTTATGATCAAGATCATCTATGAGAAATATTTGGTTCTTCTCTGAACTTTTTATGTATGATTATAATATCCTTGCAAGTCTCTTCGAATTATTGGTTTGGTTTGGCCTACTAGATCTATAGTTCTTGCAATGGGAGAAGTGCTTGGCTTTAGGTTCAATCTTGCGATGTCCTTTCCCAGTGATAGTAGGGGCAGCAAGGCACGTATTGTATTGTTGCCATCGAGGAAAAAAGATGGGGCTTATATCACTAAGTTTGAGTTTATCCCTCTACATCATGTCATCTTGCTTAAGGCGTTACTCTGTTCTTATGAGCTTAATACACTAGATGCATGCCGGATAGCGGTCGATGTGTGGAGTAATAGTAGTAGATGCAGAATTGTTTTGATCTACTTGTCTCGGACGTGATGCCTATATATAATGATCATGCCTAGATAGTCTCATAATTATTCGCTTTTCTATCAATTGCTCCATAGTAATTTGTTTACCCGCCGTAGAATATCGCTATCATGAGAGAAGCCACTAGAGAACACTATGGCCCCTGGGTCTATTCTCAACATATCAATCGACAATCTACTTTACTTTTCTGCTTTTACTTTCTGTTCTTATAATCAAAAATACCAAAACTATAAACTATCATCTCTATCAGATCTCACTTTCGTAAGTGAATGTAAAGGGATTGACAACCCCTTATCGCGTTGGCTGCGAAGTTCTTATTTGTTTGTGTAGGTGCGAGGGACTCGCGCGTGGTCTCCTACTGGATTGATACCTTGGTTCTAAAAAACTGAGGGAAATACTTACGCTACTGTGCTGCATCTCTTTTTCCTCTTCGAGGGAATACAACGCAAGCTCGAGAAGTAGCAAGAAGAATTTCTGGCGCCGTTGCCGGGGAGGCTTACGCAAAATTCATATACCAAGTACCTATCACAAACCCTTATCCTTCGCACAACATTATTTGCCTCTCGTTTTTCTCTCCCCCACTTCACCCTTGCCATTTTTTTCGCCCTTCTTCCGTTCGCCTTTTTGTTTGCTTGTGTTGCCATGTGCCCTCTATTAGCTTGTATCTTCGCTTGGTAAATTATGGATCCTCATCCACTTGCTAATCTATTTAAGAGATCCCATTATGTTGAAGCTATTGCTAGTGAGCTGCATGCACTAAATTATCTTTATGAGGTTTTGCTCGAAATTTATGAATCTGAAAATTGTGATGAAGTATTGAAAGAAAATTATAAAGTGATTCACGATAGCTCCTTGAGTAAAAAGCATGATTGCAATGATGCTATTATAAATTCTATTAATGTTAATTGTGATAATGATATGCGAAACCCTAAGCTCGGGGATCCTTATTTTTCTATGCCACTACTTGTTGCAATGATCATGATTGGGGTGATGCTTCTTACAATCTTGAAAACTTATTTAACCCCCATGATGAATATGAGATTGATAATAATGTTTGCAATAATATTGAAAGTGGGTTTGGAAGAGTGTCAACTTTAGATCCCACATATTTGGAGTATGATCAATCTTATGATTTTTTTTGATAAAAGTGGGTTTGGAGAGGTCATGACTTTAGTTAATGTTGATCCCACAATTTTGGAAGAGTGTCAACTTCGTATGCATGTGGATCATGTTGAGAATATGTTATGTGATAGATATATTGTTGAATTTGCTTATGATCCTACATGTAATTATTAAGAGAGAGGAAAATATGGTTGTAGAAATCTTCATGTTACTAAATTACCTCTTTTCATGTTGAGATTGATCTTGTTTCTGTCTTCTTCCTTGCATATGCTAGTTTTTGCTTGCCTTAATAATTTGTTTTCTTATAAGATGCCTATGCATAGGAAGTATGTTAGACTTAGATGTGTTTGTCACATGTTTTATGATGCTCTCTTTGTGCTTCAAATCTTGTCTTTCATGTGGGCATCATTGAAATCTCATGCCTAGCTAGGGGCGTAAAACGATAGCGCTTGTTGGGAGGCAACCCAATTTTATATTTTTTGTTTTTAATTCTGCTTAGGAATAAATATTGCATCTAGCTTCTGTTTGGATGTGGTTTTGTGTTTTAATTAGTGTTTGTGCCAAGTAGAACCTTTGGGAAGACTTGTGTGAAGTTTATATGATCGTGCTATGAAAAACAGAATCGTTAGCGCTCGCTAGAATGGTCACCAGATTTTACTGGAGTGTGCTATTTAGTTGATTCTTTTTGCAGATGATTAATAGACAAATTCCTCACGTTTGGCGAGCGCTAACGATTCTGTTTTTCACAGAAAGATCACATAAACTTCACACAAGTCTTCCCAAAGGTTCTACTTGGCACAAACACTAAACAAAACACAAAACCACATCTAAACAGAAGCTAGATGCAATATTTATTCCTAAACAGAAGCAAAAACAAAAAAAAATTATAAAATTGGGTTGCCTCCCAACAAGCGCTATCGTTTTCCGCCCCTAGCTAGGCATGATACATGGATAGATCTAGGTATTGCCATCTTTGGAAGGCAATCCATAAGTGGCTCTCATAATAGATTCATATGGTAATTTGATTTTCTTTCTAGGAAAGTGTTCCATGCCTTTCCTTAACGGAAATTGGAATCTAATATTTCCTTCCTTCATATCAATAATTGCACCAATCGTTCTAAGGAAAGTCTACCAAGAATAATAGGACATGAAGGATTGCAATCTATATCAAGAACAATGAAATCTACGGGCACATAATTCCTATTTGCAACAATAAGAACATCATTAATCCTTCCCATAGGTTTCTTAATAATGGAATCCACAAGATGCAAATTCAAAGAACAATCATCAAGCTCATGGAATCCTAGCAAATCACACAAAGTTTTTGGGATAGTGGAGACACTTGCACCCAAATCACACAAAGCATAGCATTCATGATCTTTAATTTTTATTTTGATAGTAGGTTTCCACTCATCATAAAGCTTTATAGGGATAGAAACTTCTAACTCAAGTTTTTCTTCATAAGATTGCATCAAAGCATCAACTATGTGTTTGGTAAAAGCTTTATTTTGACTATAAGCATGCGAAGAGTTTAGTACAGATTGCAACAAGGAAATACAATCAATCAAAGAGAAATTATCATAATTGAATCCCTTGAAATCCAAAGTAGTGGGTTCATCACTATGCAAAGTTTTAATCTCTTCACTCCCAATTTTAACAATTTGAGCATCAAGATCTAAAGACTCCGAATCATTGGGACACCTTAAAGTAGAATCATCTCCAATCCTATCTTCATCAAGATTTATACTAGAAAACAAGGATCTAATAGGAGACACATCAATCACTTTTAGATCTTCATCTTTATTTTCATGATAACTAGAAGAACACGCTTTTATATAATTCTCTCTTTTAGCATGCATCCTAGCGGTTCTTTCTTTGCATTCATCAATGGAAATTCTCATGGCTTTGAGGGACTCATTGATATCATGCTTAGGTGGGATAGATCTAAATTTCAAAGAATCAACATCAAGAGTAATTCTATCCACACTTCTAGCCAATTCATCAATCTTAAGCAATTTTTCTTCAAGCAAAGCATTGAAATTCTTTTGCAAAATCATAAACTCCTTAACACTAGTTTCAAATTCAGAAGGCATCTTTCCATAAGAGTTGTTGTAGGAATTACCATAATTATTAGAGGAATTACTAGGAAAAGGCATAGGATTAAAGTTCCTTCTATAAGCATTGTTACCAAAATTATTCCTACCAACAAAATTCACATCCAAAGATTCATTGTTATTTTCAATCAAAGTGGATAAAGGCATATCATTAGGATCAGAAGAAGCACTCTTAGCAGCAAATAATTTCATAAGTTCATCCATCTTTCCACTCAGAACACTAATTTCTTCAATAGCATGCACTTTTTTACTAGTAGATCTTTCGGTGTGCCATTGAGAATAATTAACCATAATATTATCTAGGAGTTTGGTACCTTCTCCTAAGGTAGTTTCCATGAAAGTGCCTCCTGCGGCCGAATCTAAAAGATTTCTAGAAGCAAAATTCAAGCCGGCATAAAAGTTTTGAATAATCATCCATAAGTTCAAACCACGTGTAGGGCAATTACGTATCATTAATTTCATTATCTCCCAAGCTTGTGCAACATGCTCATGATCTAGTTGCTTAAAATTCATAATATCGTTTCTAAGAGAGATGATCTTAGTAGGAGGGAAATACTTAGAGATAAAAGGATCTTTGCACTTATTCCATGAATCAATACTATTTCTAGGCAAAGAGGAAAACCAAGTTTTAGCACGATCTCTAAGTGAAAACGGAAATAACTTCAATTTAACAATATCATTATCCGTATCCCTTTTCTTTTGCATATCACACAAATCAACAAAGTTGTTTAGATGGGTAGCACCATCTTCACTAGGAAGGCCGGAAAATTGATCTTTCATGACAAGATTCAATAAAGCAACATTGATCTCACAAGATTCAGCATCGGTAATAGGAGCAATCGGAGTGCTAATAGTGACATCCATAATTTACCAAGCGAAGATACAAGCTAATAGAGGGCACATGGCAACACAAGCAAACAAAAAGGCGAACGGAAGAAGGGCAAATAAAACGGCAAGGGTGAAGTGGGGGAGAGGAAAACGAGAGGCAAATAAATGTAATGCAAAGGATAAGGGTTTGTGATAGGTACTTGGTATATGACATTTGCGTAAGCCTCCCCGACAACGGCGCCAGAAATTCTTCTTGCTACTTCTCCAGCTTGCGTTGTATTCCCTCGAAGAAGAAAGGGAGATGCAGCATAGTAGCGTAAGTATTTCCCTCAGTTTTTGAGAACCAATGTATCAATCCAGTAGGAGACCACACGCGAGTCCCTCGCGCCTGCACAAACAAATAAGAACTTCGCAGCCAACGCGATAAGGGGTTGGCAATCCCTTTACGGTCACTTACGAAAGTGAGATCTGATAGAGATGATAGTTTATATTTTTGGTATTTTTGATTATAAGAACAGAAAGTAAAAACGGAAAAGTAAAGTAGATTGTAGATTGATATGTTGAGAATAGACCCAGGGGCCATAGTGTTCTCTAGTGGCTTCTCTCATGATAGCGATATTCTACGGCAGGTAAACAAATTACTGTCGAGCAATTGATAGAAAAGCGAATAATTATGAGACTATCTAGGCATGATCATTATATATAGGCATCACGTCCGAGACAAGTAGACTGAAACGATTCTTCATCTACTACTATTACTCCACACATCGACCGCTATCCAGCATGCAGCTAGTGTATTAACCTCATAAGAACGGAGTAACGCCTTAAGAAAGATGACATGATGTAGAGGGATAAACTCAAACTTAGTGATATAAACCCCATCTTTTTATGCTCGATGGCAACAATACAATACGTGCCTTGCTGCCCCTACTATCACTGGGAAAGGACACCGCAAGATTGAACCCAAAGCCAAGCACTTCTGCAAGAACTATAGATTTAGTAGGCCAAACCAAACCAATAATTCAAAGAGACTTGCAAGGATATTATAATCATACATAAAAAGTTCAGAGAATAACCAAATATTTCTCATAGATAATCTTGATCATATACCCACAATTCATCGGATCTCGACAAACACACCGCAAAAAGAGATTACATCGAATAGATCTCCTCGAAGACCGAGGATAACTTTGTATTGAGATCCAAAGAGAGAGAAGAAGCCATCTAGATACTAGCTATGGACCCGAAGGTCTGTGGTAAACTACTCACAACTCATGGTGAGGCGATGATGATGATGTAGAAGAACTCCGTGGAGGATCCTCCCCTTTGGCGAAGCTCCGGAACAGGCCCCAAGATGGGATCTCACGGGAACAGAAGGTTACGGCGGTGGAACTAGGATTTTCTCTGTTGTTCTGATGGTTTCGGGGTACATAGGTATATATAGGAGGAAGGAGGGTACCGGAGGCCAAACGTGGGGCCCACGAGGCTGGGGGGCGCCCCCCCACCCTCGTGGGCACCACGTCTACCCTACTCCATGGTTCTCAAGTCTCCCGTGCGTGATTTTCTCCAAAAATATCTCTCCCGAAGGTTTCATTCCGTTTGGACTCCGTTTGATATTCATTTTCCGTAAAACCCTGAATTAGGCAAAAAAACAACAATCTGGACTGGGCCTTTGGGTTAGTAGGTTAGTCACAAAAATAATATAAAAGTGTATAACAAAGCCCATTAAACATAAAAAACATCATAAATAATACTCCCTCCGTCTCAAAATAAGTGACTCAACTTTGCACTAACTTTAGTGCAAAGTTGAGTCACTTTTGCGTCACTTATTTTGGGACGGAGGGAGTAGCATGGAACAATAAAAAATTATAGATACGTTGGAGACGTATCAAGCATCCCCAAGCTGAATTCCTGCTCGTCCTCGAGTAGGTAAATGATAAAAACAAATTTTTTGATGTGGAATGCTAACCAACATAGTTTTTCAATGTAATTCTCTTAATTGTGGCATGAATGTCCAGATCTGAAAGATTCAAGACAAAAGTCTATATTGACATAAGAAACAATAATACTTCAAGCATACTAACAAAGCAATCATGTCTTCTCAAAATACTATGGCTAAAGAAAGTTATCCCTACAAAATCATATAGTCTGGCTATGTTCCCTCTTCATCACACAAAATATTCATATCATGCACAACCCCGATTTCAGCCAAGCACTTGTTTTCATACTCTATTCTTTCAAACCTTTCAACTTTCACGCAATACATGAGCGTGAGCCATGGACATAGCACTATGGGTGGAATAGAGAGGTGGTTGTGGAGAAGGCAAAAAGGAGGGAGATAGTCTCACATCGACTAGGCGTATCAACGTGCTATGGAGATGCCCATCAATAGATATCAATGTGAGTGAGTAGGGATTGCCAGCAACAGATGCACTAGAGCTAAAAATGTATGAAAGCTCAACAAAAGAAACTAGTGGGTGTGCATCCAACTTGATTGCTCATGAAGACCTAGGCCATTTGAGGAAGCCCATCGTAGGAATATACAAGCCAAGTTCTATAATGAAAATTCCCACTAGTATATGTAAGTGACTAAACATAAGACTCTCTATCATGAAGAACATGGTGCTACTTTGAAGCACAAGTGTGGAAAAATATAGTAGCAATTGTCCCTTTTTCTTTTCCTTTTCTTTCTTTCTTTTTTTGGGCCTTTTTTTGCCCTTTTTTTTTCTTGGAGGGGCTTTATTGATTTAGCCTTTCCTCACATGGGACAATGCTCTAATAATGATGATCATCACACTTTCATTGAATTACAACTCGATATTACAAGTCGATCCTAGAACAGAATATGACTCTATATGAATGCCTCCGGCGGTGTACCGGGATGTTCAATGAATCAAGAGTGACATGTATGAAAAATTATGCATGGTGGCTTTGCCACAAATGCGATGTCAGCTACATGATCATGCATGGCAATATGACAATATGATGAGTGTCATATGAACGGAACGGTGGAATGTTGCATGGCAATACAAGAGAGGCTAGCAATGGTGGAAGGGTGAGAGTGCGTATAATCCATGGCCTCAACATTTGTCATAAGAACTCATATACTTATTGCAAAAATCTACGAGTCATCAAAACAAAGAAATCAATGCATGATCCTAGGAGGGAGGTTGGTAGGAGTTAACCTTTGCACGCCCCCGACCGAAACTTTACAAATACCTCATGCTCTAACTTCGTCACATAGCGGTTCACCATATGTGCATGCTATGGGAATCACTAACCTTAACACAAGCATTTAGCAATTTCATAATAACTCCATTAGCATGACTCTAATATCACTATCCTCATATCTCAAATCAATTATCAAGCATCCAACTTCTCATCGTATTCAATGCACTTAGTGTGAAAGTTTTCACTACATTGATATTGGATGCCTATCATGTGAAGACTAGTTTTATAGCCTAAACACATTACCCTACTCCGTGGTACTCAAGTCTCCCGTGCGTGATTTTCTCCAAAAATATCTGTCCCGAAGGTTTCATTCCGTTTGGACTCCGTTTGATATTCATTTTCTGTAAAACCCTAATACAGGCAAAAACAGTAATCTGAACTGGGCCTTTGGGTTAGTAGGTTAGTCCCAAAAATAATATAAAAGTGTATAACAAAGCCCATTAAACATCCAAAACATCATAAATAATAGCATGGAACAATAAAAAATTATAGATACGTTGGAGACGTATTACTGAACTTCGTAGATCAACCAGAGTACGTTCCGCGCTAGAGTGGTACGGCAACCCAGTTCTGGAAGTCATGTTTCTAGACCATGATGAACCTGCAAACTATGAGGAAGTGATGATGATCCCAGATTCCGCAAAATTGCTTGAGGCCATGAAATCTGAGATGGGATCCATGTATGAGAACAAAGTGTGGACTTTGGTTGACTTGCCCGATGATCGGCAAGCCATCGAAAATAAATGGATCTTCAAGAGGAAGACCGACGCTGACGGTAATGTTACTATTTACAAAGCTCGACTAGTTGCGAAAGGTTTTCGACAAGTTCAAAGAGTTGACTATGATGAGACTTTCTCACCCGTAGCGATGCTTAAGTCTGTCCGAATCATGTTAGCAATTGCTGCATTTTATGATTATGAAATCTGGCAAATGGATGTCAAAACTGCATTCCTGAATGGATATCTTAAAAAAGAGTTGTATATGATGCAACCAAAAGGTTTTGTCGATCCTAAAGGTGCTAAGAAAGTGTGCAAGCTCCAGCGATCCATCTATGGACTGGTGCAAGCATCTCAGAGTTGGAATATGCATTTTGATGAGGTGATCAAAGCATATGGTTTTATACAGACTTTTGAAGAAGCCTGTATTTACAAGAAAGTGAGTGGGCGCACTACATCCTTTTCTGATAAGTATATGCGAATGACATATTGTCGATCGGAAATAATGTAGAATTTTCTGGAAAGAATAAATGAGTGTTTGAAAGGAGTTTTTTCAAAGAAAGACCTCGGTGAAGCTACTTACATATTGAGCATCAAGATCTATAGAGATAGATTGAGACGCTTGATACGCCCATTTCGCATCATGCTTATAGGTTGATATTTATTGCATTATGGGCTATTCATACATGTTTTGTCACAATACTTATGCCTTTTCTCTCTTATTTTACAAGGTTTACATGAAGAAGGGGGAATGCCGACAGTTGGAATTCTGGGCTAGAAAAGGAGCAAACTCTGGAAACCTATTCTGCACAACTCCAAAAGCCCTGAAACTCCACAGAACATTGTTTCGGAAAATATAAAAAATATCCGGCGAAAGAAACCAACGAGAGGGGCCACTGGCTGGCCTCGCGGGTGGGGGGCGCGCCCCTGCCTCGAGGGCCAGCCGGTGGGCCCCAGGTGCCCATCTTCTCCTATATGAAGCGTTTTGACCTGGAAAAAACCAAGGGGAGGCTTTCGGGACCAGACGCCATCGTCTCGAGGCGGAACCGACGCGGAAACCAATCTAGGGCTCCGGCAGAGCTGTTCTGCCGGGGATACTTCCCTCCAGGAGGGGGAAATCGTCACCGTCGTCATCACCAACAACTCTCCCATCTTGGGGAGGGCTATCTTCATCAACATCTTCATCAGCACCATCACCTCTCAAACCCTAGTTCATCTCTTGTATCCGATCTTTGTACCCAAACCTCAGATTGGTACCTGTGGGTTGCTAGTAGTGTTGATTACTCCTTGTAGTTGATGCTAGTTAGTTTATTTGGTGGAAGATCATATGTTTAGATCCATTATGCATATTAATACCCCTTTGATCATGAACAATATTATGTCTTATGAGTAGTTACTTTTGTTCCTGAGGACATGGGAGAAGTCTTGCTATGAGTAGTCATGTGAATTTGGTCTTCGTTCGATATTTTGATGAGATGTATGTTGTCTCTCCTCTAGTGGTGTCATGTGAACGTAGACTACATGACACTTCACCATTATATGGGCCTAGAGGAAGGCATTGGGAGGTAATAAGTAGATGATGGGTTGCCAGAGTGACAGAAGCTTAAACCCTAGTTTATGCGTTGCTTCGTAAGGGGCTGATTTGGATCCATACATTTTAGGCTATGGTTAGGTTTACCTTAATACTTCTTTTGTAGTTGTGGATGCTTGCATTAGATGTTAATCATAAGTGGGAGGCTTGTCCAAGTAAGGGCAGCACCCAAGCACCGGTCCACCCACATACCAAATTATCAAAGTACCGAACGCGAATCAGATGATCGTGATGAAAACTAGCTTGACGATAATTCCCATATGTCCTCGGGAGCGCTTTACCTTGCATAAGAGTTTGTCCAGGCTTGTACTTTGCTACAAAAAGGATTGGGCCACCTTGATGCACCTTATTTACTTTTACCGTTTGTCACTTGCTACCAATTATCTTATCACAAAACTATCTGTTACCTATAATTTCAGTGCTTGCAGAAAATACCTTACTAAAAACCGCCTATCATTTCCTTCTGCTCCTCGTTGGGTTCGACACTCTTACTTATCGAAAGGACTACGATAGATCCCCTACACTTGTGGGTCATCAAGACTCTTTTCTGGCGCCGTTGCCGGGGAGTGAAGCGCCTTTGGTAAGGAAAAATTTATATAGTGTGCTGAAATTTATTGTCACTTGTTACTATGGCTCAAATTCCTTTAAGGGGCTTGTTCGGGGTATCTTCACCCCGAGCAGATGAGCAAAGAGTTTCTCCTCAACCTACTGCACCTAATGAAAATGTTTGTTTTGATATTCCTTCGGGTATGATAGAGAAACTGCTTGAAAATCCCTATACAAGAGACGGAACACTTCACCCCGATTTACATCTAATCTATGTGGATGAAGTTTGTGGATTGTTTAAGCTTGCAGGTATGCCCGAGGATGTTATCAAGAAGAAGGTCTTCCCTTTATCTTTGAAGGGAGATGCATTGACATGGTTTAGGCTATGCGAGGATATGGAGTCATGGAACTATAATCGTCTGAAGTTGGAATTTCATCAGAAGTTCTACCCTATGCACCAGGTTCATCGTGATCATAATTATATTTATAATTTCTGGCCTCGCGAAGGAGAAAGCATCGCTCAAGATTGGGGGAGGCTTAAGTCAATGTTATATTCATGCCCCAATCATGAGCTCTCAAGAGAAATGATCATTCAAAATTTTTATGCTCGGCTTTCTCATAATAATCGCTCCATGCTCGATACTTCTTGTTCTGGCTCTTATATGATGAAGACTATTGACTTCAAATGGGATTTATTGGAAAGAATTAAACGCAATTCTGAAGATTGGGATGTCGACGAAGGTAAGGAGTCAGGTATGACCCCTAAGTTTGATTGTGTTAAAGCTTTTATGGATACCGATGTTTTCCGTGAGTTTAGCACTAAATATGGACTTGACTCTGAGATAGTAGCTTCCTTCTGTGAATCCTTTGCTACTCATATTGATCTCCTAAGGAGAAGTGGTTTAAATATCACCCCCTATTGAAGTAAAAGTAGTTGAACCTATTAAAGTTGAAGAAAAGACTATCACTTATAATGTTGATCCTGTTACACCTACCGCTTATATTGAGAAACCACCTTTCCCTGTTAGGATAAATGATCATGCTCAAGCTTCAACTATAGTTCGTAAGAGTAATACTAGAACACCTACACCCTCTGAGCAAATTAAAGTTGAACCAAGTGTTGCTATGGTTAAAGATCTCTTGGTAGAAGATTTAGATGGACATGTTATTTACCTCCAAGAAGATTCTGCTAGAATAGCCAAACCCAATGCTAGGAATAAACATAAACCTGTTGTAGGCTTACCTGTCATCTCTGTTAAGATAGGAGATCATTTCTATCATGGGTTATGCGATGTAGGTGCTAGTGCGAGCATTATCCCTTTTGATCTGTACAACGAAATTATGCATGATATTGCACCTGTTGAGTTAGAAGGGATTGATGTCACTATTAAGCTTGCTAATAGAGATACTATTTCACCAGTTGGGATCGTTAGAGATATTGAAGTCTTGTGCGGGAAGGTTAAATACCCTGCTGATTTTCTTGTTCTTAGTTCTCCACAAGATGAATTCTGTCCCATTATATTTGGTAGACCCTTCTTGAATACTGTTAATGCCAGGATAGACTGCGTGAAAGATATTGTCACTGTCGGCTTAGGGGATGTGTCTCATGATTTTAACTTTGCTAAAATCCGTAGACAACCCCTTGAAAAGGCATCACCCAGTAAGGATGAACTTATTGGTCTCGCTTCTATTGCCGTGCCACCTAACGATCCTTCAGAACAATACTTGTTAGACCATGAAAATGATATGCATATGAATGAGAGAAGGAAGATAGATGAAATATTCCTTACACAAGGACCCATATTGAAAAACAACTTGCCTGTTGAAATCCTATGGGATCCTCCTCCACCCAAGGGTGATCCCGTGTTTGAACTTAAACCATTACATGATAATCTTAAGTATGTTTATCTTGATGAAAAGAAGATATATCCTGTTATTATTAGTGCTAACCTTTCAGAGCAGGAAGAAGAAAGATTATTGAAAACTCTGAAGAAGCACCGAGCTGCTATTGGATATACTCTTGATGATCTTAAGGGCGTTAGTCCCACTATATGTCAACACAAGATAAAATTGGAAGAAAATGCTAAACCAATTATCGATCATTAGCGACGGTTAAATCCTAAGATGAAAGAAGTGGTAAGGAAGGAAATTCTAAAGCTTCTAGAGGCAGGTATTATCTATCCCATTGCTGATAGCCAGTGGGTAAGTCCCGTCCATTGTGTTCCTAAGAAAGGAGGTATGGCTGTAGTCCCTAATGATAAAGATGAATTGACCCCGCAAAGAATAGCTACAGGTTATAGGATGGTAATTGATTTCCGTAAGTTAAATAAAGCTACTAAGAAAGATCATTACCCCTTCCATTTATTGATCAAATGCTAGAAAGGTTATCCAAACATACTCATTTCTGCTTTCTAGATGGTTATTCTGGTTTCTCTCAAATACATGTGTCAAAAGGGGATCAAGAAAAGACCACCTTTACTTGTCCTTTCGATACCTTTGCTTATAGACGTATGCCTTTGGTTTTTGTAATGCACCTGCTACCTTTCAAAGATGCATGATGGCTATATTTTCTGATTTTTGTGAAAAGATTGTTGAGGTATTCATGGATGATTTCTCCGTTTACGAAACTTCTTTTGATGATTCCTTAAGCAACCTTGATCGAGTTTTGCAGAGATGTGAAGACACTAACCTAGTCTTGAATTGGGAGAAGTGCCACTTTATGGTTAATGAAGGCATTGTCTTGGGACATAAAATTTCTGAAAGAGGTATTGAAGTTGACAAAGCTAAAGTTGATGCTATTGAAAAGATGCCATGCCCTAAGGATATCAAAGGTATACAAAGTTTCCTTGGTCATGCCGCGTTTTATAGGAGGTTCATTAAGGACTTCTCCAAAATCTCCAGGCCTCTAACTAATCTTTTACAGAAAGATATTCCTTTTGTCTTTGATGATGATTGTCTAGAAGCATTTGAAATACTTAGGAAATCATTGATCTCTGCACCTATTGTCCAGCCTCCTGACTGGAATTTACCCTTTGAGATTATGTGCGATGCTAGTGATTATGCTGTAGGAGCTGTTCTAGGGCAACGAGTTGATAAGAAATTGAATGTTATCCAGTATGTTAGTAAAACTCTAGATAGTGCCCAAAGAAATTATGCTACCACTGAGAAAGAATTTTTAGCAGTTGTATTTGCTTGTGATAAGTTTAGACCCTATATCGTTGATTCTAAAGTAACTATTCACACTGATCATGCTGCTATCAAATACCTTATGGAAAAGAAAGATGCTAAACCTAGACTTATTAGATGGGTCCTCTTGCTGCAAGAATTTGACTTGCATATTATTGATAGAAAGGGAGCTGAGAACCCCGTAGCAGATAACTTGTCTAGGTTAGAGAATATACTTGATGACCCACAACCTATTGATGATAGCTTTCCTGATGAACAACTAGGTGTCATAAATACTTCTCGCACTGCTCCATGGTATGCTGATTATGCTAATTATATTGTTGCTAAGTTTATACCTCCTAGCTTCACATACTAGCAAAAGAAAAAGTTATTTTCTGATTTGAGACATTACTTCTGGGATGACCCACATCTTTATAAAGAAGGAGTAGATGGTATTATTAGATGTTGTGTACCTGAGCATGAACAGGAACAGATTCTACGCAAGTGCCACTCCGAAGCCTATGGAGGACACCATGCAGGAGACAGAACTGCACACAAGGTATTGCAATCATGTTTTTATTGGCCTACTCTCTTCAAGGATGCTCGTAAGTTTGTCTTATCTTGTGATGAATGTCAAAGAATTGGTAATATTAGTAGACGTCAAGAAATGCCTATGAATTATTCACTTTTTATGGAACCATTTGATGTTTGGGGCTTTGATTATATGGGACCTTTTCCTGCCTCTAATGGGTACACACATATCCTAGTTGTTGTTGATTACGTTACTAAGTGGGTAGAAGCTATTCCAACTACTACTGCTGATCATAACACCTCTATTAAGATGCTTAAAGAAGTTATATTTCCGAGGTTTGGAGTCCCTAGATATCTAATGACTGATGGTGGTTCACACTTTATTCACGGTGCTTTCCGTAAGATGCTTGCTAAATTCGATGTCAACCATAGAATTGCATCACCTTATCACCTACAGACTAGTGGTCAAGTAGAACTTAGTAATAGGGAGTTGAAATTAATCTTGCAAAAGATAGTTAATAGGTCTAGAAAGAATTGGTCCAAGAAACTAGATGATGCATTATGGGCCTATAGAACTGCATACAAAAATCCTATGGGTATGTCTCCATGTAAGATGGTATATGGAAAAGCTTGTCACTTACCTCTTGAGCTAGAACATAAGGCATATTGGGATATCAAAGAGCTCAATTATGATTTCAAACTTGCCGGTGAAAAGAGGCTATTTGATATTAGCTATCTCGATGAATGGAGAACCCAGGCCTACGAGAATGCCAAGTTATTTAAAGAAAAAGTTAAAAGATGGCATGACAAAAGGATACAAAAGCGTGAGTTTAACGTAGGTGATTATGTCTTGCTATTCAACTCCCGTTTAAGATTTTTTGCAGGAAAACTTCTCTCTAAGTGGGAAGGACCTTACGTTATCGAGGAGGTCTATCGTTCCGGTGCCATAAAAATCAACAACTTCAAAGGCACAAATCCGAAGGTGGTGAATGGTCAAAGGATCAAACATTATATCTCAGGTAATCCTATAAATGTTGAAACTAATATTATTGAAACCATAACCTCGGAGGAATACATAAGGGACACTTTCCAGAACGATCTAGTCTCCGAAAAGGAAGAGGTACGTGGTACGGTAAGTAAACCGACTCCAAAACAGTTCTAAAGGCAATTTTTCTCCGATTTGGAATATTTAGAAAAATAGAAAATAAACCACAGTCTGGAGGAGACACGGGGCCTCCTCGAGGGTAGGGGGCGCCCCCCCTTCCCAGGGCACACCCCCTGCCTCAAGGGCACCCCGTGTGTCCCTTAGACTCCGTTTTCTTGTGGGCTACTCCTTTTGTTCGGGAAAAATTCATTATATATACTCCCAAAGGTTTTGACCTCTGTATCACGCAAAATTCCTCTGTTCTCGTTTCGAGCTGTTTTCTGTTAAGGTTTGCGAAGCTAGGCACCATGTTGTTTCCCTCTCCAACAACGAAGGCAACAATGCTTGGCCGATGAAGATAGATCTGAAGAGGGAAGGACCCAAGGAGATCCACAAGGAGAAGAAGATCAAGATGGAGGTGGAAGATCCGGCTCCGGCAGCGGGAGAAGAAGACACCTCCAAATCCCTTCCTAATCTCTTTACCTCAACTGAGCTAGAAACTTTCCGGGTGCTTGAGTTAGCTCAGATCCCCAACAAGCATCTCACAAGTGAAAATCTTTTGTTGAAGGATTACATAGCTGCTCTCAAAGGTATTATCTGCAAGCTGGAAGATCTCCTATGCTCGATATATGAGGATCGCCCGTCACTACTTGCAACTCCATCATCACCAACCCCGAAGAAGGAGACATAATCATATGGGTATGGGCACTCCCCTTGGCAACTGCCAAGCTTGGGGGAGTGACCCCGGTATCGTATCACCATCACTCCTATCTTTACCGTTTTACTTAGTTCGATCCTTTTGGTAGTATCTTGATCTATTAGAATAAATTTAGCATGATCTAGTTGTGAGCTTTTGCTTTGTGAGCTTTATCCTTTGTAATCGAGTCCGTGAGCTATATAATAAAGATTAGTGTTGAGTCAAGGGCTTGATTTCCTCACTTGGGTCATGATAAAAAGAAAGAAAACAAAAAGAGAATCAAAGAGATCATATCGATCTTATGGGAAGTAATGACCTCACATACAAGAGTATGATAAATAAAAGTTGTTGGGAGGTGACAAACATAGTTTTGGTCATCGTTGCAATTAATAGGAAGTAATAAAAGAAAAGAGGCTTCACATACAAATATACTATCTTGGACATATTTTATGATTGTGAGCACTCATTAAAGTATGACATGCTGAAGGGTTGATGTTGGACAAGGAAGACAACATAATGGATTATGTCTTCTTATATACGAAATAAAGTATATTGTCATGGATCTTCCAACATGTTGAGCTTGCCTTTCTCCATCATGCTAGCCAAACACTAGTGCAGAACCGGGCAATAGCACCGGTTCGTAAGGCCCTTTAGTGCCGGTTCCATAACCGACACTAAAGTGTGGTCACTAAAGCCCCCCCCCCTTTAGTACCGGTTCAGCATGAACCGGTGCTAAAGGGCAACCACGTGGCACGAGCTAGCTCCGTGGGCCGGGAGCCCTTTAGTACCGGTTGGTAAAACCAACCGGTACTACATGGTTTGGGAGGTTTTTGGTTTTGTGATTTCTTTTTCATTTAATTTTG
>LR738710.1:804452222-804478746 GCA_902687465.1 Secale cereale | reverse complement strand
ATATATATATATATAAAAATAGAATTTCTAGTAGAACCAATCATATATATATATATATATCATCAAATGTCTCACACAAACCACCTTATATATTCACACATACACACATGTATAGTTATATACAAGTTCTCCTACATTTTTCCTTCGAAGCCAGTGGCATTAGCCTAATTGGTGCCTTCGGAGCACGATGACAATTGGAAGTGGTTCATGGGGGCGGTAGCGGGTAATGGTATTCTCCCTTCGGATCTATGACCTGGTCGAGCAAAAATCCCGCTATTTCCTCTTGAAGTGCTTGTACGCGCTCCGTTTCTAGGAGCTTGTCCCGCACCTCTTTGAACTGTTAAGAAGGAGATCAATATGCATGTTTATTAGTTGTGTGACTAGATATCGATAATGGTGTAAAAATTGTGAATAGTGTTCTGACAAACGTACCCATTCCTGTCTTTGAGATCTGCTCCTTTCGGACGTCATCATGCGAATGTTCTCGCAAACGCAGTATGCACATAGATCAGTCCCCTGCGCCTGCTTCAGGGCCTTCACGAGAATGGAATTTGATCAGATAATAATTAATCAAGCATGATAATTAAAGTGATAATGGCAACTAGCTAGCTAGCTAGTACTACTTAATTACTTACCTTGGGTCGAAACCATTTAAGGCTTTGTTTCCATTCGCCTGGAGTGACGCTGATGAACCTTGCCCAAGCCCTGCCCGCCGACAAAGAAAATGAATAAATGTGTTATTAAATAGTTCATATCAGGAAATGACGAACTAAATAGGCCGAGATATATAGTTAATAATGATTGAAATTACCTGTTGACTATCCCTTTCAAGATGGTGTAGTCACTTTGTTTTTTAAGTAGTGAGTCTAGTACTTCAACTGTTCCGGCGTCAACTTTAATGATACACAAGATCCAGTGAAATCTGCATGCACACACGTTTGGATGTTTTAATTAAGCGGTCATATGTAAGCAAAAACATGTAGCTAGCTAGTAGGCAAAAACAGAGAATTTGTAGTACAAGAGAGTGTGACTTACTTGAAGTTGTAAGGAAGTAGTATATCATCATTGTATTTGAGGCACTTCAAGAACTGTAGCATGCTATCCTCTACATGCTTTTTATAATATTCACCTAGGTTCCATGTGTATTCATTAACGATGTTTGGGTCAATGAACCCAATGCCATAGCGTCCAGCTTTTTTCATTTCATACATCTTCATCCTGCATAATACCACAGAAAAGAATTTAGTGAGGATAATTACAGGTAATGATTGATCAAAAGGATCACTACAGCTAGCTTGAGACTTAAATTACAGAAAGAACTCACTTACAGACAATAGCAACTGACGATAGATTTGTCGAGTGCGTCTTGATTGTATAACTGAAACAATTCAGTATACTCAACGGACACACCGTTCTCATGGTAGTAATGATCTTCCTTGACTTTCACCACGAGGGACACTCGATTGGAACTCTTGGTAATGGCCATGTACCATTGATGAAATTCATACATTCTCGTTGGGAGCTTCTTGACCTCATCTGGCTTGACCAAAGGTTTGCCCCGTACATATTTCCGTTTTATTTCCTCCTCTGTAAGCACAGGCATGGGCTCGATCTCGAGGAGTTATCCAACAGTGATGTTGAGCATTTCAGCCTGCTTTATATGCTCCTCAGTTATTACCACATTGCCGTCCCCGGGAACGTAAACTCTCTGCCCACAATAATACTGGGCGCGCGTACTCTCACGTGTTGTTGGCACAACAAGCAAGGGGATCGATTGCGCCGCCTGTTCTCCCAGCTGGGGAACGGTTTTCCCGCATTTTTGACAGCTGCTTGTTGTTTGCTCAAGCTCGAGCTCGCCTCCTTCTGTAGACGTGCTCGATTTAACTTCCTGATCTGGCGCTCATAGTCGTTGTCAACAGATTCGGGAGCTGGTGGTTGAGCCATACGAACGAAGTGGTCAATCTTTTCCTCAGACACTTTCTCCCTTGGCGGCGGTGGCGGTTTCGGTCCAAAATGGTCGTCCACTTCTGCCCGCACTATGGCATTGGTCTGCTCCTCCGTCCTGTCGTAAGCCCTTTGAGGAGGATCAGTGAGGCTTGGACCATATTTAGTTCGCTTGCCTCCGCCTGTACTTCCTGTACTGCCTCGACCCGTACCGCTATGCACGATAGCTGCGGGGTGTCTCTTCTGTGATTGCTGAGGCGGCGGAGACGGTTGACGGGGCTGAGTTGGACGAGGAGGAGTGGCCTGAAGCTGTGCCGGACTTGGAGGAGGAGTGGCCTGAAGTTGTGCTGGACTTGGAGGAGGAGTGGACGTCTGACGCTATGTCGGACTTGGAGGAGGAGTGGCCTGATGCTTTGCCGGACTTGGAGGAGGAGGTGTGGCCTGACGCATTGGTGGACTTGCAGGAGCGGGAGTCTGCTGACTCGGTGGCGGACTTCGACGAGGAGTCGGCTGACGCGGTGTCGGTGGCCTTCGAAAGATTATGCAATCCTTTCTCCATAGGATGATACGATGTTTGGCCTCTCCGAGTGTGTGCTCGTCGTCACCTCCAGGAATGTCAAGCTCTAGCCCCCAATATTGGTCCACCACCTCATCAACCATGACACGAGCATAGCCTGCTGGAATCGGGTTGCAATGGAAGGTTGCCTCGGGGGATTTGTAAAATCTTGGGCGTCCGCCACCTTCATGGATATGTTCTTCATTTTGAAGAGTAGCTCGCAGTTAGTGTTCTCAATGATGTCATCCACGGGGTATCTATCCAGCATTGCGTCGCCCGGTGCAGAACCCACGCTGCTTCTCGGCATGGATGGGCCAGTGGTGTGCAATGCTGGATCATCCGCTAGCTGCTGCAGCTGCGGAGACCCCCTTTGCTGGCTAAGTGAGTCGATCTGCTCCTCCTACCGCTGGAATTTGTCTTCCAAGTCCGCGTGCTTTGATTCTAGGCCTTGAAGGCGTTCAATGTCCAGCTTCCTCTGCTTCTCCTCCGCAATCTTCCTTCTCGCACGGGTTCTGTAGTCGGTGTTCCAGTCCGAAAACCCCTCAAACCACGGCATAGCGTCCATGCCTCGTGTTCTTCCCGGGTGTTCAGGATTTCCCAGGGCACGCGTAAGCTCGTCGTTCTCTCTGTTGGGCTGGAACACCCCCGTTCGAGCCTCTTCTATTGCAAGAAGTAGCTCCTCGTCGGCTCCTTTCAGACATGCCTTCAACGAAACTTTGTCTGTCTTCGGGTCCAACTCCCCCCTATGCGCATAGAACCAAGTCCTGCACCTGGGGGCCAGCTCCTAGTAACCGGAGTGACACCTGCATCCTCCATCCCTTTCTCAAACTTATCCCACTTAGGCATTCCCACCGCGTAGCCACCTAGCCCCAGCTTATGGAACTTATCCTTTTTTCTGGCATTCTGCTTGTTTATTATCGACCGTTCCTTAGCTAACTCCGAATCCTTGAATTTCACGAAATCGTCCCAATGAGCACTTTGCTTCTCTAGATTTCCCTCGAATACTGGAGTCTTCCTTCCTCCCTTGACGTACTTGGCCCATTCACGATTCTTGTGGTTTTCTTGAATGCAACCGCCATCTTCCTAAGAGCAGCGTCCTTGACTTTCTGCTCATCTTTTTCTGTGAAATGATCTGGTAGGGTGAAATGTTCCATGAGAGTATTCCAAAGCAGACTTTTTTGTCTGTCGTCGACAAAAGTAACATTTGCACTTGGCTTTGCTGGCTTTCTCCATTCTTGAAGGGAGATCGGGAGTTGGTCCTTCACAAGAACTCCGCACTGACGAACGAACTTGTCCGCAATCTTCTTAGGCGCTAATGGTTCGCCATTAGGTCTGATTGCCTCGATATTGTACTTTACGCCCTCCTTCAACAATTTGTTCGGGTCTCGTTTTGTCCACTTTCCTGAAGATTTGCTCGATCCGGATGGCTGAAAGAAGAAAGATCGATTCGTTAATATATCTTCAACTCATTTAAAACATGTGATATCACCAGATGTGCTGCTTATATAAATATGTATACCTCGCCGGTCTGTGTTGTTTCAAGATCAACATTTTCTTCGTCATCATCGTAGTTCATGACTTCATCAATTCGGTCGTCGCGATCGAATATCATATCACCCTCTCCGGTGTTGTTTAGAAATTCAGAGCTGTCATAATCTTCTTCATTCTGATCATCATCTGGCCCGCGAGGATGGCGTATCATATCAAAGAGGGTCTGTTCTCCCTCTCTGCCAGTATTGTCCGCCATAGCTTTTATTTAACTAATCCAAAAGAAATATAAAACAATTAAGTATTCAAATTACATCGTCTCAAATAATAGATATAATCTCGAATACATCGTCTCAAATAATATATAATCTCGAATACATCATCTCGAATAATATATAAAATCGAATACATCACTGGCTAGGTAGCTAATAAAGATCGAATACTACAGAAGAATCTAGAACACTCGCGGTTCCTGCGGCGCGGGCGGTGGACACCCAAAGAGAAGGAACTCTCACAGGATCATAGCTGAAGTGAGATCCCTAAAGAAACTGCCAGGTATTGGAGAACCTGCCGCCCTCTAACGCAACCATGTAGCGATGGACGTGCTCGTCCTCCTCCCTGACACGGCGACGTACCACCTCCGGCGGGGCCGGCTCCCTCCGAACTGAAACTGGCCCACGCGAACGCCACCTAACGAGATCAGGGTCGACGACGGGACCCGGGGCCGGGTTCCTCATCAAGCGGCACCCCTCCAGGCAGCACCTCCTAGTGCCAGCCCGGCGGAGCCCAATCCCGGACATGGGTCAGCTGGACGTCGCCGCGGACGGGTCGACGGCGAGGATGCGGGCCGGGCATCGTCGAGAACAAATACTAGCTATATGCCCGCAAAAAGTAACATTTTTTAATGATTGGATTTTGATAACTAAAATTTCTAACATTTATATATAACTAACATTTCTATAACATTTCTAACAATGCTATACAACTAACATTTCTAATATTTCTATAACTAAAAAATAGAAAAAAAAATATAACATTTCTATATATATAACTAACATTTGTATAACATTTTTAATATTTCTGGAACTAAAAAAAAAGAAAAATTTCTAACTTTTTTTATAACTAATACTATATGCAAACATAACATTCCAAATTTCTGTAACTAAAATTATAAGAAACTAAAAAAAATCGACCATCGTCTAACAATTTGAAAGTTAATCTAATTCATCTAGCTAAAACTAACATTTCTAAAATTTCTAACATTTCTATATAACTAACATTTCTATATACTGTTTTAAATTAATCTAATTCATCTAGCTAAAACTAAAATTTCTAAAAAACAGAAAAAGTGTGTGTGTGTGTGTGTGTGTGTGTGTGTGTGTGTGTATGCGCGTGTGTGTGTGTGTGCGCGCGCGCGTGTGTGTGTGCGAGGGGCCGGGGGAGAGGGCCTCACCGTGCGGGCGAGGTCGAGGCGACGGCGACGGCGAGGTCGAGGCGACGATGATGGGGGCGGCGACGTCGACGGTGGCGTCGACGGGGGCGGCGACAGCGAACGGGGACGGCGACGGCGACGGGGGCGGCGACAGCGAACAGGGACGGGGGCGGCGCGCGACGGCGACGGGGACGGGGACTGGGGCAGCGCGCAATGGGCGGCGACGGCGTCGATGAGGAGGAAGAAACAGAACAGAACAGAGGGAAAACTAAAAATTCGTAAGTGTTGTATATATAGGATGGACCTTTAGTACCGGTTGGAGCCACCAACCGATACTAAAGGCCTGTTTTGGCCAGGCCAAGCGGCGGGAAGGGCACCCCCTTTAGTACCGGTTGGTGGCTCCAACCGGTACTAAAGACCCCCCTCCCTTTAGTACCGGTTGCAGCCACGACCCGGTACGAAAGGGTGTGCGCTGCCAGGCGAGGGACGCAGAAGTTTAGTCCCACCTCGCTAGCCGAGGGGGGCTCCCACATGCTTATAAGCCCCGCCGCCGCTGCTGTATCGAGTTCCTCTCTACTGCAGGCTTGTGGGCCTAACTTTGCGGCGCTGCCCTGTGAGTCTGCTAGGCCTTTATGGGCCTGCAAATACAGGCCCAGGGCCTTGCAGGCCCATAGGGTAGCGCGCAACAATTTTTCTATATGGTATTTCATTTTATATCTAACTAAAATTTCTATATCTAAAATTTATCTAACAAACATTTTATCTATCTAACATTGCCGCAAATATATCTAAAATTTCTATCTAACATTTCTATATCTAAAATTTTATATCTAACTAACATTTCTATATCTAAAATTATCTAACAAACATTTTATATCTCATTTAACTCTCTAAAAACAAATCAGTAAATGAATGAAAAATACCAAATGAATTCAGAAAGGGTTGATAATTGATTCTGTGGATTTGAATGGTGCATTTTGAACACACAACAAGTCCGGGGTTCAAAAAAGTTCAAAAAAATGCAATGCCTTTGTATCATATGAGTTTTCGTCCTAAACCCTGATACTACGAAAGAGATTGTCCATTTTGTACATGAAGTGCATCCAGTTTTTGCCGTGACCCTCTCTACTTTTTTGCACATGCCATGTGGGTGAAATGATGATACCATGCCAAGTTTCAACCTTTTCAGAGTTCAGTTTGTATTGCTTTTCAATTTCACGGTCATTTAGCTCTCTCAAAACAAATCAGTAAATGAATGAAAAATACCAAATGAATTCAGAAAGGGCTGATAATTGATGAGGTGGATTTGAATGGTGCATTTTGAACACACAAAAACTCTGGAGTTCAAAAAAATGCAATGCCTTTGTATCATATGAGTTTTCGTCCTAAACCCTGATACCTCGAAAGAGATTGTCCATTTTGTACACGAAGTGCATCCAGTTTTTGCCGTGACCCTCTCTACTTTTTTTCACATGCCATGTGGGTGAAATGATGATACCATGCCAAGTTTCAACCTTTTCAGAGTTCAATTTGTAGTGCTTTTCATTTTCACGGTCATTTAGCTCTCTAAAAACAAATCATCAGTAAATGAATGAAAAATACCAAATGAATTCTGAAAGGGCTGATAATTGATGATGTGGATTTGAATGGTGCATTTTGAACACACAAAAACTCTGGATTTCAAAAAGAATGCAATGCCTTTGTATCATATGAGTTTTCGTCCTAAACCCTGATACTTCGAAAGAGATTGTCCATTTTGTACACGAAGTGCATCCAGTTTTTTCCGTGACCCTCTCTACTTTTTTGCACATGCCATGTGGGTGAAATGATGATACCATGCCAAGTTTCAACCTTTTCAGAGTTCAATTTGTAGTGCTTTTCAATTTCACGGTCATTTAGCTCTCTCAAAACAAATCATCAGTAAATGAATGAAAAATACCAAATGAATTCAGAAAGGGCTGATAATTGATGATGTGGATTTGAATGGTGCATTTTGAACACACAAAAAGTCTGGAGTGCAAAAAGAGGCACAATGCTCGTTAATTAGCTTCAAGCCTTTCGGAGAAGTGTACAAAGCACTGCACATATATCGCTCCGTGCAGTCTACACTATTCCTCAAGGTTTGAAGCTAAGCAACGTACAGGTGAACATTGCATCTCTCCCACATTTTCTGTGCACTCAAGGCTTATAAACCGCTCCTAGTGCCTCTCTCTTGGCGAGGTGGGACTAAAAATCAGCTTACTAAGATACTTTAGTACCGGTTCATGCCATGAACCGGTACTAAAGGTGCCTAGCGTAAATGATGTTAAAAAATGATGTGAAAAAATGCATTGACCATCATTGATCTTTTTGTGTACAATTTAAATTGTCAATAGGAGTCCTCACCAGTTTAGGAACTGGTGATGACTCCTATTGCAGCCACAAATCCTACACATAGAGTTCAATGAAGACCAAGTGGTTGTGATAGTTTGAGAAATAACGTATTTAAGGTGGTAAAGTCTCTGTTAGACGAGCGAGGTGGGACTAAAAAAGCGTTGTAGATCAAAGTGAGTAGAACCCTTTTGTACCGGTTCGTGGCACGAACCGGTACTAAAGGTTCTGGTGGGCCCCCAGCCTAACCACAACCTGCAACAGCCTCTTTAGTACCGGTTCGTGCCAAGAACCGGTACTAAATGTTCAGCATGAACCGGTACTAATGATCGCCGCCAGCCTAGCCTCTGGAACCGGCACTAATGGTTCCATTAGTGCCGGTTCATTTGCAAACCGGGACTAATTAGCTCTACATTTGACCCTTTTTCTACTAGTGAAAATTCCTTGCACTAAGTAGAAATACTACTTGTGCTTCCATATATCCTTAAACCCAGTCTTGCCATGAGAGTCCACCATACCTACCTATGGATTGAGAAAGATCCTTCCAAGTAAGTTGTCATGTTGTAAACCCGCTAAAATATGCATGGTTTATTAGTGCGGGATAAATTATCTTTATACGAGCTTGTGATATGGAAGTAATAAAAGCGACGGACTGCATAATAAAGGTCCTTATCACAAGTGGCAATATAAAGTGAAGTTCTTCTATGCTAAGACTTTGTGCATCCAACCATAAAAACACATGACAACCTCTGCTTCCCTCTGCGAAGGGCCTATCTTTTATTCTTGTCTTATAAGTGTCAAGGTGAAACCCACCTTTCCCTTTTACAATTTATCCTTTGGCAAGCACATTGTGTTGGAAAGATCCTGACATATATACCCACTTGGATGTAAGTTTTCATGATCTATTACTGTTGACATTACCCTTGAGGTAAAAGGTTGGGAGGCAACACTATAAGCACCTATCTTTCTCTGTGTCCGATTAAAACTCCATAAACATAAGTTTTGCGTGAGTGTGAGCAATTGTGAAAGACTATATGATAGTTGAGTATGTAGGCTTGCTGAAAAGCTCTTATATTGACTCTTTCCGATGTTACGATAAGTTGCAATTGCTTCAATGACCGAGACCAAAGTTTGTTAGTTTCCAATGAAGTTTATGATGCATACTTGATATTGTGGATGATTTGTTACTTTAGCATAAGAATCATATGACTATACTTATATAAGTTGCTGTTATGAGAATGATCATGATGCCCTCATGTCCGTATTTTGTTTTTATCGACACCTCTATCTCTAAACATGTGGACATATTTTTTCGATATCGGCTTTCGCTTGAGGACAAGCGAGGTCTAAGCTTGGGGGAGTTGATACATCCATTTTGCATCATGCTTATAAGTTGATATTTATTGCATTATGGGCTATTCATACATGTTTTGTCACAATACTTATGCCTTTTCTCTCTTATTTTACAAGGTTTACATGAAGAGGGGGGAATGCCGGCAGCTGGAATTCTGGGCTGGAAAAGGAGCAAACTCTGGAAACCTATTATGCACAACTCCGAAAGCCCTGAAACTCCACAGAACATTTCTGCGGAAAATACAAAAAATATCTGGCGAAAGAAACCCACGAGAGGGGCCACTGGCTGGCCTCGAGGGTGGGGTGCGCGCCCCCCTACCTCGAGGGCCAGCCGGTGGGCCCCAGGTGCCCATCTTCTCCCATATGAAGCGTTTTGACCTGGAAAAAAAATCAAGGGGAGGCTTTCGGGACCAGACGCCGTCGTCTCGAGGCGGAACCGAGGCGAAAACCAATCTAGGGCTCCGGTAGAGCTGTTCTGACGGGGATACTTCCCTCCGGGAGGGGGAAATCATCACCGCCGTCATCACCAACAACTCTCCCATCTTGGGGAGGGATATCTTCATCAACATCTTCATCAGCACCATCTACTCTCAAACCCTAGTTCATCTCTTGTATCCAATCTTTGTACCCAAACTCAGATTGGTACATGTGGGTTGCTAGTAGTGTTGATTACTCTTTGTAGTTGATGCTAGTTGGTTTATTTGGTGGAAGATCATATGTTCAGATCCATTATGCATATTAATACCCCTTTGATCATGAACAATTTTATGTCTTATGAGTAGTTACTTTTGTTCTTGAGGACATGGGAGAAGTCTTGCTATTAGAGGCTGGTGCGCCCCCCTTGGGCAGGAGGCCGAATTGGAAAAGGTTTGGGGGTGGCGCCTCCCTTTCCTTCTCTCCTACTCCTCCTTCGCTTCCTCTCCTACTCCAACTAGGGAAGGGGGGGGGGGGATCCTACTCCCGATGGGAGTAGGACTCCTCCTAGGCGCGCCATAGAGGTCCGGCCTCTCCCCCCCTCCACTCCTTTATATACGGGGGTGGGGGCACCCCATAGATGCACAAGTTGATCAGTTGATCTCTCCGAACCATGTACGGTGCCCCTCTCCACAGAAACACACCTCGGTCATACCGTTGCAGCGCTTAGGCGAAGCCATGCACCGGTAGCTTCACCATCTCCGTCACCACGCCATCGTGCTGACAAAAATCTCCCGCGAGGCTCTACTGGATCAAGAGCTCATGGGACGTCATCAAGCTGAACGTGTGCTGAACACGGAGGCTCCATACGTTTGGTGCTTGATCGGTTGGATCGCAAATAAGTTCGACTACATCAGCCACGTCACTAGACGCTTCCGCTCCCGGTCTACGAGGGTACGTAGACACACTCTCCCCTCTCGTTGCTATGCATCTAGTAGATAGATCTTGCGTGACCGTAGGATTTGTTTGAAATACTACGTTCCCCAACAAGAGTAAGAGTTGTTGCGTTGGAGGTCGACATGATGCAACTCCAGCATCCTTCTGGATTTATTTTGGAATTGAATAATTGTTATTACGTTCCTGCACTTAGTCGGAACATTATTTCCTCCTCATGCTTGATGATTCCGGGTCATGAATTCAATTTAAAGGACAATGGTTGTTCATTTTATTTGAATGAAATGTTCCATGGCTATGCACCAATTGTTGTTGGGCTTTTTATATTGAATCTAGAAATGGAAACGGACTATAATGTGAATTTCAAGAGGCATAAGCCTAATGAGATAAATCCTACATACTTCTGGATTGCCGGCTTGGACACATTAGTCTGAAACGCATGAAGAAGCTCCATGATGATGGACTCCTAACTTTGCCCGACTTTGGGTTGTCTAAGACATGCGAATCATGCTTGCTCGGTAAGATGATTAAGTCTCCTTCTGCAAAGAGTTGTGAGAGGGCGTCTGAGCTATTGGAACTTATACATAGTGACGTGTGTGGTCCAATGAGCACAACTGTCAGAGGTGGCTATCAGTACTTCATGACTTTTACGGACGACTTGAGTAGATATGGATATACCTATTCGATGAGGCACAAGTCGGAAACTTTTGATAAGACCAAAGAGTTTCTGAATGAGGTTGAGAATCAGCTCGGCAAGACTGTAAAGCTTCTACGATCTGATCGTGGAGGTGCGTACATGAGCCAGGAGTTTGATGATCATTTGAAAAGCCGAGGTATACTGCCTCAGCTGAGACCTCCGGGTACGCTACAAAGAAATGGTGTATCAGAACGGAGGAACCGGACCTTGTTGGACATGGTCGGTCTATGATGAGAAAATCGGATTAACCCTTGTCATTCTGGGGATATGCCCTAGCCTTCAACTTTCACACTTAATAGGGTACCAATCTGTAGACAAGACACCACATGAGATGTGGGCCGAGAAGAGTCCCAGTTTTTCTTTTCTAAAGATTTGGGGTTGTGAAGCTTTTGTCAAGTGACTTATGTCAGAGAAGCTTACACCCAAGTCAGATGAATGCATATTCGTGGGATAACTGAGGGAAACCTTGGGATACAGCTTCCACAAACAGGAAAAGAACAAAGTTTTTTGTTGCTCGGAATGGGGTTTTCCTGGAGAAAGAGTTTCTCAGTCGGGAAGCCAGTCGGAGGACGGTCGGACTCTAAGAAATTCGAGGACCACTTGGGGATGACTCGGCAGGTAATGAGATCACACCGGAGTCGGTCAAGGAACCCGTAGTGGAGACATCGCCGAAACCACGAAGGTCGAAAATATTGCGCAGAGTGCGTGATGTTTTGTTGCTTGAAAGCGACAAGCCGTCCACTTATGTGGAAGTGATGGTGAGCCGAGATTCTGAGGAATGGCTAGAGGCTAGGAGGTCCAAGTTAAAGTCCATTGATGAGAATCAAGCCAAGGACTGATAAAGATCTTCGTAGAATATCTAGGAGCCAATATGAGCGTCCAGGTTCCGCTATTGGTTATTGACCGGAGATGAGTCTCGGTCATGTCTATATAGTTCTCAAACCCGTAGGGTCCGCACGCTTAATGTTTGATGAAGATCTGTATTTAGTTTATGAGTTTTGATGTACCGAAAGTAGTTCGGAGTCCCTGATGAGATCATGGACATGACGAGGAGTCTCGGAATGTCCGAGATGTAAAGATCGATATATTGGAAGGCTATATTCAGACATCGGAAAGGTTCAGAGTGGTTCGGGCATTTTTCCGGAGTACCGGGAGGTTACCGGAACCCCCCCGGGAGAAGTTATGGGCCTTATGGGCCATAAGAAGGAAGCACACCAGCCCACAAGAGGCTGGTGCGCCCCCCTTGGGCAGGAGGCCGAATTGGAAAAGGTTTGGGGGGTGGCGCCCCCCTTTCCTTCTCTCCTACTCCTCCTTCGCTTCCTCTCCTACTCCAATTAGGGAAGGGGGGGGGGAATCCTACTCCCGGTGGGAGTAGGACTCCTCCTAGGCGCGCCATAGAGGTCCGGCCTCTCCCCCTCCTCCACTCCTTTATATACGGGGGTGGGGGCACCCCATAGACGCACAAGTTGATCAGTTGATCTCTCCGAACCGTGTGCGGTGCCCCTCTCCACAGAAACACACCTCGGTCATACCGTTGCAGCGCTTAGGCAAAGCCCTGCACCGATAGCTTCACCATCTCCGTCACCACGCCATCGTGCTGACAAAAATCTCCCGCGAGGCTCTACTGGATCAAGAGCTCGTGGGACGTCATCAAGCTGAACGTGTGCTGAACGCGGAGGCTCCGTACGTTTGGTGCTTGATCGGTTGGATCGCAAAGAAGTTCGACTACATCAACCACGTCACTAGAGGCTTCCGCTCCCGGTCTACGAGGGTACGTAGACACACTCTCCCCTCTCGTTGCTGCATCTAGTAGATAGATCTTGCGTGACCGTATGATTTGTTTGAAATACTACGTTCCCCAACAAGAGTAAGAGTTGCCGCATTGGAGGTCGACATGATGCAACTCCAGCGTCCTTCTGGATTTATTCTGGAACTGAATAATTGTTATTACGTTCCTGCACTTAGTCGAAACATTATTTCCGCCTCATGCTTGATGATTCCGGGTCATGAATTCAATTTAAAGGACAATGGTTGTTCGTTTTATTTGAATGAATTGTTCCATGGCTATGCACCAATTGTTGTTGGGCTTTTAATATTGAATCTAGAAATGGAACCGGACTATAATGTGAATTTCAAGAGGCATAAGCCTAATGAGATAAATCCTACATACTTCTGGATTGCCGGCTTGGACACATTAATCTGAAACGCATGAAGAAGCTCCATGATGATGGACTCCTAACTTTGCCCGACTTTGGGTCGTCTGAGACATGCGAATCATGCTTGCTCGGTAAGATGATTAAGTCTCCTTCTGCAAACAGTTGCGAGAGGGCGTCTGAGCTATTGGAACTTATACATAGTGACGTGTGTGGTCCAATGAGCACAACTGTCAGAGGTGGCTATCAGTACTTCGTGACTTTTACGGACGACTTGAGTAGATATGGATATATCTATTCGATGAGGCACAAGTCGGAAACTTTTGAAAAGACCAAAGAGTTTCTGAACGAGGTTGAGAATCAGCTCGGCAAGACTGTAAAGCTTCTACGATCTAATCGTGGAGGTGAGTACATGAGCCAGGAGTTTGATGATCATTTGAAAAGCCGAGGTATACTGCCTCAGCTCAGATCTCCAGGTACTTTACAAAGAAATGGTGTTTCAGAACGGAGGAACCGGACCTTGTTGGACATGGTCGGTCTATGATGAGAAAATCGGATTAACCCTTGTCATTCTGGGGATATGCCCTAGAAACTTCAACTTTCACACTTAATAGGGTACCAATCTGTAGACAAGACACCACATGAGATGTGGGCCGAGAAGAGTCCCAGTTTTTCTTTTCTAAAGATTTGGGGTTGTGAAGCTTTTGTCAAGTGACTTATGTCAGAGAAGCTTACACCCAAGTCAGATGAATGCTTATTCTTGGGATAACCGAGGGAAACCTTGGGATACAGCTTCCACAAACAGGAAAAGAACAAAGTTTTTTGTTGCTCGGAATGGGGTCTTCCTGGAGAAAGAGTTTCTCAGTCGGGAAGCCAGTCGGAGGACGGTCGGACTCGAAGAAATTCGAGGACCACTTGGGGATGACTTGGCAGGTAATGAGATCACACCGGAGTCGGTCAAGGAACCCGTAGTGGAGACATCGCCGAAACCACGAAGGTCGAAAAGATTGCGTAGAGTGCGTGATGTTTTGTTGCTTGAAAGCGACAAGCCGTCCAGTTATGTGGAAGTGATGGTGAGCCCAGATTTCGAGGAATGGCTAGAGGCCAGGAGGTCCAAGTTAAAGTCCATGGATGAGAATCAAGTCAAGGACTTGGTTGATCCGCCGCCTGTCGTAAAGGCCATTGGCTGCAAATGAGTCTTTAAGAAGAGGACCGACGTGGATGGAAATGTTCAGATCCACAAAGCTCGGCTTGTCCCTAAAGGAGAAGTTCAAGGAATTGACTACGATGAGACTTACTCGCCGCTAGCGATGCTGAAATCGGTGAGGATCGTACTAGCTATAGCTGCATATTTGATTATGAGATATGGCAGATGGATGTCCAAACGGCTTTTCTTCACGGAAATTTAACCGAGGATGTGTATATGATATAGCCCGTGGGTTTTGTTGATATGAGTAGCGCTAGTAAGGTATGCAAGCTCAAGAGATCCATTTAGGGATTGAGGCAAGCATCTTAGAGCTGGAATATTTTTTTTGATGAGGTTATAACTGGTCACGGTTTCATCAATAGCGAAGAGGACGCTTGTTTATACAAGCAGTTAAGTGGGAGCTCGGTGGTATTTTTGATCTTGCTGATCGAAAACGACGTTTCAATGTTGAACTCGGTCAAAGGAATCATTGAACGTCAAGTTTTCAATGAAGGACCTCGGTGAGGCGGTGTATATTTTAGGCATTAAAATCTATAGAGATAGATCGAGGCGGCTGCACAGCTTGAGCCAGAGCACGTACAAAGATAAAGTGTTGAAGCTATTCAACATGAGCGAGGTCAAGAAAGATTTCTTGCCACTCTCACATGGTATAAGGCTAAGCGAGACTGAGAGTCCTTCGACATCTGATGAGCGAAGCATGATCAGTAGGATTTCGCATGCCTCGGCAATCGGATCCATCATGTATGCCATGATATGTACACGGCCTCATGTTGCTTTTGCAATAAGCCTAACAAGTATATACCGGACCAACCCAGGTGAGAGTCACCGGTCAACAGTAAAGACTATTCTAAAGTACCTGAAAAGGACTAAAGATGTTCCTAGATTATGGAGGTGATGAAGAGCTCTGCGTAAAGGGTTACGCCGGTGCTAGTTTGCAAACCAACATAGATGATTGTCGATCACAGTATGGATTCGTATACGTCATGAACGGAGGAGCAGTGAGCGGGACGAGTTCCAAGCAAGATACGGTGCCGATTCTACCACAAAAGTTGAATACATTGCGGCTTGTGAAGCTGCAAAGGAGGGTGTTTGGTTCCGGAACTTTCTGGATGATTTTGGTATTTTTTCAACCTCGGTAAAATCGTTGGACCTTTATTGTGATAATTCTAGTGCCATCGCACAACCCAAGGAGCCGAGGAACCACCATAAGACCAGGCACATAGATCGGAAATATCACCTGATACGAAAGATCGTAAAGAGTGGTGATATAGAGTTACGCAAAATTCATACGGATGCAAATGCCGCAGATCCGTTGACTAAGTCACTTCCACAACCCAAGCATGAGGGTCACGTTAGAGCTATGGGCATACGATGTCTATTTGATTGACTCTAGTGCAAGTGAGAGACTGTTGGAGATATGCCTTCGAGGCAATCATGTATGATGATTTTTCCTATGTGTTTATGAATAAATATAGCCCTTGGACATTATCAATTATGTATATCAACAAGTACGTGACTTGTTTGTGGGACTATGCATTGTATGATGACTATCCTAAAAGGTCCCTAGTCGAAAATGTTGTGTGGACGCGCAGCCAACTAGACTGGCATATGACACGGTGGATGGCTCGGTCTCACTAGCCATGGAGCATTGGATACTAGCCGAATAATATGAATTCGGAAGGATCTAGTTGGATTCGACCTCGTAGGATCTAGTTGGATTCGACCTTGTCGAGATAAGGTTCGAGTCGGACAGACCCAACTATGAGATGCAGCGATATGTCATTTGTGAGTCTCTAGTAAAACATACGTTCTATGTCCTAATACCTGAGCTGTCGCATGTACTCGGGATGGTGACAGACCTGCTTTGGGCCGACCAAACGCTAATCCATGACTGTGTAGTTATAAAGGTAGGTTTCGGACTTATCCAGACCCATGCTGCGAGACATGGTCGAGCAAGATGAGATTTGCCCTTCCGATCAGAAAAGATATACATTGGGCTCCTCGATTCGATCAAGATAAGCATGGCAATGCGACAAGGATTATGAGATAATCCGGTTTATGGTCGGCATCACTGAAACGAGAAAGAGGTAGGGCTAGCACAAGGATGTCAGACTCTCCCGGAGCCCGACAACATATATCATGTGGCAAACGGAACAGAAGTGTGACACGTTGTACAAGTTCGCCAACCATCTTCATTGTGTACTTGGTGATTGATACGCCTTGCTAGAGGCCGCTACCAGCTGAGCAGGTCGGAGGTGATCCGACCTGCTACCAAGCCGACTTGAATATAAGGGGTCACACGCTTAAGGGAAGGAACTTGTTAGACTGGAACTGACTCCCCGAGTCCGATGTGATCCAACTCGAACTCGGATCCAGGCTAGACATACTTTGGGATTTTGGATCCGTGCGAGGCCCAAGTGTTGAGCCCGCGACGGATGCCTATATATAGTGGAGGTGTGGCACACTCATTTGGTTGATACTTCGGCAGCATGACTAGGTTCCGCATGTGTTGCGAATAGCCACCTCCACTCCTCGCTGACTGTGTAATTGGATCTAGCAGTCTGCCACACGGTGTTCCTCCTGCACGCCCGGATACCGTTAGAGGTGGTGCACTCGCGCCGCTCAGGCGAACCAGTACGTGGGATCCGACGACCGGCTGTTCGAGGGACATCGGACAAGGAGGAGACGAACCACGCAGACGCGCTGCCCCAACTCTTCTTCCGCTGCATGGCACTGTGCGTCTAGTGGTAACGATCCGCGATCTATCTCCCGTAGCTTGTTCTTGGTTGATCCGTGCATAGATTTTTTTTAATTTGCAGTCGACGCACCATACTGTAGAACCCAACAGAAAGTGGTTTCCCTGCCTACCAAGAATCAAACCCTACCTTTTAATGCTTTGTTGTCTCATAAAGACAAAATGTTCACTCAATGGAAGACGACGTTCCCGTCAGTAACAAGGCATCTCAGTATTTCGAAGGTGCTCATAGAGATAAGATATGCGTGTGTGCATCCATAGGAATGCATGTACGTACGTGTTGTGAGTGTGTACGTCTATACTGTGTTTTTTTTAAAGAGTACTTATTTGATTATTTCTATGTGAAATGTTGGTACACAATGAAATATCACAATACATTTTTGAAACAAGAAAAAACAAATCTAATGAAACGTCACCCTAAAAAAACTAATGAATTAAAAATGGCGTGTTACTTTGAAATAAGACAAATTATGGCAAAGAAAAAACAGAAACCGTGCATGGAAGAAAAGTCATTCTCGAGATCGTCGTGATTGCTACCGTAGACGTGGTAATATGCTGCACGTACCCACGATCTGTAACTTTCGTCCGCGTCACGCCGTCACCGCCACCTATAGCCTCGCGTTTGGCAGATAGTAAGCCTGCCTTTACAGCCAAGCTAGTCGAGCACTTTGAGGTGACACACTGTATATATGCATGGTGATACGATCGATAGCTACGGCGATTCTGAAATTTCAAGGGACGGCTGGGAGGACGGCTGAAGAAGATCTTTGTCGGCCTTTCACTTTCAGGGGGAGGTAGAGTGATCAAACTCCCGTTTCAAATCATGTCTATCTTGTACCATAGCCAGCCGCGGGCAGTTTGCACGTAGGGCGATAACAGGGCTCCCCGCGTAGCCTTCTCGCATGTGGGATTCGTCGAGGCTAGATTCTCACCTGCTACCTACTTGTGCCAATTCTTCCGTGCACGGACAACGTTAATGAGTTGGCGCCATCGTGATTCCGTATGTACGTGCGTGTTTTAGTTGGAGCGTCTTTCCTCCATTTCCGGATTGTGGTTGTGGACAAGAGACTAGTCCCTGTCCAGATCTAAGTCCGAGGCATTTTCAGCTCAGAAGAGGGCTTTCTCACAGCTCAGTCACAACAGATTTTTCAAAATTCACATCTCATAGACAGTGTTCACCTTTGACAATGATAGTTTGGTTGGATATCACTTCCTGCCCACGGTCACTTTTCTCATGTTAGAATTTGCCTTAAATAAGCCGTTAGACATTTCCACAGCGGGATTTTCTTCCAATACGATAGAGGTTTGCTTAAAATCTTGTTCTTGCCTCTCACACGAGAAATCCAGTTCATTGCCGATTTGCCGCTCACTAGAGTGGCTTCACTACAATTGTCTTCCGAGCGGTCGAGCTGTGCCTGCCATCAACATCAGGGCATCTTCAATGCAGGGGCGCTTGCATGGACGCTTATACTATTTGAATTAGTAATTACACAATTAGCACCGGTGGAAGAGTCGCTAGCTACAGCGCGGGGCGCTTGTATGAGCGCTTACAAGATTTCTTTTCGCTAAAAAAGATACGTCTAGTGCTCGTTTTGTCCAACGCATCCAACCCAATCGGCGATGCTAAACATCGGCTAAATTCGTTGAGTTGATGGGATTTGTTGCGCATCTGCTAGCGCCCGCTGCAAAAAAAAAAGGCTCGTGAAAAAAGAAGCACCGAAGCGCTCGACGACTCAATTGGCATCGATGCCAGCCCAAATCCTGGGGTCGAACGGGATCGAAACGAAACTACCGGGAATGGAATCCTAGCGCTTGTTCTAAGCGCGAGCAACAAGGACTTCTATGCAGGAAGATATGGAAGCAAACCCAATTTGAGCTTTGTTATCAACAGTTCACAGACAAAATGGAAGGGTGTAAGTCAGATTTAAAGAGGTACAAATTTGATGCTGCGCTGGCTAATGCACAACTTATGAAAAGACGTGACAGTAGAATTAGTGAAGCTGACTGAAAGAACCTTATTACTTGTTGGAGATCTTCGGTATTTGAAGTAAGTCATCCCGCTGACTGGAAAACTGTAGTATATACATCCACACTCTGTTTTGGACCTAAATATAGGTAGCACATGCTAATTCCTTGCAGCATACTCTGTCCTGGACCTAAATAAACAAATATGCATGTGATCATTAGTTGCAAATATTGGTTAAACAATATATAGGATAACATAGCAGTAGGCAGTGTTGTTGTCATCATGTCTACTCATAATAAATCCCCTTTCCTTTTTTTCTTGTAGTCTTGCAGTGCTATCGCTAAAAAGAATCGTGCCGGTGCCTCATACATCTGACAGCAAGAGTCATACCCGTGTTACTAAAGAAAATGTAAAAATAATTGCCCCAATTAAAAGTGATATGCCACTATGTTTCAATGACTAGTGCATGTAAAATAAATAAATGATTGTAGGTTGTCAAACTTGGCCATCAGCCTCGAAGGGTACAGTGACTTATGAGGTGGTTGTCAATGTTGTGATCGGACCAGTGACTTATGAGGTGGTTGTCAATGTTGTGATCAGAAGGGAAGCTACGATGCCTTATGAATATGATGGTTTACAATTTGCCGCTGATGCTGTCACAAGGTCCATTGCATGGCCATCTAGTAAGGTAATCATCAACAAGATGTTTTTGCCTACTTGGCTCGAATTGTTTGACGCGCGATACTAACTCATGATCACTTTGCTAGATGAAGTCCTGCAAGCCAGGGGCATCTTCCTCATTCCACTGCTAAGGTATTTATGTGATTCACTATTTATGTGGTCCTACTGTTATCATGACCACTTGGTATTGTACAAGAGCTTCATGGAATCTGGTCATCATGGAATCCTAGCTCAAAGTGCATGAAGGTTCCATGATGACCGGATTCCATAAGTTAATCTGGACATAAGTTTATCATGAAATCCTTGGTGCTAGTTATGTAGTAGTAGGTGCTTCCCTGTGTTCATGTAGGCTCATTTTGGATGCAAAGTATTTTTAAATAGCATAGTTTCTGAAAAAGTATGTAGTTCTGAAAATAATTTGAGGTGTTTGATCCAAGTATATCATGGTTTTGAACACTTTAGTATCCCCAATGTATCTATTGCTGCCACCAGGAAGATACCATTCTTTTTTTGGTGTCCATGTATCTATTGCTGCAAGCAGGAACATAGCAACATCCCCTTCAATTTATGGCCGCTACTGAAGAGTAAACAAAGATAACTGGAATACTATACTTCTCACATGGATAGAAAACACAAGTAAGGTGTAATTCTAATACTAAGCGACATGGTACCAGTTCTCTAGAAAAAGAAGTTACCTGACCACATAATTCTTTCCTGTGTTCAAGAAATAAACATTACACAGTGTCAATTGTGTCTCCTAAACCACCCTCCGTGTTGATCTTGTCTGAGGTATTCTCTTATAAAAAGTCAAGCATCAACAGATAACAGATGCATGTGAAACCTAATGATCCAGACTTCCCTTCGTCTTCTATGTCGCATATTCTTTCTATCTTGTAGATCTCTGATGGTGGAAATACAACATTTGTTTATGTCATTGTCGATAAGAGAACATGCGAATATAACTTTTCTTCATCATCATTGTCGAAAGGCAGCTAGTACTTAGCTTCCTGTAGTTATAACTACATGATTGTAGCAGTCAACACAGCTGCATCTACAACATTTGTTTATGTACCTTGTTATGCACCTCGACATGAATTATTTCCAGTTTCACAACATAACATAAATCATCAGTGCGCAACTATTTTTTTACTCTGTGATATAAATCATGTGAAGGGTTCAATCATCCCATTAAACTTTGGGTCACATCGACTTTGGTTATTCTTAGTTTGATCCTTCCGTAAGGATCCCAAGTTCATAGGTCTGCAAATCAAAATTATTCACCTCAAAGTTAGTTGGTTGTATATTTATTCGGTTTCTACGTTTCGTGCCTGATGCTCTTTACTGTCAAGTTGAACATGTAGTACAGTAGTACTTACTACAAAGGAAATTTCATCAGCTTGCATGTATATTAATTGTATGTTGTTTTGTATTTCCAGGTTGCTGTCAGGTTGTATAGGAAAGACAAGAGGACCAAGAAGGAACCATGAAGCTTTCAGTTTGCATCAACCAGATATCTCCTGTAAGGGACTAAAAACAATGCATCTTGTAGCTATCATTCTGTAAAGGATATCTTGTGTAACAGAGCAAGCATTTAATCGTTGAACAAGCATCTATCATTTTTATAAACCTATCGGGTGTTTTGGTCATTCAGACAAATGTTTCCTCTTATTTAGTTACCTTTGTTTTGTTATTTTTGTTTGGTTCTGGTATATTATTTTCAGAGTACATGCCAATATTGCAACTTGATAGATATTGATGAGATATGTAACCTTATCACTATTGTTTTGACAAGGTAATATACCAAATACCATTGGCAAATGCAAATGAACTATTGGTCGGCAAAGGAAATACCATCGTCTTTCTGTTGGTAGGGAAAGTTCATGATAGGGTCAACTAAAAGTTGGTCGGTAAACATATTGCCATCGAACAGTCGGTCGGGAAAAGTTCTGTTAGAGATATATTTGAAATACATGTATTTGGTATGTTAGGATTTGTAATCCGTCTCCTACCTTATCTCTAGGAGAGGTGTTTTGCCCTCCAAGTCTTGTACTCAATATATACTCGCCCCGAGGCTCAATAATACATCCATCATATTCCACCAATCTTGCTCTATCCCTTCTAACATGGTATCAGCCTAACCGATTCAAAACCCTAGCGCCGCTGCCACTTCCACACCACGCCGCCCCCGGGCCAGTCGATCTCCATGATCGCCGCCGGGGACTGCATCGCTCATAGCTATGGTTCGTTCACCAGTCATGTTGACCGGCTGCCCTAGAGAGTATTTTTCCTTGATCGCTTGATCCGGGTTTTCTCTCTTGCGGATCGATTAATCCGTTCTTTTTTTATTTTTGGATCTATGATCGGTTTGTGTCGCCCACCGCCGCTTGTCGATTCATCGCGCGCCTCTACTTCGACCTTGTGGCGCTAACACCGGCCGCCTTCAACTAGCACGAGATGCGGTGCCTCAAGGAGGCTTGAGATCCACACGTGGGTCTGCATGTTGTTCTTGGTCGGCTATCGTCACTCCATCCACATCTTCATCATCCATCGAGAACGACTGCTTCAACATCAGAGGCCGGTTGATCTACGCCAAGCCGCGGCGGCCGCTCGGGTTCAGCGTTCCGTGTGGCTGCCTATGCACCTGTTGTTGCACTGCACGTAACGGCGTGCAGGAGTTGGCTACTTGCATACCTGCCCATGTCCATGCAAGACAAAACTCCTGTCCAGGCAACTAGAGGAGAGTAGGGGATGGAGGCAGTAGCGGGGATGTTGGGAAGCCTGAAGTTCGCGGAGGAGGAGAAGAGAGGAGTCAAGATCCGTCTAGGGGTGGGGGGAAGGAAAAGGGGAAGGGATATGCGCCCCAAGCAGTGGGAAGAGTTGTTTCTGAGAAACCAGCCCATCCCGATGTGATCTGCCTCTCATTGGGTCGGATCTGGTGCCCAGTCGAGGGAATTGACTGCAAGGAGGCCGGGGATAACCGATTTGTGTTCATTTTCAAGAAAGATTCGGGAAAGAGGAAGGCCATAGAGGATGGGCCATGGATGTTCGAGAAGGACTTAGTGGTTGTGGAAGACTATAATCCGGGCAAGAGAATCGAGGACTACGATTTTAACGACACCCCGATTTGGGTGAGGATATTTAGCCTCCCTCTTGGCATGATGAATGAGGACTCAGCGGAGGAGATAGGAAATATCATTGGCCGATATGTGGAAGTAGACGTAGGCGCAGATGGGAGGGCTATTGGGAAGTTTTTGAGGGTTAAGGTCCGGATGAACATTGAGAAACCAGTGATGAGAGGCTTCACTCTTGACGATGAAGAGGGTGGGGGTGCAAATAAGCGAAAAAAGCATATGAGTATAGATGGGAGAGAGGAGGAGGAATAGGAGGGATTGTGGTGCCGTTTTGAGTATGAATTTCTACGGGACTTTTGCTACACCTGTGGAATTCGGAGTTGTTTTCGTCGCATTCGGAGTTGTTTGATAGCCCAATGGTTAACCGTGTTAACCGCCGGAAGCCTTTTCTCTCTTGGCCGAGCACCCCTCGACAACAGCCCACTAGTCCATCCCAACCACCTCCATGCTCTCGGTCGTTGGTTCATGATCGCTTGGCCGAAAACCACACCTCATTTGGACACTCCTAGCCCCCTCTACATATAAAAGAGCACCCACCCCCGAAATCCTGGATCAAACCCTAAAAATCCTCCTCCCCGCGCCACCGGACATGTCCGCGGAGCAGCCGGACACGTCCGCCCCGCCCGGCCACGTCGCCCGGCCAATCCGGAGCCGCCACCTCACCACCGCCGCCTCCCACGCCCAATCGGGGAACGCCACGTCACCCTCGCCCCCGCCTCTCTCTCCTCCCTCCACCGAGCGGCTCGCCGGGGCCCGGGCGAGGCCCGCTCGGCCCGACCGCCGATGTCCAGCGCGCCCCCGGCTCCCGCTAGCGCCCGCACGAGCAGTTCCCCGCCGCCGGTGCCTCGCCACTGCCGACCAACCACCGCGCCATGCCCCGCCTCCTCGCCGGAATGCGCGCCGCCCCGCGCCGGACCTCCCCGCCTCGAGGAGCACCGCCGGCGTTGTTCTTTGCCCCGCCAGAGTGGCCTCCTCATCGCCGTCTTGGATGCTCGCCGCTCCGGCCAGGATCCATCGGATCCGATCGACCCCGACTCCCTCCGGCCAGATCCGGGCCCGGCGCCCCGGATCCGCCCGTTCCCGCGTCGTCGGACCTCTCTGCGTTGCCACCGTCGTTCCTCGCCTCGGCCTCGTCGGGAGGTCAGGGAGAAGCCCCTTCCTCCCATAGGCCCGCGCCTCAGCCCAGTAGCCGAGGCCCAGCCGCGGGCCTGCCTCCTCTCCACCTCGGGCCAAGCCCGCTAGGTGAGCGGCCCGTTGCTAAACTCTGCCTGTTGCGCTGAATAGTTATCTGTCGCTCACCGTGTTTTTCCCCTGTCAGTGAAAACTGCTAAGTCCCTGAGAATGCTTGATATGTTGCATACTTTCTCTGCTTGTAACTTTTTGTGTGATGGTCCGATTTGAGCATATGATGTCAAAATGTTCGTCTCTAATGCTCTTGATATTGTTGTACTGTGGCATGCTTGTTTGAGTTCATCTTGATGCCCTAATCATCGTTGCAAAAGTGCTATATGTTATAAACTGCTGATAACTGTAATTTTGTTGCATGCTTGTGGTGATGATATCTTTTTGCATGTTGGTCCAAATGGAGTGTATGATATGTCAAAATGTTCATTGTGAAGTGCTCTACACAATGGTTGTTGTAGCATTCATGTTAGGTGCCAAATTTCCATGTTTATCTCTGTTGCAAAAGTGCATGTGGCTATTAAGTGCTGAACCTTGTTATGAGATGCTATTTTGTTATTTTTGTATCTTTATGTGTGATTTTTGTTTGAGCTACATGTCAATATGTTTTCGAAGCACAATCATGCCATCTTTGCTGTGGTGCAAACCATTTTTCATGATATGCCTTGTGGTGTTTCCAACAAGCTTGCAAAGTGACCTACTCGCTGTTGTTATTTTCTATGACTTGTTGAAAACTGCTAAGTCTAAAACTGTTATAAACCTGATGACATGTTTGCTTGATGCCCCACTCAAATCCATGCTTGTTTTGAGATGCCCAATGATCATGTCTTGGTATCCATGTTATGCTCTATCCATCCTTGTCCTTGCTTGCCATTCTAGCCTGTTGTAGCTTGTTTAAATCTTGCTCTCAAGTTGCTATAAAATGTTTCCTTCAGTCTGTTATCAGCAAGTTCAGTTTTGCCATGTGAATTGCTAGTGATCTATGCATCCTATGACCTTGTTCTTGCCATGAGTAGCTTCATAAACATGCCTTCTTGCTGTTGGTTATCTTCTTATGGCATGTTATGCTCTAAGTTGAGTTGCACAATCTTTCAAACATGCCTACTTGTCGTTGTTTCTACCATGCTCTGTTTTTTTCACTAAGTCTGGGAAATCAGTAAACTTCTTGAATCTTGCCATGCTAATTTAATTGTGTTCCTGCATGTTTTTGGGTGTGCTCTGAGTTCATGCTTGTTGAGAATCATGTCTATTTCACATCCATGCCTGTTATTATCATGTTTGGGTGCTGTAGCATAAATATACCTTGCTCCAAAGTTGCTATGTTACCGTTAACTCCAGCTTTGCATTGTAACTTGTTTTGCTCATATCTTCCAGACCGTTGCTCCGTTTTGAGCGTGCCCTATATGAAACTTGTGTGTTTTTGCATGTAGATGCATAATATCATGTTGTTTACATGCTTGGAGTGTGTTTGCTTGTTGTTTGGATGCATCTTGCATATATGACATGCTTGACTTGTTTTGCTCATATCTTCTAGGCTATAGCTCCGAATTAAATAAACTTCATATGTAACTTGATTACAATTTCATGTAGATCATCATGGTGCATGTTAACCTGATGTTTAACAACTTTAACTTAAGGTTTGTTCAGATCTAGACCAATTTCGAAATGTGCATATGAGGGCTTACCAGAATTGTTATATGTTGTTTCCGGCCTCATTTAAACTTGTTGTTTTGTGTTGTTCTTGTAGGCATCATCCCTTGCCATGTTTTGCATCATATAGACTTGTCTTGCATCATACTTGGTTGAGCATCTTGTCATGTTCTTGAGTGGTGTGTTTACCATGTTGTGTGCTTCTTCTCGCTAGTTCATATTTCGTTGCGTTCGTGAGGATTTGTTCGACAACACGTGGTTCGTCTTCGTGGCTTCTTTTTCGTCTTCTTCATGGACTCGTTCTTCTTCCTTGCTGGATTTCAGGCAAGATGACCATCACCTTGGATACCTTTACTATCATTGCCATGCTAGTTCTCTCGATGTTGTCGCTATATGTCACGTTACCTATCTATTGTCAGTCTCTCTCCTTGTTGCCATGAAACCTCTAACCTTTGACACCTTCCCAGCAAACCATTGTTTGGCTATGTTACCCGCTTGCTCAGCCCCTCTTATAGCGTTGTTAGTTGCAGGTGAAGATGAAGATTCCTCCATGTTATATATATATATATATATATATATATATATATATAT
>LR738710.1:804417297-804452201 GCA_902687465.1 Secale cereale | reverse complement strand
GGGTCTATTCTCAAAACACCCCTTAAGACCTTATTCTCATAACACTAGCCTTATTCTCATAACACCCCCACTTAACCCAGGTTTCTAGCGCGGCAGCGCCCCGGGACAGCAACCCGCTCCCCACGTCGCCTTCTAGCGCTGCAGCGCCCGCAGACGACGGCCCCCTCCCCACACCACCTGCCTCCCCACCTTTCCCCGCAGGCCGTCCCACCCATCCCCACCGGCCACATACAAATCCCACCCGACTACCACCGATTGGGGAACGCCATCGTGCACAACTCATCGTCACCCCAGCCAAAATGCCGGATCTCGGCCACCGGATCCGGTCGCCATGGCCCTGGGCTCGGCCAGTAGCACCAGATTCGGCCGCCACCACCGCTGCCATGACGGCCTTCTACGCTGGAGCACCTATGGCGTGGGGACGCGCCGAGACACACCACGCCTTGCTCCTCCATTGCGTCAAGATAGGTCCCGCCGCCCATCGCTGCATCGGGACGGGATCCCCATCCCCGCTTCTCTCTTCTCCGCTGACGGCGAGCGGGTGAGCGCCCCTTTGCCCCCACCATCCATCCTCATCTGCCGACGAGCACAACTGGTAGCCACCACTGCAGATCCAAACCCCGTTCGCCCCCTCCCTCAGCTTCCTTCCCCGACGGTGAGCTCACTCTTCGGCAGAAGAAAAATCGCCCACCCTCTACTCCTCGCTGCAATCCTCTGCATGGCTCAAGGTTAGGCGGGGGCTCCGTCCATCTCAGGCACCGACGAGATTTGCCATTCACCTGCAATTTACTGTTTTGTGATTTTCTGAAGATCAAAAATCAAAGTGCAAATGTAGTTCACTGATGTTTTCTCTTTGAGGTTCAGTTTATTTATTTTTGCAGGAAGATGGTGCAGTTTGGTTGGATGACATTTTGCATTATTTTTGCATTTCCCTCGTCATGCAGTTTGGACAGCGAGCCTTCCTCCGTGGTGTGTGTGTGTGCAGTGCAGCCTGCTAGTCATGCAATCCACGGTCGCGGCCGTGCAACTCAAACAAGCCCGCAATGAAGTTTCGTGCTTGTGTTTCAGCTGTTCGATTAACACAAGTGCATTATAGCTCCTGGATTGTGGATTGCAGAAGGTGTGGTGCGGCTGACAGACTGTTGAAGTTTTCTTGGGTCATCTGTGCAGTACGGCTAGGTGTCGAAAGCTGTTTTTGTTGGTTTTTTCAGGTTTTCAGAGACAACAGTTCTTTGGAATATCATGATTTTGTGTTGCTGCTGGCCTCCACTATGCAGTACGACTGGGCATGCCATGCGGTTCGGCAGTGCTCTTCTGCACTTCATTGATTTTGTGTTTTCTGAAGATAAAAGAAAGTGCAAATGAAATCCGCTATGGTTTGCTATTGAGGTTCATTTTACTCAATTTTGCACGGAAAGATTGGCTAGTGGAGAGTGAATATTCTGTGTGTATGTAGGATCGAAAGTATGTCTAGAGGGGGGGTGATTAGACTACTTGTAAATATAAAAATTCTGCCTTTTGACAAAGAACAGTTTTTGGTAGTTTCACAATTATGATCAAGTCAAGAATCACCCTACACATGCAATTCTAGAGTATAAGCAGCGGAAAGTAAATTGCACATGTAGTAAAGAGAGGTGGAGAAGAGCAAACGCAATTTTGGAGACGCGGTGATTTTTCCCGTGGTTCCGATAGGTGGTGCTATCGTACATCCACGTTGATGGAGACTTCAACCCACGGAGGGTAACGGCTGCGCGAGTCCACGGAGGGCTCCACCCACGAAGGGTCCACGAAGAAGCAACCTTGTCTATTCCATCATGGCCTACGCCCACGGAGGGCTAGCCTTACTCGGGGTAGATCTTCACGAAGTAGGCGATCTCCTTGCCCTTACAAACTTCTTGGTTCAACTCCACATCTCGATGACGGAGGCTCCCAAGCGACACCTAACCAATCTAGGAGGCACCACCCTCCAAAAGGTAATAGATGTTGTAGATGATGATGAACTCCTTGCTCTTGTGCTTCAAATGATAATCTCCCCAACACTCAACTCTCCTCACTGATTTGGCTGTGGTGGAAGAAAGAATTGAGTGGAAAGCAACTTGGGAAGGTTAGAGATCAAGTTTCATATGGTAGGAGTGGAGCAACTTGATCTCAACACAAGGGTAGGTAGTTCTCTTCTCAGAAATGTAAGGTAGGAGTGGTAGTTCTTTCTGATGGCTCTCTCTCCACGAATGAAGAGGGGGTGGAGGGGTATATATAGCCTCCACACAAAATCCAACCGTTACACACATAATTGAGCAATCTCGGTGAGACCGAAGTGGACAACTCGGTCAGACCGAAAGTTCAAATAATGTGAACGTTGGGGTTTTCGGTGGGACCGAAAATACCATCTCGGTTATTCCGATTTGTGCCAAGACAGGAGCATGCCAATTTCGGTAAGACCGACTTTATCATCTCGGTGACACCGATTTGATGACAGAAGGTTACAGAAGCTTGGCAGCCCATGTTTCGGTGAAACCGATTTCAAACTCAAAATATCCGATTTTTCTAGGGTTTGGCTTATGGCTGAGGTGGTTCATCTCGGTGTGACTGAGTTTGGAAAATCGGTGGGACCGAGATTACTTATGAGTGTATTTTGTAGTGAAGGTTGCTGATAGTTTAAGGAGATATATCACTAAGCACTTGAGCAACCAGATCATCAACACAACCTCATCCCCTTTTAATAGTATTGGCTTTTCCTATGGACTCAATGTGATCTTGGATCACTAAACCAAAAATGGAGTCTTGAGCTTTTGCCAATGCTTGCCTTAGCATTTTGAGGGGTCCACTTCTTCAGTCATTGCCATACCCATATCACTGAACTTCTCTGAAATGATTCTCAAGAACTATTAGTTCAATGATATATATGTTGTTATTAATTGCCAAAACCACCCGGGGATTAGTTGCACTTTCAGTGTAGCTGTGTATAACAATCAGATAAATGTGTATCTTTTGAAGTTATCTTTGAAGCTCACTTTATTCTCTCACGAAGTTGGCCATAAAAAAACCATTGTGGTTTACTTGGTGATCCAAAAACAAAAACACATCGGAAAGCAGCTCACTTCTCAACACTTCTCAATGCGCGTAAATAGTTAATTAGTACGAAAAAAGACAACGGCAATCATGAGGTTCGCTTTTGGTAGTGTTCCGCTTTACTTTCGGGAGTGTTGCGGTCCACTTTCCTTCGGAAAAAAAAGTTGGAAAAAAGACAACAAAACTCCTCTGAGAAAAATCTACGTCCGACAAAATAAATCATGAGGTTTGATTGACTGTCTGATGCAGTGCGTTCTTCAGTTTGAAGCAGTGCGCTTTTCGCGTTTTTGTAATTTCAAAAACTGCTCTTAAACCGTAATGAATTAGAGGGCGTGTTCTACATGAGAAAGTAGCGTCTCGACGATATCTTTCCAACGGTGTATCATTTGGATCATTTCGGCCAACTTTTTGTAAAAATTTCAGGAAAAAACGGTTGCTGCCGTTCATAGTCAGCCGCACGATTTTCAAATTTAACTAAAACCGTAAGGAATCTAAAAAACATTTCAACATATGAAAGTTGCGCCTCGTTCGTAGCTTTCCAACGGTATATTACACGCCTTGTTTTGACAAACGGTTAAAAAACTGGAGTGAAAACAGTACCAAAAATTTGAAAAAATTCGAAAAACACAATTCCGCGATTTAGTAAATTCAAAACTGCTCTTAAACCGTAGCGAATTAGAAAAAATAATAGATACAAAAAAGATGTGCGCCGACGATACCTTTCCAACGGTGTATCATATGTTTCGTTCCGACGAGCAGTTTAGAAAAAAACGCCAAAAAACGCTCGCTGTCATTCGTTGTGAGCCGCACGATTTTCGAAACTGCTCTTAAACTATGATGAATTTTGAAAAGTGTTCAACATGGCGAAGTTGCGCCTACTCCATAGCTTTTCAACGGTATATTACACGCATAATTCCGATAAACGGTTAAAAAACTAGAGCAAAAAAGGTACCGAAAAAACAACACGTACAGTTTTTTCAAACATGAAGTTCGCTGGTCTGTGTGGTGCGGTGCGTATAGCTTTCCAATGCAGTTTTACAATGTAGTTCGAAAGTGTTATGAGAATATTATTGTCATAATGTTATGAGAATAGGCAATGGGTGGAAGGCTTGGCCTTTTGCTCGGTATTTTGTTCCACTCATGCCACCTTAGGAGCCGATAAACCGGCGTTATGTTCCTTGATTTTGCGTTCCTAACGCGGTTGGGTATATGGGGATCCCTTGACAGTTCGTCTTTGAATAAAACTCCTCCAGCAAGGCCCAACATTGGTTTTAATTTGCCTCATAATAACAACTTATTTAATTTATTAAATTGCATAGGGGGTCGCGTCCTTGAGGATTCTTTTCTACATAACAGGGGGCGGCAGTGCTGATGGTGTTGGTTCCAAACGGGGGGACTGCGGGGCCGCCTTGGGGAAACTCGAGGTATCTGGTATTTTCTCGTAGGCTTTCGCATCCGGACGTGTCCTGAGACGAGATACGCGCGGCTACTATTAGGGTGTCGGCACGCCGGGAGGTCTTGCTGGACTTGTTTTACCATTGTCGAAATGTCTTGTGCACCGGGATTCCGAGTCTAATCAGGTTGTCCCTAAGATAAGGGGTAATATTATTATTATCTCTGCTGATCGTGAGAGCTTGTGATGGGCTAAGCTGGGACACCCCTGCAGGGTTATGATATTTCGAAAGCCGTGCCCGCGGTAATGTGGCAGATGGGAATTTGTTAATGTCCGGTTGTAGAAAACTGGATAGAGGATCCGAGATAAAACACACGAACCGCGTGAGTAACCGTGACCGTCTCTTTTCACTTTGAGAAGAGAACACGGTGGGGTTATGTTTGACTCGTAGGTAGTTCAGGATCTATAGCGATCATTACTAGTTTGCGACCGTTTGTGTAGATGCTCTTCTTATTCTTAAACTCGTAAGTTAGCCACCATACTTTTGCTTAGCCGCTGCTGCAACCTCACCACTTAACCTCTCCCTTCCTAATAAAGCTTTGCTAGTCTTGATACCCATGGTTATGGGATTGCTGAGTCCTCCTGGCTAACAGATACTATAGGTTTCCGATGACTTGACGTGAGAGCGATGCTTACTTGTTGAAGTTCCTTCTTCTTCTTCTTCGTCAGTCGTGGGTTAGGTTCCTGGTCGGCAGCCTGGGATAGCAGATGGATGTCGTTTTGCTTTTCATGTTTGCATCCGTAGTCGGATGCCTTGTATTGATGTGGTTGTATTCATGTGACTTGTATGATTGTTGTATCCCCATGTATTGATGTAATGGTAAAATGTAATGATATCCATCTTGCTAAGCGCCCGAAATGTGGTTGTGCCCCAATCACGAGTGTAACACGTGATTGGGATAGAATCTCATCTTGGGCCTGTCACAGGAGCAGCGTAGGGCGGTGGGGGTGGCGCTTGTCGCTCCTGTGGGGGCCGGGGCTACGGAGGCAGATAAGGGGGATGAGGTGAATACAATAGGGACGGAGGCAAGTGCAGACAAGGGAGTAGAAGCCGATCTAGCAAAAAACCAGAAGCGCGGGATGTTTAAACGGAGGAATGGTGGGGAGGAGAAGAGAAGGGTCTCTGCAGTGTGCAGCGAGAAAATCGCGGGTCAGAAGAGGAACCATATGGAGACCAACGAAGTCTTGGAGGCTGAAGAAAGAAGGGAAATATTATGGAGGTGGAGGGAGTTAATAGGGTGATGACACATGAAGAGGACGTGAACAATATCACCGAGCAGATATCGACCGGGCTGCCTGAGCAGTCCCTCCAGTCACAATGAAAATCATCAGCTGGAACTGCCGGGGGTTGGGGAACGACCCGGCGGTTCGGTATCTTCTCGAGTTGGGAAGAGTGGAGGACCCTAATATTTTGTTTTTGTCGGAGACAAGGTTGTATGAGAAGGATTTAGAGCGTCTAAGGTGGAAATTGGGGTTAGTCAATATGTCAGTGTGGAACCTGGAGGGGAGGAGTAGAGGGATAGCCCTGTTCTGGAGAAAGGGGGTGGAGGTTTCTCTTAGATCATATGGGAGGAGGCATGTAGATGTGGATGTGAAGGAAGGGGATGATCCAGTTTGGAGGCTCACTGGTATGTACGGAGAGTCGGCCACCGGTAGGAAAAAAGAGACGTGGAGAACACTCAAAATCCTCAAACAGCAGCACCAGCAGGGATGATCGTGGTTGTGTGTGGGTGATTTCAATGAAATTCTGTCGGAGGTAGAGAAGGTAGGAGGTGCTCCGAGAGCGCAACATATGATGGACGGGTTCCGTGATGCATTGGCAGTATGCGAGATGGCTGATCTCGGTTTTGAGGGAGATGTATTCACATGGAGGAACCATAGCAAAGATGTTAACACATACATATGCGAGAGACTTGACATAGCCGTCGGTAATGAAGAGTGGAGGACGCAATTCTCGGACTATGCTGTGATTAACGGTATCCCCCGGCACTCGGACCACAGACTCGTCATTGTGCAGACACAAGGAGAGAGTAAAAGATGGATGAATGGAGACCGTGGCTTTAGATTTGAAGCACGATGGCTGCAGGAGGAGGGTTGTGAGGATGTCATTCGGGAGGCGTGGGAGTAAGCTGGGCAGAAAGGGGGAGGGCATGGCGACTGCACTAAAATCGGTGGCGGAGACGATGCGGGTGTGGGACAATAATGTGGTCGGGGAGCTAGAGGGAAGGCTGAAAAAAGCAAAAGCTGAATGGAGAGGTGCATGCTTTCCAGAGTGTCCCAAGAAAAAAATTGAGGAGGCAAGATTGAGGTGCTTGGTGGAGGAGTTAGAGGAGAAGAAGAACACCATGTGGAAGCAACGGGCGCATGTCTGGTGGTTGGTAGATGGTGATCGGAACACACGATATTTCCACCTGGTAGCGTCAGGAAGGAAGAAAGCCAATAGGATCAAAGAATTGAGGAGGGAGGATGGTTCGATGGTGGAGGAAGGAGATTTAACTAATTATGTCTGCTCCTTTTTTCAGGATCTTTTCTCTACATCGGCGGGGAACCAGGCTCATGAACTGATCGCTACGGTCAGCCCCCGCGTAACATCAGCCATGTGTGCCATCCTCGATGCGGAGTACACCAAAGAAGAGGTCAAGGCAGCACTTGATCACATTTGCGATCTCAAAGCCCCGGGCCTGGACGGCATGCCCTCCGTGGTCTTCAAGCGACATTGGCATTTTATTGGTGACCATGTGGTTGAGGAAGTTCTTAGAGTACTGAATGGTGGTGATATGCCCACGAGATGGAATGATACACTAGTGGTTCTTATACCCAAGGTGAAGGATCCCTCCAGAATCAAGAATTTGCGACCTATCAGCCTATGCAACGTAACATACAAGCTTATCTCGAAGGTCATTGCAAACCGATTGAAGGTGGTGCTCCCGGACCTAATCTCTGAAAACCAGAGTGCTTTTGTACCGGGGCGACTTATAACAGATAATGTACTAATTGCATATGAGATCTCGCATTTGCTAAGGAACAAGAGGACTGGGCGGGAAGGGGTGACAGCGGTGAAGGCTAACATGAGCAAGGCGTATGATAGAGTGGAGTGGAACTTTCTCCAAGCAATGTTGACTAAACTGGGCTTCAGTCATTGGTGGATCAGCCTTGTCATGAAATGTGTACGAACGGTGCGTTACCAGATCAATGTCAACAGAATCCTGACTGACCAGTTCTGCACATCCCGTGGCCTGCGTCAAGGGGATCCATTGTCGCCCTAGCTCTTTATCATTTGCACCGAGGGTCTATCTGCATTGCTGCATGCGGCTGAGCAAGCTGGAAGGATTTCGGGCATTAAGATCTGCCAAGCTGCGTCGAGCATCTCACACTTGTTCTTTGCTGCTGACTCAATGATCATGCTTAAGGCAAACCAGGGGAAGCGCTCGCTCTTAGGGGGATTTTGGACTTGTACGAAAACTGTTCTGGACAATGCATCAACATAGAGAAATCATCCCTCACCTTGACATTCTTAGTGAGAATTGGAACGAAAGCTACCTCGGTTTACCAGTGCATGTGGGTAGATCACGAAGGAAGGTTTTCGGGTACATCAAAAAGAGTCTTTGTGGGCGCATGAATGGTTGGCAAGAATGGCTTCTGGCCAAAACTAGCAAAGAAACTTTGGTCAAGGCTGTTGGTCAGGCAATACCAACTTTTGCTATGTCGTGCTTTGACTTGACCAAAGGTTTCTGCAAGGAACTGGACACTCTGATGGGCAAATTCTGGTGGAGTCAGCAGGATAAGGAGAACACGATGCACTGGATCAGTTGGGAGACTTTGACGTGACCTAAGGCAATGGGAGGGCTGGGTTTCCGAAATATGCATGATTTCAACATCGCAATGCACTCAAGACAAGGGTGGTGCTTCTTGCAGGACCCGGAGAGCCTGTGTGCACGTATCTTGAAGGCCCGCTACTTTCCTCATTGCTCTATCTTGGAAGCCGAGGCGAAGGATGGTATTTCCTACTCTTGGAGGAGCATTTTGCATGGCCTAGAGCTTATCAAGCAAGGGTATATATGGCGCATTGGGGATGGTACCCAAGTTAAGATTTGGTCGGATCCATGGATTCCTAGGGCATGGTCGAGATAAGTTATCACCCCCAAGGGTCAGATATCCTAACATATGTGAGTGAACTCATATGCCCAATTACTGGAACTTGGGATGCACAACTGGTGCATGATTCCTTCTGGCCAGATGATGCCCAACGTATTCTGAAGATCCCCCTCCGAGAAGGAGTAAGTGATTTCATTGCGTGGCACTACGACACCAAGGGACACCATTCAGTTTGAAATGCATACAAGCTGCAGGCACAACTTGCGAAGAAAGGTAGCACGGATCAAGATGGGAGTAGCACCACGATCACTGGCAACTTCAACAGCTGCGACGATCAGTCCTGGAAACGCCTTTGGAGACTACCTTGCCCACGGAAAATCCAAATGTTCGCATGGAGGATGAAACACGAGTCAGTGGCCTTCAAGGCCAATCTAACTAGAAGGGGAATGAAGCTTGATAGCACAAAATATCTGTTCTGCAGATGCGCTGATGAGGATGGGGCTCATCTCTTCATCAAATGCAAACATGTGAAGCCAGTGTGGAGGGTACTCGAGCTCGAAAAGGAGATGAATGAGCTCGAGAACATCACGTCCGTGCATGCAATGATGGACTATTTGTGGGGGCTCAATGAAAAAGTGCGGGTGCAGATATTTACCATGTGGTGGCACTGGTGGAATAACCGCAACAAGCTCAGGGAGGGCGAGTTGGTTGTACCTTGCGAAGAACTAGCACGACGTGTACTGTCAAATTCGCTGGAATATTGCAGTTGTTCGGGCAAAGAGTGAAGAAGAAGAGAATCTGAAATGGCGGCCCCCGAGCGATGGTATGATTAAGATAAACTTGGATGGGGCCTTCAAACCGGGCGACACCTTTGGCACCTGGGGAGTGGTGGCCCGGGATGAGACTGGAGATGTGATCACTGCCCGTGCAGGCAAAACGGAGCAGCTGGCGAACTCATTTGGTGCTGAGGTAACAGCACTCATAGAAGCCATCAACACGGCTGCGGACCTCGGGGCACTGAGTGTGGTATTCGAGACTGACTCAAAACTTCTTCAGGAAGCTATGAACCTGAGTAGGGCCGACTCATCACCATATGCAGCACTTATTGAAGACTCCAAGCTCCAACTAAAGTTGTGGTTCTCGAAACAGCAAGTTCAATTGTGTCGTAGGGAGGCCAATTCAGTAGCGCATGAACTTGCCCAAGTTGGGGCGTGAGTGTATGTCTAATAAATGTATCGTGTGGAACGATGATGTACCGCACCGAGTGGTGATTTGTGTCTCCGGAGATTTGGCCGAGCACCGTTAAGTTATAAAGCTTTGCTTTCCCTAAAAAAACTCATGTCCAGGCGCGCCATGCATGTCTCCCGTACCACATGGAGCTCGTCCATGTTTTCTTGGTCTGGCTAGCCATGTTCGGTTTGATCAACTGTATGCATGTAATTACATTGGATCCTATGAATATCATCATTCAGTATACGCACCTCTTCATCGATCAAGCAACAGGCTGTCGCTACGTTGGGCCGCCGACCTGCTGTCCCGAGGTTCTTTCCGCGGCTACACCTGAATGAAATATGCCCTAGAGGCAATAATAACGTTGTTATTTATATTTCCTTATATCATGATAAATGTTTATTATTCATGCTAGAATTGTATTAAATCGGAAACTTAGTACATGTGTGAATACATAGACCAAAACAGAGTGTCCCTAGTATGCATGTACTAGACTAGCTCGTTAATCAAAGATGGTTATGTTTCCTAACCATAGACATGAGTTGTCATTTGATCAACGAGATCACATCATTAGGAGAATGAGTGATGGACAAGACCCATCTGTTAGCTTAGCAACTTGATCGTTTAGTTTTACTGCTATTGCTTTCTTCATGACTTATACATGTTCCTATGACTATGAGATTATGCAACTCCCGAATACCGGAGGAACACCTTTTGTGCTATCAAATGTCACAACGTAACTGGGTGATTATAAAGATGCTCTACAGGTGCCTCCGAAGGTGTTTGTGGTGTTGGCATAGATCGAGAATAGGATTTGTCACTCCGAGTGTCAGAGAGGTATCTCTGGGCCCTCTCGGTAATACACATCGTAATAAGCCTTGCAAGGAAATGACTAATGATTTAGTCACGAGATGATGTATTACGGAACGAATAAAGAGACATGTCGATAACGAGATTGAACTAGGTATGATGATATCGACGATCGAATCTTGGGCAAGTAACATACTGATGACAAAGGGAACAACGTATGTTGTTGTGCGGTTTGACCGATAAAGATCTTCATAGATAATGTAGGAACCAATATGAGCATTCAGGTTCCGCTATTGGTTATTGACCAGAGAAGTGTCTCGGTCATGTCTACATAGTTCTCGAACCTGTAGGGTCCGCACGCTTAACGTTCGATGATGATTTGTATTATGAGTTATGTGATTTGATGGGCGTCGTTTGTTCGGAGCCCCAGATGAGATCACGGACATGACGAACAATCTCGAAATGGTCGAGACGTAAAGATCGATATATTGGAAGGCTATATTCAGACATCGGAAAGGTTCCGAGTGATTCGGGTATTTTTTGGAGTACCGAAGAGTTACGGGAATTCGTATTGGGCCTTAATGGGCCATACAGCAAAGGAGAGAAAGACCTCAAGGGTGGCCATGCCCCTTCCCCATGGACTGGTCTGAATTGGACTAGGGAAAGGGGGCGCCCCCTTCCTTCCTTCTCCTTCTCCCTTCCCCTTTTCCTATTCCATATGGGAGGGGGAAGCACTAGGACTAGGGAGTCCTAGTAGGACTCCACACTTTGGCGCGCCCTATGAGGGCCGGCCTACTCCTCCCTCCATCCTTTATATACGTGGCCAGGGGGGCACCCCATGGACACACAACTTGATTTTAGCCGTGCGCGGTGCCCCTCCCCACAGATACACACCTCGGTCATACCGTTGCAGTGCTTAGGCGAAGCCCTGCGCCGGTAGCTTCATCATCACCGTCACCACGCCGTCGTGCTGATGAAACTCTCCCGTGACGCTCAACTGGATCAAGAGCTCGTGGGACGTCTTCGAGCTGAACGTGTGCTGAACGCGGAGGTGCCGTACGTTCGGTAATTGGATCGGTTGGATCGCGAAGATGTCGACTACATCAACCGTGTCACTAGACACTTCCGCTTTCGGTCTACGAGGGTACGTAGACACACTCTCCCCGCTCGTTGCTACACTTCTCCTAGATAGATCTTCCGCGATCGTAGATTTTTCTTTGAAATACCACGTTCCCCAACAACACCGACTACAACGGAACGCACGTAGTGTTGCGACACGCAATCCAGCAGCCGCCCCGTGACCGTTTTCGTAGTTGCACCGACCCACGCTTCGCCGCCGCGCCGCCCCTTTGGTCCATAGTGCCATAGCCCGCGGGCACCGCCGCCCCCTCGAGGTCTTCCCATTATCGCCCAGACCCGCCTATTGTAGCTGCGTCGTCCCTTCCGGCCGTAGCTTCGCGGTCGCCGTCCACTCCGCTGTCCCCACCCGTTGACTTCCTATGGTATGCGTCACGCCGCCTCCCTTGGCACGGAAACGCCATCATCCTCGCCGGTCTCCGTCATGCTGTCGGGTTCTTCGCCTACTTCGAGCACCACCGTCGCACTCCTAACTTAGCTGCCGTCACCATCGTTAGGCCGTCGCCGCTACCCCCGTAGCCGTCGCCGCCGACCGTCTACCCCCTTTGTCATCATCCAACACAGACTCGTCACCAGCGTCATTGTCATCTTCCCCGAGCACTTCGTCTACTCCGACCATCATTAGTGACATTGCCACCACACCGATTGGTGCCACAACCATCGTTGATTCTTCTTCTCTGCTGGCCCCTCCGACTCACATGGTGTAGAGCTCGTGCAATTCCCTCGTCTACGCATGCCCCGTGTTGGCAACACCAATGCGTGCCTTCGTCCATGACGTGTCCCCGGTCCTGGCAAGCCTGGTGTGGCGCTTCGTCAACTTCATATTCGTCCGTCTATGCATGTGCGGTGCTGTGAACACCGATGCGTGTCTTCATCCACTATGTGTCCACGAGCTTGGCAAACCCGACGGGACACCTCGTCAACAACATCTTCTTCCTCGCACACCTCTACTTCGACACCACTGCGCACATGACTAACTCGGTGGCTCCTTGCGCCCACGGCTCCACGATGACTACCTTGACACCGGCCTCCCCGACTCAACATCGACCACAGTGTTGTTCGCACGGCTACCCCGACCACGGCTAATGTTTCCTATAGTTGTCCAACAGTTGGTCGTTAAAGATATGTCAGTGGAGAAAATACTTTCATGTCTCGACTTTCCCCAACAGACCTTGTCAGTCGGCAATAGTCTTTCCCGGCCGACCTTCTGCTGGCAGAAGTTGTCTTCCTAACCAATCTATATGTTGGGGAAGTAGTGATGTGGTGTAGTGATTCCCTAGTTCTTGGGGATATGGACGAACCCTACTATCTCCATGATCGTTTGATAATAAGATTTAATATCCTTTTTTATATGTTTATGTTAATAATATTTTTTATATTGGGTGAAGTCGACCATCCAACATATGTCTGTTTTGGACAGAACGTTGTTAGTATTGGTGTGATGGTGGGAAGTGGAGGTTGATGGTGGCACTGCTTATCTTCCTCCTTCCCGAATCATTGCAATAGGGGGTAAACAGATTATGCCTTAGCTGCATCCACGGGGAGACACTTAATTACCATTCGGTAACCAGAGTGGGATGAATGATAGTGGTCTATGAGATACGTATCTGTACTTGGCAGCGCCCACAAAGAGTAACGTACAAATTGTCTTGGGAATTTGACTTAGAATTATTTTTAGGCAACGACGCTACTTTATTTTACCTTTGTAGTTTACTTTGTTGTGCACACCGGTCACTCAATACTTTAAACTTTTGTTTCCACTTTGCTTTCGATTGCACCTAACTTGTAGGCAGTGTAATTTAAATCACTGCAAGAGACAGTGATTAATTCCTATGCACCCTGTGAGATCGATACTCTTACTTAAAAAAGGATACAACTAAACACAATGCTTTGGAGTTCAAAGCCAAGGTGAACATGCTGCGGGGAGGAGATCAGGAGTGGAGATGGTGTGTTACGGATCGTGCCAGGCATGGGTGAGCAGGTGTCGGTAGGCCAAGTGGTGGGTTTTTTGAATGCGGACGCCGGAGTGGGTTTATCAGCATCTGTACTTGTTTAATGCCGGCAGGCAGACGAATGAGCAACCAGTTTGAATTCAGAGAGAAGAGAACCATCTGGTCAAGTCTCTCCGACAATGAATAGGTGCGAAGATCAAGATGTGGCACGGGCGACGCTCTAGGCCGGAGATCGGGAGGTGAATGACGAGCTGCGAGCATGTTTGCATACAGAGAACATGCGTGGCCCCAAATCTTTACTGGACACGCCTTGCTATGTACCAGCCAACTATGACCGCATGTTACTATTTGGAATTAAATGAGTTTGAGTTAAAAATTGCATGAGGATAGTGTGGGTTACTTTTAAAGATAGACATAAAATGCGAGGGCTCGCCAGCAAGATTGCAACCATGTTTAGAGTATCACTAACTCAGCAAACAACAATGATGTGGCTGCCACGCGGCACACTGTGATTGGCCGGTGACCTACTTGTCACAGGTGTGCCAAATTTGAGACCGCAACCCATCCCTTTGAAAGGTTGGCACCAAAGCGCAACATGCATCACAAGTTCGTGACCTCGCACAGTATAGCTGGCATATGTTATACTTTAGTGACCTAAGGGCATGTCTAAAGAAACCATCAAAAACCTTCAACTCTTCAAGCCCTAACTAACTGATCATTCAAACAGTTAAGTACTCAAAAAATTGAGGAGTTAAACCTCAAAAGTTCCCCCTTCTGCTTAAGTTTGAGTAGCGGCCCTATACTTTCTCTCTCCTATCAATGCAAAGATATGCTCACAAGCGTATTCGTGAAAAAAGTGTTTCAGCAAAAGATCCCCCTGCACCTTTCTCCTATTTTCCGCCGTGCGTCGTCGCCTCTTCCTACCTCCACCCTGCACTCCGATGCCCCGACCATCATGGGAATGGACCCGCCAGCCACCTCTACATCCGTGCCGACCCTTCCCGTTGATGGAATCCCACCGAATTTGACCCAAGCGTCGCCGTCTACCCTGGCAAGGAAGTGGCTCGGGACTAGGGCCGTGTGCTCTGTCATGACCTCCGCCGTCATGACCTCCGCGAAGAACGGCCGCAAGGCCACACCCTCCGGGAAGACTAGCCGCCCTCTCGTTGCACCAGCCAATACAACGGAAAAGAACGGAAATCGTCCCGTGTTAAGCGCTTGGGTTGGAGGTGGCCTAAACCAGCCAGTTGGTTAGGTTTTGCAGCTCACTCTTGTTTTTATGTGTACTACAATATGTGTTAGTAGTAAGTGTGTTAAAAATACTTTAATCCTATTTTTTCATGAGATAAATCTATGGAAAATGCTAGACTTACATATGGTGGCCACGTACCCTACGTAAACCTCCTTTCCCTCTAAGAGAATGGTTAATAGAAGAGCCGGCTATGGGCTCTATACCAGTGCCATGCCACATGTAGTCTTCAAAGAAGAAGTTTGGTATAATAAGGCCGGCTGTAGACGTAAAAAAAAAGCCGACTGTAAATGAGCCGCTCGTTGGCTATAGTAACTAATACCCCGACCCAAATGCAGCTGCATGCATGCATGGAGAAGGAGGGAGATGCACCTGATTGGAAGGGAGAACCAGCGCCAGCTTTTAAGGGTTGCATGCAACTCCTTTCTCTCGTACTCCCTACGTCCTTTGAAAAGTGTACTTCCAACTTTGTTGAAAAGTCAAACATTTCTATGTTTGACCATGTTAATACAAGAATACACCAACATTATGCCATCAAATTAGTAGCATTAGATTCATAATAAAATATATTTTCATCATATACCTATTTGGTTTCAGTAACATTGATATAGTTTTGCACAAACTCGGTCAAACTTTGAGGTAATTTGACCCCGCAACAAAGTTGAAAGTACACTCTTTAAAGGACGGAGGGAGTACACTGCGCTACAGGCCGGGGATTAGCGAAGCGCCCACTCCATTCTCTTTCCCCCCTTCTCTCTCTTCCAGATGAGATTTTGCTGATGTGGACTGGCTTGTAGTCTGTTGACTAGGATATGTTATACTTGCTCTAAGAGCGTGGTTAATAGTATAGCCAACAACTGCTATAAGCCATTGCCATGTAATCTATAGCTCATCTTATAGCCAATATGTATAATAGTTGATTAGAAAAGTGTACTACTTAATTATTACATGGCCCATTTTTCGCTCTCACAAAGTGCTTAGAGCATCTCGAGCCGTTGGCCCCCCAGGGAGCGCCTAAAATCGCCGTCTGGGGGTGTGCCGGCGCAAAAATTGGGCATGTGGGTGAAAGTGCAGTATATCGACTAGAGGGGGGGGGGGTGAATAGGCGATTTTTATGAAATGCTTCAAAACATGGTAGTTTCGAAGACAAACGATAAGCTCAAGCCTATTAGTATGCAGCGGAAAGTGGACTACACTAGATAAGCCATAGTCATGTATTCAATGAAGTAAAAGCATGAATACTAGTAGCAACTAGGCAGTAGTGATCATAAAGGAAGAAGAAATGAAGCCAATCATAACAAGTAGATACTCACTGAAGACAATCAGATAAAGCAAACATGCAATGTCTTCACAACATAGATCAGTAAGTAAAGGGAAGGAAAGGAGAACCAGTAGCTCGGGGAAGACAGTGATTTGTTAGACCAATTCCAGTTGCTGTGACAACTGTACGTCTGGTTAGGGAGGCTGAGATTTAACTCAGAAGACAGCGTCTTCACCTTGTTCCCCTTGAGCTAAGGACACCTAGTCCTCGCCCAATCACTCTGGTAAGTCTTCAAGGTAGACTTCCAAACCTTCACAGACTTCGTTCACCGGCAATCCACAATGACTCTTGGATGCTCAGAACGCGACATCTAACCGGCTGGAGGGAACATAGTCCTCAAGTGTAATAAGTCTTCAGGTCACACAGACAGAAAGACTTCAGTGATGCCTAACACTCTTTGGCTCTGGGTGTTTGGGCTTTGTCCTCGCAAGGATTTCTCTCTAAAATGCTTCAGAGGTGGGTTGCTCTCAAACGACAAAAGCCGTGCAATAACTCTGAGCAGCCACCAATTTATGGTGTAGGGGGGGGCTATTTATAGCCACTGGGCAACCCGACCTGATTTGTCCGAAGTGACCCTGGGTCACTAAGGAACTGACACGTGTTCCAACGGTCAGATTTCAAACACACACGACAACTTTACTTGAGCTCCAAGTAAAGCTGACTCATCCGCCTCTGGATAAGATTTGCTCTCATAGTCTTCGCTCGAAGACATAGGATTTGGTTGAGCATCACTTCAGTCACTCTGACTTAGTTCACTTGGACCCCACTTAACAGTACGGTGGTTCCTATGACTCAACAAAGAAAAAAGGAAACAACGAAACATCTACGTCTTCGCTCTCCATAGTCTTCACACAATGTCTTCTCATGTCATAGTCTTCAATATGATTATCTTCATATACCACCACTGTTATCAATGTCTTCATACATTTGTAGGGGTCATCTCCGGTAGGTTAACCGAATCAATGAGAGACTACTACCTGTGTTATCCTGCAATTCTCACAAACACATTAGTCCCTCAACCAGGTTTGTCGTCAATACTCCAAAACCACTAGGGGTGGCACTAGATGCACTTACAATCTCCCCCTTTTTGGTGATTGATGACAAACTGGTTGAAGTTTTCAACGGGGATAAAGATATGTGAAATTGTAAAGGATAAGGTATTGTCTTCATAAGTAGCAAAAGGCTCCCCCTGAAGATGTGCATATAGTTGATTTGCCTTTGAATGTAGATGCACATGGCAGGTTGTACTTGTGGAGATCCTCTTCAACTTATGAAGACAATTCATCATGCATAATTGATATGTCGAAGATAATGACATGCATAATGAAAAATGGACGTCTGCAATAATAACTAAGTGCGGAATATAAGGTAGCAGATGCGGAATTTATCATCGCATTACAAAGTAGCATAAAAACGTAGCAGACGACCATCAGTTTAAGTGTTACAACTCAAAGAACCAAATGTAGCAAAACGAGAGTTGTAAACACTAGGCAAATTATAAAGCACCCACCCATATGGACTCACTTGAAGACTATCAACTCATATGCTTCTCCCCCTTTTGTCAGTAAGGACCAAAAAGGTTTGAAGACATAGAACCTCTACTCGTTCCCAGGTGGAGCAGAAGAGGATGCAGGGTCGGTGTTGTTGTTTGGCGGTGCAGAAGTGGTTGGTGCAGTGTCGATGCGCGCTGAAGTAGGAGGCGGTGAAGTAGCATCATCCTGATCATCGATCACCTTGGCGTAAATTGTTGCAACGGAGGAGGAGTATTCAGAATCTTCAAGGGATGGAGTTCGACGCATAACAACAGTCCTTGGAGGAGTGTTGTCAAACTTGAATCTCTTAGTGAAGCCATCGTCTTGAAGATCCGCTTCAGCACTCAGCAAGGTCAAACTCTTCCAAGACCTCCGACATGTTTCATGAGCAATAAAAGCATTCTTGGTGGCAAGATTGCGAATGCGATTGACATCCACCAAGAGGCTTTGCATCTGACGCTTTAACCAGAGGTGATGCTTGCCCTGTTTCTGATGAAAGGCTACAAGAAGCTCTCGGTTGTTCAGGACACGAGATTGCTTCTGAGGCCTTTGAGCGATGGTGCTTTCTGTGGCTTCGGTTTCAGCGTGTCGAGGTAGACGAGTACGGCCAGCCAGAGGATAGACACATGAGACTACTGGAAACCCTTCAATCTGCTGAGTGAAGCTTTGATGATCAGCGTTGTGAAGACTAACAGGCTCTTGGTAAATGGCTTCAGCTGACATATCAACCTCAGGCAAGAAAATCTGATGGTTGCGAGCAGAGGGCTGATAAGTGACAACTGAGTGCAACTTGATGAGGCGCATTATCCAAGGGGCATAAAATTTCAGTCCAAATTGATCAGCTCCAAACATAGCCATTTTCCTGATGAAGAAATCTTGAGCATTGAAGCTGATGCCATTGAAGATATAGAAGACCAAAGTCTTCATAGTGCCTTCAAGCTTGGCTGATGAAGAATGTCCTTTGATTGGCCATAGAGTACGCCTTATGATGTGATAGATTGTGTGCGGCAGGTACTCAAGGTCTTCAACAAAGAATTCATTAAGATATTCAGCATCACTTGGCAGAGGCTTCATCATGCTGAGCATTTGGCTCATGTTGGGCTGACGCTTCTAAAAGATACTCTCCATGCTTCAATGTGCAGTTGACAGCCAGGTTCATATAGATCTCCTAGAGTGGGCAGGCCAGTAAGCTCAATGAGATCAAAGGCTTTGGCTTCATGATGCACATCGCCTGTCATCCACTCAAGGACCCATGTCTTCGGATCCCTGTTGTAGCCTCGGATGTGGAGTGTTGCATAGAATTGCAAAAGCAGCTCTTCATTCCAATGCTCTTTATCCAGGACAAAATTGAGTAAGCCAGCATCACGGAAGCAGTCAAGAGCTTCCTCCAAGCAGGGCAGACCAGCAATAGCTTCAGTGTCAAGCCGCATATGAGGGAAAATGCGGCCTTGATTATATAGTACCCTTGAGTAGTAGCTGCGCTGTTGATGGCTCCAGAACCTATCTGATGATATTCTTTGCTTGGAATATGAGTTCTTGGCGCTGTCAAAGAAGGTTTTATGCGCAGTGAAGCTATTGGCATTGAATGACCCTGAAGATGTTGCAATACCTGGAAGCCTTGGCAGTCTTGGCTTAGGCTTCTGAACTTGGGGCATGTGCGCAACATGATGGTCAAACTGAGGACCAGCAGCACGTGGTTCAGTTGTAGGTGGCGGAATCAGAATGGGCCACCGGACAGTAACAAGCTGATCATCCTTGTTGTATGCTTTCTCAATGGTATGAGGCCGTGGAGGCGGAACAGGAGCAGAGGCATTGTCTTCAAGCTGCAGATTGGCGTCAGGTGCAGCATTGGCTTCATGCACAGCACTGGCTTCAGGCACAGCACTGGCTTCAGGAGCAGTTACTTCAGGCGCAGGAACTTCAGGCGCCACAATATCTTCAGGTGCCACATAAGCTTCAGCCATGACCACGTCATTGGCTTGAGTGTTGGTGGTGGCAGCCTCTGAATTTGTTGCCTCCACTTCAGGAGCTGGAGGGTCGGACACGTTCTCCTCGAGAACAGGGGGTGCGGCAGTACTTTCTTCTTCAACTTGGGGTTGTTCTTCTTCTTGTTGGGGTGGTTCTTCTTCGGCTGATGCAGCCGGAATATCTTCAGCCGCTTTGGCTTCAGATTCTGAGGGGCTTCCAGTATGAGCAGCATCAGGTGCAGATGGTTGCTCTACTCTTTCTGGAGCACTTGGGGCAGTGACTTGAGGCCTTGATCTTTTGCGAAGCCTGCGGAAAGCTGGCGACGCCTGAGGAGATGGAGGTTGTTGGGCCTCAAAGTCTTCGTCTTCAAGCACCGTACTGGTGTCTTGAGTTTGCTGGGGAGTGTCTGGTGTATCATGTGGGTGATCAGCCCACGAGTCATCCTGAGCAATTGGCGTCAATGGATGACCAATGCTGATGCGTTCGTTGTTCGTGAGAACAGGCGAAGAGTCAATGTTGTATTCGATCTGAGGAAGGACTTCATCATCTTCAACATTGTCATGAGGACCAATGTCTTCAGCTGCGGTGGGGTCGACAGCTGGAATATCTTTAGCCTCTGTGTGAGCAGGCTCATGAATAGTCAGTCTTCGTTCTCTCTGGGCAGATGCAGGGCGAGCAACTGAGATTGGCTCGACAAAGATAGGCTCTTTGGAAGCAGCCTTATCCCTCTTAGTCTTGCGCTTCTTGGTGGGTGGAGCATCATTAGTAGATTGCTTACGCTTGCAAGCTTCAGCTTCAGCCACCTTAGTCTTCTTAAGCTTTGAAGCGGTTGGAGTTTCCTTAGGCTTCGTGCCAGTCATGCTAGCAGGGAAGACTATGCGAGGCATTTCCTGCCTAGATTCTTCAGCTTTGGGCACAGGTTGCTTCTTCTTCTTCTTGGCAGCCATCCTTGGATCAATGCCAGGACGCCCAAGTGCCTTGCGCTTTTCAGCTTCATTGAAAGCTTGAACGCATTTTGCAGCCAAGTCCTTGATGCGCTCTCGAGAACCTTTAGCTCCTTCACGCCGCTGGCGAAAGGCTTCCTTGAGCTCTTGCATCATAACCTTGAAGTTTTGAACTTCTTGCACGCTGAGCTTGTCCATATGCTTCTTGAACTGAGCTTTCTCATAATGTATCTTTTGCTTCAGCTCAACTATTCTTTGAGCCAGAGCCAGCTCAGAAGCAATGGCGCCATGAAAGGAGACGCTGAGGCCAACTGGAAGTTGAAGATCGTCGAAGCTCAGGTTGGGTGTGTCAAACCATTCATCAATGAAGTTATTGAGCACTTCAACGTCAAAGAGCGGCAAATCATTGAAGATTTCAGCATCCTGCTTGCTCTTGATCAATAGCTCCAGAGCATCATCACCAAGATCTTCATCACTTGAGAGATCAAGGGCATCATTGGCAGTCTTCAGTACTGCATCAGGAGTGAGAGCTGGACTGGGGTTGCGTGTTGGCTTCCTCTTCAGCTGTCTGCTCTTGGAGATTCGAGAGTGTTCCTCAGATTGCACACTTGGTGCAGGTGGAGCAGTGGCCAAAGGCTTCACTCTAGACGCCTTTGGAGGAGTAGTCTTTGAAGCCTTTGATTTCTTCTTTTGAGGCTTAGGCGTTGCATGTGCTCCTTCAGAGTCATCATCTGCTTCAGGCTGATCTACATCTGCCCCTTGAACCCTTATGTGACTGATGAGGCCCTCTAGGTTGTAGAAGGGCCCAACCAGATTCGGTTCATCTTCGCGCGTTCCATCAGCGCGGGGCGCAGAGGGGCCAGGATTGAAGTCTAATCCCCACAGCTTCTTGTTTTCTTTGGCCGAGTTCTTGGCGAATTGAAGATTTTGCTTGAACAGATTGTCGTCACGACACCAGAGCAGAGAGCTTGGATCAGCATCAGTAGGCTGAGGCCCTCTAACCATGCAAGGATAGAAGCCTTGAGCAATGGCTTCAGCACGAGTCTTGGGGGGGGGGAGATTCTTATAAGTGATATCTCCCCATAGATGCTTGATGGCGTTTTTCTCGGCATACTCTTGGGTCACGAACCTATACTTGAACCATTGTTCAGCCCATTATCTTCGAATCCATTGGATTCGGGTCTTCCTCTGATTGTAATCCTCCTCTGGATCAGTCTTGTATATCTCACTGAGATTTGGAGGCAAATCAATGGAGGTGTTTCCACAGTGCTGTCTGCCACACTTTCCTACTGTCTTGTCAGTTGCCATTTGCTTCAACCTGAAGGGCTTCAAATTGAATGGCTTCAAAACTGGCAAATGCTTCGGTTTGCTGGTCAGACAGGAACTGGCTTCAGGGGAATGAATGTGACGCTGCAAAAACTCTGCAAATGAATGCAGACTATGAGAACCAAGGGATTCTCCCACGGACATGTACCTGTGACAGCATTAGAGATGCGAGGGAAGGGGAAGAGGTCATATGCATTCTCAGAAGTTTTGAAGATTAAAACAGTTTTGAAGACTTTGACCTCATAGTGCGAAGACATTCACTCATGGGAGTTGGTTCCAGATTTGTACGAATCCACGAATAAGTACAAGTGAGGAATCTAACTATAGTTGAAGCATATGTGAATGTACTAGGCAAGATATGAGATGCAGACATGATAGATCTATATATCTAAGTAGGCAGAAACCTCTTGTGGTAAAATAGATGAATCTTTATGGATCTAGAAGATGGTAAAAAGCAAGTTTATTTACCACATGATGAACTGCGTAGACGGAGTAGGAGTTGGATGCCCAACAGTTTGGTCTTCCGTGCCCTAACTTGGCGACGGAGGACAGCTATGGCGAGGCGGAGTGGAAAATGTCCGCGGCCGGCGTGAGGACGGCGTCGACAAGTTGCGGCAGCGAAGCGCTTCGTCGCCGGCGTCGTCCAAAGCTAGCGGAGGCGCTAGGGTTGGTCGAGGTGGAGAGGTGAAGAAACTTTTGACCGTGATGGGACGTGCATTTATAGGCATGGGAGATGGCGCATCGTAATTACTCAGGTGCCCCTGACGGTTCACGTACGAGTGACACGTGGCGGTCATGTAATGCATTGGGAGTTGTCCCACGATCCCACGTACACCACGACTGTCGGAGTAGTCGTTCCGGCTTCTCCGGGTTTCAGGCATAACGGGTGGAGCATTAAAATCAGATTTAAAGTTTGTCTCCGTATCTTCTGCTGACAAGGACGCATAGAAGATATTCGACTGTTTCAACAGAATGCATATGATTTGGACAGACAGAGTGTGAGATGAGAAAGCATAGAGAGGTTAGGGTCCGATCACATTCACTTAGTCCAAAAGATTCAAATATGAAGACATAGCTATAAGTGAATGCTGTTGAGGACAGAACACAACTCTCTCTCTCTCTCTCTCTCTCTCTCTCTATATATATATATATATATATATATATATATATATATATATACATATGTCCTATATGAAGACAAACCAAGTGCGAAGACTTTGCAAATGTAACGCCACGAGAAACGCTTCAAACAAGAATTTGGTGGCGGCGTTACCCACCGTATAGGAAGTATTAGACCCAGACACGGCGCACAATTATCGTGGCGCTCCGAAGTCAAATTCCATGTTAATGTATTCACACTTAGAATGTAAGTCTTCATTGATTGAAGATAAACTTTACTTCATGTGATGCACATCTAAGTCATCAATATGCATAAGTGTTAGGATGTGTGCCTGATTACAGGACATTTGAGGATTCTAAGATATTTAGCTCACACCGCAACTTGCAAAACCTTTTCTCATCCAAGGGCTTTGTGAAGATATCTGCCAGTTGCTCTTCAGTGTTGTCGTGTATGATATCAATATCTTCCTTCATAACATGATCTCTAAGAAAGTGATGACGAATTTCAATGTGCTTTGTCTTCGAGTGCTGAACTGGGTTGTTGGCAATCTTGATGGCGCTTTCATTATCACAGTAGAGTGGCACATGCTTCAGATGGACTCCATAGTCCTTGAGTGTTTGCTTCATCCAGAGAAGCTGAGCGCAGCAAGATCCAGAAGCAATGTATTCAGATTCAGTAGTGGAGAGTGATACACACTTCTGCTTCTTTGAAGACCAACAGACAAGTGATCGTCCTAGAAAGTGACATGTGCCTGATGTGGACTTATGATCAACTTTGTCACCAGCATAATCAGCATCTGAAAATCCTACTAGATCAAACTCTGAGCCCTTTGGATACCATAATCCTAGTGTTGGGGTGTAAGCCAAATATCGAAGTATTCGCTTCACAGCTAAGTGATGCGACTCCTTTGGTGCCGCTTGATATCGAGCACACATGCAAACACTAAGCATAATATCTGGCCTAGATGCACATAAATAAAGTAAAGAACCAATCATGGAGCGGTATACCTGTTGATCAAACTCTTTACCATTGGCGTCGGGATCCAGATGATGTTTAGCAGGCATTGGCGTCGAGTACCCTTTGCAGTCTTGCATTCCAAACTTCTTCAGGCAGTCTTTAAGGTACTTCTCTTAAGATATGAAGATGACGTTGCTTTGCTGACGAATTTGAAGACCAAGGAAGAACTTCAGCTCACCCATCATAGACATTTGATATTCTTCTTGCATCATGTGACCAAACTCATCACTGTATTTCTTGTCCGTGCAGCCGAAGATAATGTCATCCACATAGATTTGGCAGACAAATAGCTCATCATCATATGTCTTTGTGAAGAGTGTGGGATCTAGGGATCCAGATTTGAAGCCTTTGCTCTTCAGGAAGTCTTTGAGGGTGTCATACCAAGCACGAGGCGCTTGTTTGAGGCCATATAGTGCCTTGTTGAGCTTGTATACCATATCAGGACGTTTTGGGTCTTCAAAGCCAGGTGGTTGTGCAACATACACTTCTTGTTCAATTCTTCCATTGAGAAAGGCACTCTTTACATCCATTTGATATAGAAGTATGTTGTGATGATTTCCATAGGCTAGCAGTATACGAATAGCTTCAAGTCTAGCCACAGGAGCAAATGTTTCATCAATGTCAATCCCTTCAACTTGAGTGTATCCTTGAGCAACAAGACGAGCTTTGTTTCTGACCACTTGACCATGCTCATCTTGCTTGTTGCGATAGATCCATTTTGTGCCTATTATGTTGTGCTTTCGAGGATCAGGACGCTTGACAAGTTCCCACACATTGTTCAGCTCAAACTATTGAAGCTCTTCTTGCATTGCTTGAATCCATTCAGGCTCCATAAAATCTTTAGCAACTTTCTTGGGTTCAGATATTGAGACAAAAGCAAAGTGCCCATAGAAATTTGCAAGCTGTGTTGCTCTTGAGCGAGTGAGTGGACCAGGAGCATTTATGCTATCAATTTTCTTCTCAACTTGCACTTCATTTGCAACACGATGATGAGCTGGACGAAGATTTTGCTCTTGCTGTACATTGTCTTCATCAGGAGTATTGTCTTCAGGCTGAGCATTGTCGTCAGGTTGATTTGGAGCAGAGATGATGAGTTCCTCCTCAGGTTATGCTTCAGAGGCATGATCTCACCAGTTCCCATTAGCTTGATAGATTCATTTGGTGAGGCTTCATCTAGCACATTTGGTAGGGATTCTCTTTGTGATCCATTTGTCTCATCAAACCTCACATCCACAGTTTCAACAGTTTTATAGAGAAAAATGTTGAAGACTCTGTAGGAGTGTGAGTCCTTTCCATATCCGAGCATGAAGCCTTCATGAGCTTTGGGTGCAAATTTTGACTTATGATGAGGATCCTTGATCCAGCACTTAGCTCCAAATACCCTGAAGTAGCTTACATTTGGCTTCTTTCCAGTGAGGAGTTCATAGGAAGTTTTCTTCAGAAGCTTGTGAAGATAAACACGGTTGATGATATGGCATGCAGTATCAATAGCTTCGGGCCAGAATCTTCTTGGTGTTTTGTACTCATCGGACATCGTTCGAGCCATCTCAATTAGAGTTCTGTTCTTGCGCTCAACGATCCCATTTTGCTGAGGTGTATATGGGGCTGAGAATTCATGAGTGATTCCCATCTCATCCAGATAAAGATCGAGGCCACTGTTCTTGAATTCAGTGCCATTGTCCCTTTTGATATGTTTGATCTTGATGCCATAATTGTTCATGGCACGGTTGGCGAAGCGTCTGAAGACATCTTGCACTTCAGTCTTGTAGAGTATTATGTGCACCCATGTGTATCTTGAGTAATCATCAACAATGACGAAGCCATAGAGACAGGCTATGGTAGAGAATGTGGAGTAGTGAGTAGGGCCAAATAAGTCCATGTGGAGCAGTTCGAAGGGTTTTGATGTCGTCATGATTGTCTTCGAGTGATGCTTGGCTCTAGTCATCTTCCCAGCTTCACATGCACCACATAGATGATCTTTCTTGAACTTGACTTCCTCGATGCCTATAACATGCTTTTTCTTTGCGAGGGTGTGCAAGTTCCTCATGCCAGCATGTCCTAGCCTCCGATGCCAGAGCCAGCACTCTGAAGCTTTTGCTAGAAGACATACGGCCATCTGCGGTCCAGCTGAGAAATCTACCATATACAAATCACCTTTTTAGTATCCTTCAAATACTAAAGACTTGTCAGATTCCATTAGTACAATGCAACGAAATTTACCAAAGATCACAATCATGTTTAAGTCACAAAGCATTGAGACAGACATTAAGTTGAAGCCAAGAGATTAAACAAGCATGACTTTGTCCATGTGCTAATCTCTTGAGATTGCAACTCTACCTAGACCCAACACTTTGCTTTTACCAGTATCAGCAAATGTGACTTGACTCTTGTTGGATGGACGTAAAGTTGAGTCCATGAGAAGATTTCGATCACCAGTCATATGATTTGTGCATCCGCTATCCATAATCCATTCTGAGGACTTTGGTGTCTCCCCCTACAATGCAGTTAGGAGGATAGGCTTCACCAAAAGCCATTGTGAAGCATAAACAATTGATGCACAAGTGGATTATGAAAGCTTTAGATGTAAGTCAGGACTGGTAAGATGTTCAACAAGTGATTTATGAATAGTATGAGCAGTAAGTCATTTTGGGCATTTGATCTTGTACCCTACAAGTGTTTTAGGTCCCCAGCAATAGCATCAGAAGCCTTTGATTATAGGCTGGAGACCTTTCCCTGCAAGAGAAAGTTAGTTCTTCTTAACCACCCACATTTTCAGGGGTGGCTTAGAAGCAATGAGTCTAAGAGCAGCATCTGAGAATTTTGGCTTTGGGGCCCTAGCAAATAGTCTTGCAGGAGGAGAATAATACTCATAAGAATAAGCAGAAAAGTTCTTTGATTTATGAACATAGCGGTTTGAAGAAACACGCTCATATTCATGGGTCTGAGTATGATTTCCCTGCAAAACATCTGTGTTAGGGTGACTCAGGCGAGTCCTTTGTCTATATGAAGCCTTAGGACCATATGAAGCCTTTGGTCTGGGGTTTGTCTTCATCCCAGGAGGTGTCATGACAGTATTTGCTGGAAGCTTCTCAAGGTAACCTTTGGGTACCCAGATCTTCTTCATAGGTGGTCCATTCCTGCAGTTAGTACCAATATACCTGGAAAACACTTCACCATTTTGATTCTTAAATAGTTTATAGTTTGCATCAAGAGATTCATCAATGATAACAGGATTAGCACAAGTGAAACCAGATAAGGTAGATGGATCCACTGTAGGTTCCTTTGCAGCAACCCATGTGGTTTTGGGATACTGCTCAGGCTTCTAGTATGAACCATCAACATTCATTTTCCTGTCAAACCCAACATCCTCTTTCCTAGGGTTTCGGTTCAGTATCTGCTTTTTGAGGACATCACATAGAGTCTGATGCCCTTTGAGGCTTTTGTACATCCCTGTTTCAAGCAAAGTCTTCAACCTAGCATTTTCATCAGCAATAGTAGTGGTTTCCTTAGCAGAGGGGTTAGTTACCACATCAATAGTTGAAGATATTGCAACAGTGACAGCAGTGGAGCATTCAGCAACAGATGTAGCATTATCACGTTCAATGCATTTTAGACATGGTGGTTCAAACTCTTCGTGAGTGGAGCTGATCAGTTGTGCGCGGAGTGACTCATTCTCCTTTTGAAGATCTTCATGAGCCGCTTTCACTTTCTCAAGCTCTCGTTTCCTTTGAATGTAACCGTGGGAAAGCTTTTCATGAGTTTTTTAGAGCGATTCATAAAGACCTTCAAGTTCCTGGTACTTAACATGAAGATTTTTTATGTCTTCAATTAAGGACTGAGAACGGGTCATTTCCGCGTCCAACAGGTCATCGCTTTTGTCTAACAGTTTTTGAATATGTTCCATGGCTTTCTGTTGTTCAGTGGCAAGTTTAGCAAGTGTTTTGTAGCTAGGTTTTGATTCACAATCAGAGTCATCTTCACTAGATGTTTGAAAGTAAGCATCGCGTGATTTTACCTTGGCACCGCGTGCCATGAAGCAGAAGGTGGGTGCAGTGTCGTCGTCCTCATCATCATTGTTGGGGACGGGGCCGTTGTCTTTAGTGTTGAAGATAGACTTGCCCACGTAGGCAGTGGCTAAAGCCAGACTTGCAGCACCAGACTCGGACTCTTCCTCCGACTCCACATCCACCTCTTCAGAAGCAGACTCTTCCTCAGAATCCATCTCCTTGCCAACAAAAGCGCGAGCCTTGCCAGATGAATTCTTCTTGTGTGATGAATACTTTGATGAAGACTTTGAGTATTTCTTCTTTTTCTTGTCATCAGAATCATATTCCTTGCTCTTCTTTTTCTTCTTCTCGTTGTCCCACTGAGGACACTCAGAGATGTAGTGACCAGGTTTCTTGCACTTATGACATGTTCTTCTCTTGTAGTCATGAGTAGAGGCTTCATCATTTCTTGAGCTGGATCTTGAAGACTTTCTGAAGCCTTTCTTCCTAGTGAATTTCTGGAACTTCTTCACAAGCATGGCAAGCTCCTTTCCAATGTCTTCAGGATCATCGCAACTGCAGTCAGATTCTTCTTCAGATGAGGAAACAGCTTTTGCCTTCAAGGCACGAGATCGGCCATAGTTGGGACCATAGATGTCACGCTTCTCAGATAGCTGGAACTCATGTGTGTTGAGCCTCTCAAGTATATCAGACGGATCGAGAGTCTTGAAGTCAGGGCGTTCCTGAATCATCAGGGCAAGGATATCAAATGAGTTGTCGAGTGATCTCAGAAGGGTCTTGACGATTTCATGCTTGGTAATCTCAGTGGCGCCAAGTGCTTGAAGCTCATTTGTGATGTCAGTGAGACGATCAAAAGTATGCTGGACATTTTCATTATCATGTCTCTTGAAGCGATTGCGAAGGACGATGATCCTTTGATCTCTCGGGGTAGAGACTCCTTCAATGACCTTTGAGAGCCTGTCCCAAACTTCCTTTGACGTGTCTAGAGCACTCACACGACCGTACTGTCCTTTGGTCAGATGACCACAGATAATGTTCTTGGCCGTTGAATCCAATTGAATGAGCCTCTTGACATCAGCAGGGGTGATACCTTCACCAGTCTTGGGAACACCATTCTTGACGACAAACCTGAGGTCCACGTCAATGGCTTCAAGATGCATGCGCATCTTGTTCTTCCAGTAGGGATATTCGGTGCCATCGAAGACAGGGCACGCAACAGAGACTTTGATTATCCCTGCAGTCGACATAGTTAAAACTCTAGGTGGTTAAACCGAATCACACAGAACAAGGGAGTACCTTGCTCTGATACCAATTGAAAGTGCAGTATATCGACTAGAGGGGGGTGAATAGGCGATTTTTATGAAATGCTTAAAAACATGGTAGTTTCAAAGACAAACAATAAGCTCAAGCCTATTAGTATGCAGCGGAAAGTGGACTACACTAGATAAGCCATAATCATGTATTCAATGAAGTGAAAGCATGAAGACTAATAGCAACTAGGCAGTAGTGATCATAAAGGAAGAAGAAATGAAGCCAATCACAACAAGTAGATACTCAGTGAAGACAATCAGATAAAGCAAACATGCAATGTCTTCACAACATAGATCAGTAAGTAAAGGGAATGAAAGGAGAACTAGTAGCTCGAGGAAGACATTGATTTGTTAGACCAATTCTAGTTGCTGTGACAACTGTACGTCTGGTTAGGGAGGCTGAGATTTAACTCAGAAGACCGCGTCTTCACCTTGTTCCCCTTGAGCTAAGGACACCTAGTCCTCGCCCAATCACTCTGGTAAGTCTTCAAGGTAGACTTCCAAACCTTCACAGACTTCGTTCACCGGCAATCCACAATGACTCTTGGATGCTCAGAACGCGACGCCTAACCGGCTGGAGGAAACACAGTCCTCAAGTGTAATAAGTCTTCAGGTCACACGGACAGAAAGACTTCAGTGATGCCTAACACTCTTTGGCTCTGGGTGTTTGGGCTTTGTCCTTGCAAGGATTTCTCTCTCAAATGCTTCGGAGGTGGGTTGCTCTCAAACGACAAAAGCCGTGCAATAACTCTGAGCAGCCACCAATTTATGGTGTAGGGGGTGGGCTATTTATAGCCACTGGGCAACCCGACCGGATTTTTCTGAAGTGACCCTGGGTCACTAAGGAACTGACACGTATTCCAACGGTCAGATTTCAAACACACACGACAACTTTACTTAAGCTCCAAGTAAAGCTGACTCATCTGCCTCTGGATAAGATTTGCTCTCATAGTCTTCGCTCGAAGACATAGGATTTGGTTGAGCATCACTTCAGCCACTCTGACTTAGTTCACTTGGACCCCACTTAACAGTATAGTGGTTCCTATGACTCAACAAAGAAGAAAAGGAAACAACGAAACATCTACGTCTTCGCTCTCCATAGTCTTCACACAATGTCTTCTCATGTCATAGTCTTCAATATGATTATCTTCATATACCACCACTGTTATCAATGTCTTCATATATTTTTAGGGGTCATCTTCGGTAGGTTAACCGAATCAATGTGAGACTACTACCTGTGTTATCCTGCAATTCTCACAAACACATTAGTCCCTCAACCAGGTTTGTCGTCAATACTCCAAAACCACTAGGGATGGCACTAGATGCACTTACAGTGGACGAGTTGGTCCCCAGCCGCCGGCCCCATGGCCGCCCCCAGGCGCGTTTAAAAAAAAGTATAGCTCAGCTCGGCGAAGTTCGGCTAAAAACATGATAAATTTTGCCAAACACGATAAATTTCGGCACAGTTCGGCGAAGTTCACGGATTTTCATTAAACTAATTAAAAAAATTGGCTGAAGTCGCCGCCATCGTCGTCGTCGGCCTTCTCCTCCTTGACGCGGGCGCCCCTGCTGGACCCCTGCCCGGCGTCGCCATGGCGGACTGGTGGCGGCGCGTCGTCGTCGTCGTCGTCGCTGTCGTAGATGACGACGACTCCTCCTTCGTCGCGACCGCGTCGGTGCTCCGTGAAGCAGTGCAGGGCGGCGCACTGGCGCTCCTTCTCCTTCTCCCGCCGCTCCTTCTCCATCGCTATGGAGTCCCTGCGCGCCCATTCCAGGGTCGTGTCATCGTCGTCGAGCTCTGTCTTCACCGGCGCGGCCGGCTCCTTCTTAACCGGCGCGAGCCGCGGCTCCGTCTTCACCGGCGCGAGCCCCGGCTCCGTCTTTGGCTTGACGAAGCGCGAAGGAGGAGCCGACGAGGAGGCGCGTCGGCCACCCTCGTTGATGACGATGCTGACGCTGCGAGTGCGCCGGCCGAGCGGCGTCTCCCCCGCGGGCTCGGCCATGACGCCGAGCAGGGCCGGAGTACCAGAGGAGTGCGATGAAGATCGCGAGGAGGAAGAAGAGGAGGACCAGAACCTCCTTGGCGCCCATGGCCCGGCGCGTCGGTGCTGCGCCGGGGCGGCCACACTCACCGGGTACGTCAACGGCGGGTCGTTACCGCCGTCGAGGTACGTCAGCACGCCCTCGAGTGTGCGGCCGGGGACGCCCCACCACAGGTGGTGCCCCTCGTTGTTCTTCACGCCGCCGACCACCAGCGCGCCGTTGGTGGACGCCAAGCGGTGTTACTGGCGGCGCTCGAAGTACGCCGCCCAAGCCGCGTGGTTGTCGGCGGCGTACTGGGGGAGGGAGAGTTCGGCGTTGGTGAGGGAGGCGAGCACGACCTCGACCTCCTCAGCGAAGTATTTGGGCTTCGCCACGGCGTCGGGCAACGGAGGAATAGGCACTCCCCCGTTGCTGAGTTTCCACCCCGTCGGCCCGGCGCGCATGTCTGGCGGCGCCGTGATGTTCGCCTGGAACAGGAGCCAGGACTCCTCTTCGCGGAGCGAACGGCGGCCGAAGCCGTTGGCCGCCGCCTCATCTCCGGGGAAACGCTCCGCCATGACGACGGGCTCGGGAGAGGTAGAGAGGGAGAACGAGGGGCTGGGCGACGGCGCTCGGGACAGGTAGACGGAGAGGGAGGGGCTGGGCGGCGGCGAGGGGCGAGGCTGGTGTGGGCACATGCGAGTGAGGCCACCGGCTATATAGCTGCTCCGCGCCTGTTTGTATGCATGCGAGGGAGGGGAGGCGTCGGCGCGCTGTCCCGTGACGCGCCGTCCGTGAGGAATCAATGGCAAGGCTGACCGGCGGCAGCCTTGCCATTGATTCCCCACGGGAACCGAGGCAGTTGGGGGAAGACGAGCCGCCGTGTCGCTGATGCGGCTGGCCCGTGGCTTTTTCGCGCCAAAACAATTCGCCCCCTGGCGCCCCCCAGCGCGCCGGGTTCGGCCTAGGTCCGCCGGTGCTGTTTTCGGCCCAGGCCGGCAAAAATCGGGCTCCTGGGGGCGCGACTGGGCCATTTTTTCGGCGCCGACGCGGAAAAATCGCCTGGGGAGGCCTTCCTGGGGGACGCGGCTGGAGATGCTCTTAGGAGCACGTGCTAGAGCTGACTCTTCACCAAGAGCCTCCTTAACTTTTTCTCCTCTTCTCTTTCCTTCAACCAAGCAAGAATATACTAGTTTATTTCTTATAGTCACCTGACTCAGCTCTATTGTACTTGCTCTAACCAAATATCCCTCCTGAATTTCAGGTGGGCCCAGCCCTCACTAATGTCCAATTAAAGCCTGCCAAATCATCCATTACGTAAGATTCGTAAAAATGTCTTCATAGATGTAGAATAGCTCTAAATCTAATGGTCTGAAACATACTAGATATAGCACAGTAGAAGAAAAGAAAAAGGGAAAGCTTTCTAATCGGCGAGCCGGCCGAAATTCGGCCGGTCGATTCGTGGTGCGTCGCGCTAGCACATGGGTCCCTGTGCAACAGCTCACCCACCGCTCGCGCAAAGCTGCACCTTATCTTGTCTCAAAAAAAATACTGCACCTTATCTCCTCCTTCACGCGACGCACTCATTTCCCACGCCCGGCTCTCTCTTTCCCAACTAATCCAAGCCGTGGCAATGACGGCACCCATCGACGGGCCACGGTGCTGTGGGTGCTGGCCACCGACGTCGACGGGATGATGTAACGGCGGTGGCGGATGCTACAACCGCGGGTCGTCGGAGCTGCAACGACCTCAATCGGCGACACGGCCGGAGCTGCAACGACCTCGACCGGCGACATGGCCGAAGCTGCAACGACCTCGATCAGCGACATGGCCGGAGCTGCAACGACCTCGACCGACGACACGGGGACGGCCCATCGGTGCTGGAGAAGATGCGTCCAGACGCCGTGGTGCTACATTAGGCACCAGGAGATGCCGGAAACGGTGACATTTTTTGCTGGAACCGGCCATGGGTGCTGGCACGGGCGGTGGTGGGTGGTGGTTGCTGCAACCGATGTCAAAAAAAGCTACAACCGGTGACGACAAAAGTTTCAACCGGCTATGAAAAAAGCATCAACCCGTATACAACGAAAGCGATGGACGAGCAAGAAAAGTTACAACCGATGACAAAAAAAGCTTCATCTAGCGACGAAAAAAGCTTCAACAGGCGATGAAAAAAGTTTCAACCATAGATGACAGAAGCTATGGAGTAATATGAAAAGCTGCAACCGGCTGTAACAAAAGCTACATCCGGCAATGGAAAAATCTTCAACATGCTTCTTCGACCGGGACCATGGTGAACAGGGTGACCACGATGCTTTTTTTTGTTGCAACCGGTATATGTTTTTGCTGCAACCGATGATTTGTTTTGCTGCACCCGTTTCATTTTTTCTACCTTAATTCATGAACGAGCTGAGTCCCATGACGACAACGACTTTTCTTTCTACAACCGTTGTAGTTTTTGCTACAACCGTCGAGGAATTTTGCTACACCCCCTTTTTTCCTCGTGGAGCTGCAAGCTCGACGGCGGCCAAGGATTTTTTCTGCAACCGTTGTCTTCATTTGCTACGAGCGACACGTAAAAATGCTACAACGGGTATCTCTGTTTTTTGTTGGAACCAGTCAATCATTGGTGAGGCGGAGCTGCATCCATGACAAAAAAGATACAAGTTACATGTTTTTTTGCTGGAACCAGTCAATCATTGATGAGGCGGAGCTGCATCCATGACAAAAAAAGCTACAAGTCGCATGTTTTTTTGCTGGTCAGCCAGAAAACACTAGTAGATTTCCTACCACGGGTCAGCTCGGGGATCGCCGGCGAGTGCGGGCAGCGAGAACGGCGAGCACGCACGGTCGGGGCGACGAGCGCGGGGCGGCTCCATGGCCGGGGCGACGAAGCACCGGCGGCACCCTTGCCGGGACAGCTGCTATCGCGCGGGAGCGCGCACGTGAAGGCTGAAGGGCACGAACTGCTGCGTTGACCAAGCCACGGAAGAAAACGTTTGGGAAATGAGGCATCCGGCATGAACTGCTGCGTTGAACAAGCCAGAGAAAAAAACAATTAAGAAAGGAGGCATCCAACGGCTGCAGAAAGCCAAATCGGAAGGCTCGCGCGTGACCGGCTGGGCTTTCGGCCGGTCCGCCGGCGCGTATCGCTCGCCAAAGAAAAAGGCTTGAAGTAGTACAACGTAGAGAGAAAGCCGATGTGGCTCTAAGGGGAAATCGATGTGCATGATCATGATCATGTGCTAGCGATCTGGTTCGTACCTGATCATGTGCTACACGATCTGTAACTTTCGTCCGCGTCACGCGGCCACCTACAGTCAAGCGCTCGGCAGACAAAAG
>LR738710.1:804372420-804417263 GCA_902687465.1 Secale cereale | reverse complement strand
AAAAAAAAAAAAAAAAAAAAAAAAAAAAAAAAAAAAAAACTACTCTCGTTAGGTCGCTTTGGACGTAAGGTGACACTGGTGAATACTAGCTACGAACGGTTATTCTGAAATTTCAAGGGACGGCTGGGAGGACGGCTGAAGCAAATCTGGATACTGATCCAGATTGGCGGCACCGACGCCTTTGCCTTTCAGGTAGAGGTAGAGCGATCTAACTCATGTTCCAGAAGATGTATTATCTTGTATCGTAGCCGTGAGCAGCTTGCACCAAAGGAGGTTTGGTTCACCACGTACAGTAGCCTTCTAGCTCCTCACCTGCTACCTACTTGTGCCAATTCTTCCCGGTTCCCACGCACGGGTAGCGTTAACGCATGAGTTGGCACCATCGTGATCCTGCGGTACGTAATACGGACTACTCTACATACGTACGTGCTCTGTTTCAGTTGGAGCGTCTCTCGTCTGTTTTTGGATTGTGGACAACTTTCTAGAGGGACAGGGAGAAGCTGGGCGGGGTAGCCATGCTCCAGATCTAGTAGTCGGAGGCATTTTCAGCTCACAAGAGATCTTTCTCACAGCTCACAGTCACAACAGAATTTACAAAATCCAGATCACGGCTCACACACAATGTTCACCTTTAGCAACGACAGTGTCACTTTTCTCTTCGTTGTAGATTTATTCTTTACATAAATCCATTAGGCTTCTCAACGAAAATTAAGATTTTCTCCCAAAATAGAGAGAATTCGCCTTTATTTTGCGAGGATAACTTTTCATCTATTCATCAACTAACAGAAGTAAAAAAATACAGGTTTGTACAGCAACTAGCCATGATTACTAGCACTGGAGCGAGCCGAAGGCGCGCCGCCGTCTTCGTCCTTCCCTCATCGAAGTCGGGCAAACCTTGTTGCAGTAGACAGCCAAGTCTGATCACCTCCACCTTCTCCAGCACTTTTTCTAGCCTTCCTAACCAAGATTTTCAATTTGTGCCATTGTGAAAACTTCTTTCAATCTAGACTAAGAACATCTTCGTAGACGGACATGACATCAATCTTGCAAAAGCTACTTTTATATCGAGATGCATGAGCCTCTATCTTTAGTTCCTAAGAGAAAATCTGAAAGAAAAAACACTTCGGTCCATTGCTAAAAATATCAACTTCTGGCACACACGTACCCAAAAATCATCTGAAAATATAATGATTCACCACATTAGTGGCTAAGACTTCAGATGATGCTCCAGGGTAACAAATCATTTTCAGACCAGTTACAAATTGGGCAAAACCCAATCCGTAGTATCAATGCCAGATATAACCATAAAATCCTTTAGAAGAAGGCGGAAGAACTTCAAAATGCTCCTTTTCACGTAATTCAATACCATACCAGAGATGAGGGTGCTCAACAATAGATTTGTTAACCTGGATAAAAGGGAGATCTGTTCCATCAGTGAAATAAACATGCCAAATAAATTCTAGAAGACGTTACATTGATCAATAAACAAATTCATGTTCTCAACTGTTGATGTATAGTATGCTATGTCTATGAAAAACTTCCATCATTGACAATAAAGTGTTATCTATAATACATAAATAGTTGATCCTCACTAAGTCTAATTCTCACAACATGCAGCCCTCCACATCATCAAATATGCCACCTCATCATCCATTAGAACTATTTTGTAGCACACGCATACCCCAATTTAATTGTTCCATCTCCAATAGTCCAACGTACATGCATACTCTTTCCTCACATATAATTACTTTAAAAAATAATAGTTTTTGATTTAGTCATTTCATTCATACATAATGTATCCAAAATTAATCTTTAAAATCCCGCAGCAACGCGCGGGAAAATCACCTAGTTTGAACAAAATTTCTCACAAAGGACTAACATTCTGTAACAAGAGGTGACTTATTTAAGCTTGTCATCGATGCTGAAAAGAAAAGAAAAGAAAAGAAATGTACTAACATATAAGGGGGAGATAAAGCAAATAACGTCGCATGAGAGAAATAGGGACAAGCGGTAAGATACTAAGAGCATCTACAGCCGGGCATAGCAAATATGGGCCCCTATGCCCGTGGGCGTGTCCGCACGCCCGCGGACAGCCCCTATCGGCCCCTCAAATATTGCACCGCGCATCCACATACCTCAAATCCGGATCCTCATATTCATGCAATCCATGTACGTCGATCATCCGATACAAATTGTCCGAATACCAAAATTCGAAACAAAGCAAAGCAGATCATAGTTCAACAAATCGGACATGGCAAAATGAAATCAATGTTCGAGCGTGACGGGTGGCTTCGGATCACTGGCAGGGCGCCTGCTCCAAGCGGAATGCGTCATGCTCCAGGTGGAATGCGTCATGTTTCGGTCGGATCTTCATTCTCATTGATCATGTTGGACAAGATTGCCTCCTACATGATTATGGTTCGCAAGCATTCATCATGTGTGAAATGAACTAGTGCTCTATGCGAAAATATGATCAGACAGGAGCAAAGAAAACACATCAAGTCTTGTTCGGTCATTCCGTCGAACATGTCGAGGGCAGCCCGGGCACTGCCGGTGCCCATGCTCATCCGTGGTCGGACGAGCTGCGGCGAGGCACGCACATCCACTGCCGGCATCTGCGTGGGCGACAAGCTCTTCAGAATGGTCCAGCCGGCGGTCGCATCATCCCCTGTCCCAATGGGGTCAAACGGCGTAAACCTCGTCGGCGCTCGGAGGGAAGGAGCGCGGGGATCCAGGCACGGCGGAGACAGCTGCTCCACCACGTCTGAACCTCCCTGTGATGCTGCCGTCGCCTCCCTCTCTCGCTGCCGACATCGCTGAAACTTTTGGGCGACGTTCTCCGCCTTACAAGTCGCAGTCAACGAGTTGACCGCGTCGACGGACGAGGCGGACTGTGTCTCCGTCACGGCGGTGTGGGTTGGACTGGACGACATCTCCGGCGGTGGATCGGGACCGGTGGTGCGGATTGGAAGCAAGGGTGGAGGAGGGCGAGGGTCCGGGCGCGGGAAAGGTTGAAGGGTGACGGGAGGAGGAAGGGTTTGATGAATTTGGTACAATTTGGCGTGGGGTCTGGCTGTCGGGTCCGACGTGGCGGGCGTGCCCGGGAGCGCCCGGGCGCCCCCTTATCTGCCCCATATTTAGACTGGATATAAGGGGTGCCGGTCAGCCCGAACGTTTGAGGACCGTTTAAGGGCCCCGTCTAGATAAAAAATCATGATCGATCAGTGACCGAGCGGCTCGCCCGGGCATATGAGGCGAGTTTGAGATGTGCTGTAGATGCTCTAAGCTCACCATCTCTCAGGCTTGACATCAATGCCATGCTGATGTAAGAATGCAATTAAATCTTTGCCCGGTTCCAATATTTTTTAGCCAATAAGATACGCCAGCTAGGGCAAATTATCGCCTCACAGTCCGAAACATCAACAGACATACCGAAAGTGCCCTTCTCAGCTCGAGCAAATATGAGCTCGAGTGAACAGTAAAACATGAAAAGAAAATCTAAAAAATGTTCAAAAAATTCTCATTTTTTTCTGGGGTAACATTTAACAAAAAATTTCAATGCTTGCAAATATTCATCATGAAATGATATTCGTGGAAGTCGTGGCAAAAAAACAAAATCAGCACTCTAAAAATAACCTTTTTGGAGCATCAATTTTGTTTTTGTTTTGCCACGACTTCAACGAGTGCTATTTTATGATGAAATTTTACAATAATTTAAAGCATTTGTCAAATGGTTCCACAAAAAGGAAAACATATTTTGTTTTTGATTTTCTTTTCCAGATTTTACTGTTCATTGAGCTCATATGAGCTCGAGCTTAGTTTATCCGCTTCCCATACACAGGGGGGACCCAAGAAAAAAATAGAGAGGGGCAACATGTATGGCCATATTCACGAATTAACAAGGCAATCGTCCATGTAAATTAAAACCTAAGCGCAATCACTTTATTCTCCACGAGATATTCAAATTCATTGCAAAGTTAAAGAAAAAAACAAATGACTTGTCTTTTCCCGAAGTTGCAAAAGAGAACATTGACATTCTGTCTAACAATCTAACCTACAACATGCAAGGGAAAAATCATTACCATACGGAGGGAGAATTAAAATATTGAAGGATGTCTTTATCAATTTGCTTGGTCCCATGCCGATTTTTCACCTCATGAAAACATTCAACCATCACTTCATTAAAAAAAACTTAGCATCCCTTTTTTTCTACAAAGCAAATACCACTATGGTTCATACCATTCAACACTAAAATGTTGATTGTTTTTCAGAATTGTCCTTGGCTTAAGCTTTTTAGGACTTTGCCGATCTCCTCATGTTGATTGGGATTGTAATATGCAATCATCTTCGTTTTAGATGGATGGATAGGAGTCTTGTTCAAATCAACAAGTTCATGCATCTTCGTGGTTTTTTTGAACTCTCCATTAGCTTCTCAACAATTGTAAGTGCCAAAAAGCGAAGTGGTAAATTGAATTGTCAAGGTTTCGAACATCATGCATGAAGTGATCTAGTGATCTAAGTGAGTAAATTATACAGAAAAAGTGTTGATACTAATATGGTTTGTACAGAGGAACTACAAACGGACAAAAAAATTTGAAAAGAAAGAACCCTAATGATCTACTATACGGTTTACCTAATGTCAATTTTTTTAAAAAGGAGGAAGAACCCCGGCCTTTGCATCTGGACGATGCATGCAGCTACTTTATTAATTATTTACAAAAGACCTTACAAAGAAATACAATAGTAAGTCTCAAGCCACCGTCTAGGCAACAACTCTCACTACTCTTATCCAGTTGGTGAAGGGATGCTGGTAGTCTGGGCGTAATACCAAACATACCTCGCAACCAAGCCTACCATCTAAGACCTGAGGCCCCAACCAAGCCACTTGCCGAGTACGGGGCACACGCCGGTCTGGTGCACACACAGAGGCCGCCGCCGCCAACTGCCACCAATCCATCTTCAGAGCTGCACCGACGCATCAACCTTGCCCGGTCTACCTGTCGTCGACACCACCACGACGCCAGACAATGCCACCATCCTGCGCTCGTCCATCAACACACGGCTAGCAGCGAGACCCCGCAGCTCCATGCCGCTGAGACCCGCCGTTGTCGACGTGTCAAATGCAGCGCCGCTCCTCCTTCATGAACACCCTGCAGCCACTGGTCCCATCCCCTCCACCTGCATATCCTATGCACTCCCAACCGAGCCCCAAGGCCCCTGACGACACCTCCGGGAAGGTCACGACACGAACAGCGCCGCTGCTGCCAAATCCGAAGAGGATTAAAGGTTTTCACCCGGCAGGATATCTGGGTGGGTAGATTCGTCCCTCAGTTGCACCTTCATGAAGGAAAGCGGCACCCAAGGGAGATGTCGCCGCCGGGCCGGCTATACCAGCCAAGGTTTCCCCTGGACCCAAGGTACACCACTAGGGCTCACCATCACCGGAGCCTATGGGCACGAACCACCGGGACGACGAGAGAGGCAGATGAAGAAAGGGAAACCTCCAGATCTGAAGCCGCGGCACCAACCCGCCAGAGGATCACCAGCTACCCGATCCAGTCCCCGGCAGCCCACCTGCCCCACCGCGCCTTAACGAGAAGGACAACCCAGGGGATGCCGCCTCGGATCCAGGAGCCTCCACCCCAAATCAGGCAGAGAAAAGCCAGCCTGCCGCCACAGCTGCCACTAGCTAACCGGGCGGCCGCCACACCATCGTGCTCCAGATGGAGGCCGCCGTGGGCCAGATCGGCGTCGCCGCCGTCGATCGGGGCGTCATCCACGAGACCGGGGATCCCGCTGTTGGAAATATGCCCTAGAGGCAATAATAAAAGTATTATTATTATATTTCCTTGTTCATGATAATCGTCTGTTATTCATGCTTGAATTGTATTGTACGGAAACAGCGATACATGTGTGAATATATAGACCATAATGAGTCCCTGGTAGGCCTCTAGTTACCAGCTCGTTGATCAATAGATGGTCACAGTTTCCTGACCATGGACATAGGATGTCAGTGATAACGGGATCACATCATTAGGAGAATGATGTGATGGACAAGACCCAATCCTGAGCATAGCACGAGATCGTTTAGTTCGTAATGCATAAGCTTTCGGTGTCAAGTATTTATTCCTTAGACCATGAGGTTGTACAACTCCCCGATGCCGTAGGAATACTTTGGGTGTGCCAAACATCACAACGTAACTGGGTGGCTATAAAGGTACGCATCGGGCATCTCCGAAAGTGTCTGTTGAGTTGGTACGAACCGAGACTGGGATGTTGTCACTCCGTATGACGGAGAGGTACCTCTGGGCCCACTCGGTAAGACATCATCATAATGAGCTCAAGGTCACTAAGGAGTTAGTCACGGGATGATGGATTACGGATCGAGTAAAGATACTTGCCATGACGAGATTGAACAAGGTATCGGGAATACCGACGATCGAATCTCAGGCAAGTAACGTACCGATGGACAAAGGGAATAACGTACGGGATTGAGTGAATCCTTGACACAGTGGTTCATCCGATGAAGATCATCGAGGAACACGTGGGAACCAACATGGGTATCCAGATCCCGCTGTTGGTTATTGACTGGAGAGTGGTCTCGGTCATGTCTACGTGTCTCCCGAACCCGTAGGGTCTACACACTTAAGGTTCGGTAACGCTAGGGTCGTAGAGATACATGCACGTGGAAACCCGAAAGTTGTTTGGAGTCCCGGATGAGATCCCGGACGTGACAAGGAGTTCCGGAATGGTCCGGATGTTGGGGAACGTAGCATAAAACAAAAAATTTCTACGTCTTCACCAAGATCCAAGTATGGAGACATCTAGCAACGAGTAACTTAGAGTGCATCTACATACCGTTATGAAGATTGCGTGCGGAAGCTTTCAACGAAGCAAGGATGAAGTAGTCGTACTCTTCACGTTCTTCGTCACCGATGATCTAGCGCCGAACGGACGGCACCTCCGCGTTCAACACACGTACGGTGCAGCAACGTCTCCTCCTTCTTGATCCAGCAAGGGGGGAGGAGAAGTCGTCAGAGATCCGGCAGCACGACGGCGTGATGACGGATGCAGTGGATGTCGCAGCAGGGCTTCGCCGGGCTGCCCTGCGTTGGGAGTATGGGGTGTGACGGGAGGGGGAGAGGCGCCAGGGATCAGGTGCGGCTGCCCTCTCCCCCTCCACATATATATAGGGGCTAGGGGGGCGCCTGGACCCCCTGCAGATCCAATCTGCAAGGGGGCGGCGGCCAGGGGGGGTTCCTTGCCCCCCAAGGCAAGTGGAGCCCCCCTCCCCCTTAGGGTTTGAACCCTAGGCGCATGGGGAGGTGGGCCCCCAAGTGGTGCGCCAGCCCTAGGGGCTGGACACTTCCCCTTGCAGCCTAGGGGCCCCACCGGGATGGGTGGCCCCACCCGGTGGACCCCTGGGGCCCCTCCGGTGGTCCCGGGACGCTCCCGGTGACCCCCGGAGATCACCCGTTGGCCGAAACTGGACTTCCCATATATCAATCTTTACCTCCGGACCATTCCGGAACTCCTCGTGACGTCCGGGATCACATCCGGGACTCCGAAAAAACTTTCGAGTTTCCACATGCATTAATCTCTATGACCCTAGCGTTACCGAACCTTAAGTGTGTAGACCCTACGGGTTCGGGAGACACGTAGACATGACCGAGACCACTCTCCGGTCAATAACTAACATCGGGATCTGGATACCCATGTTGGTTCCCACGTGTTCCTCGATGATCTTCATCGGATGAACCACCGTGTCAAGGATTCACTCAATCCCGTATGTTATTCCCTTTGTCCATCGGTACGGTACTTGCCCGAGATTCGATCGTCGATATTCCCAATACCTTGTTCAATCTCGTTATGGCAAGTCTCTTTACTCGATCCGTAATCCATCATCCCGTGACTAACTACTTAGTCACATTGAGCTCATTATGATGATGTATTACCGAGTGGGCCCAGAGGTACCTCTCCGTCACACGGAGTGACAATATCCCAGTCTCGGTTCGTACCAACTCAACAGATACTTTCGGAGATACCCGATGCGTACCTTTATAGCCACCCAGTTACGTTGTGACGGTTGGCACACCCAAAGCACTCCTACGGTATCCGGGAGTTGTACAACCTCATGGTCTAAGGAATAAATACTTGACACCGAAAAGCTTATGCATTACGAACTATACGATCTCATGTTATGCTCAAGTTTGGGTCTTGTCCATCACATCATTCTCCTAATGATGTGATCCCGTTATCACCGACATCTCATGTCCATGGTCAGGAAACCATGACCATCTGTTGATTAACGAGCTGGTTACTAGAGGCCTACCAGGGACTCATTGTGGTCTGTGTATTCACACATGTATCGTTGTTTCCGTACAATACAATTCAAGCATGAATAACAGACAATTATCATGAACAAGGAGATATAATAATAATGCTTTTATTATTGCCTCTAGGGCATATCTCCAACAGTCTCCCACTTGCACTAGAGTCAATAATCTAGTTACATTGTGATGAATCGAACACCCATAGAGTTCTGGTGTTGATCATGTTTTGCTCGTGAAAGAGGTTTAGTCAACGGGTCTGCTACATTCAGATCCGTATGCACTTTACAAATATCTATGTCTCCATCTTGAACATAATTCCGGATGGAGTTGAAACGGCGCTTGATGTGCTTGGTCTTCTTGTGAAACCTGGGCTCCTTGGTAATAGCAATAGCACCAGTGTTGTCACAGAAGAGAGTCATCGGGCTTGACGCGCTTGGAATGACTCCGAGGTCGGTGATGAACTCCTTCATCCAGACTCCTTCCTGTGCTGCTTCAGAAGCAGCTATGTACTCCGCTTCACATGTAGATGCTGCCACCACGCTTTGCTTGCAACTGCACCAGCTGACTGCCCCTCCATTCAAAATATACACGTATCCGGTTTGTGACTTAGAGTCATCCAGATCTGTGTCGAAGCTAGCATCGACGTAACCCTTTATGACGAGCTCTTCGTCACCTCCATAAACGAGAAACATATCCTTAGTCCTTTTCAGGTACTTCAGGATGTTCTTGACCGTTGTCCAGTGTTCCGTACCGGGATCACTTTGGTACCTCCCTACCAAACTTATGGCAAGGTTCACATCAGGTCTGGTACACAGCATGGCATACATGATAGAACCTATTGCCGAGGCATAGGGAATGACACTCATCTTTTCTCTATCTTCTGCCGTGGTCGGCGACTGAGTCTTACTCAATCTCATACCTTGCAAAACAGGCAAGAATCCTTTCTTTGACTGATCCATATTGAACTTCTTCAATATCTTGTCAAGGTATGTACTTTGTGAAAGACCAATGAGGCGTCTTGATCTATCTCTATAGATTTTGATGCCTAATATGTAAGCAGCTTCTCCAAGGTCCTTCATTGAAAAACTTTTATTCAAATAGGCCTTTACATTTTCCAAGAATTCTATATCATTTCCCATCAACAATATGTCATCCACATATAATATGAGAAATGCTACAGAGCTCCCACTCACTTTCTTGTAAATACAGGCTTCTCCATAAGTCTGTATAAAGCCAAACGCTTTGATCACCTCATCAAAGCGAATATTCCAACTCCGAGATGCTTGCACCAGCCCGTAAATCGAGCGCTGGAGCTTGCATACTTTGTTAGCGTTCTCTGTATCGACAAAACCTTCCGGTTGCATCATATACAACTCTTCCTTGAGGAAGCCATTAAGGAATGCTGTTTTGACGTCCATTTGCCATATCTCATAATCATAGAATGCGGCAATAGCTAACATGATTCTGACTGACTTTAGCATCGCTACGGGAGAGAAAGTCTCATCGTAGTCAATCCCTTGAACTTGTCGATAACCCTTAGCGACAAGCCGAGCTTTATAGATGGTCACATTACCATCCGCGTCTGTCTTCTTCTTAAATATCCATTTGTTTTCTATGGCGTGCCTATCATCAGGCAAGTCCACCAAAGTCCATACTTTGTTTTCATACATGGATTCTATCTCGGATTTCATGGCTCCAAGCCATTTATTGGAATCTGGGCCCGCCATCGCTTCTTCATAGTTCGAAGGTTCACCGTTGTCTAACAACATGATTTCCAGTACAGGGTTGCCGTACCACTCTGGTGCGGAACGTACCCTTGTGGACCTTCGAAGTTCAGTAGTAACTTGATCTGTTTCTTCATGATCATTATCATCAACTTCCTCCCTTGTCGGTGCAGGCACCTCAGGAACAGTTTCCTGTGCTGCGCTACTTTCCGGTATAGGAGTGGTGACTGTCACCTCATCAAGTTCTACTTTCCTCCCACTCACTTCTTTCGAGAGAAACTCTTTCTCCAGAAAGTATCCATTCTTGGCAACAAAGACTTTGCCTTCGGATCTGTGGTAGAAGGTGTACCCAATTGTTTCCTTTGGGTATCCTATGAAGACGCATTTTTCCGATTTGGGTTCGAGCTTTTCAGGTTGAAGTTTCTTGACATAAGCATCGCAACCCCAAACTTTCAGAAACGACAGCTTCGGTTTCTTGCCAAACCAAAGTTCATATGGAGTCGTCTCAACGGATTTTGACGGAGCCCTATTTAAAGTGAATGCGGCAGTCTCTAAAGCATAACCCCAAAAAGATAGCGGTAAATCGGTGAGGGACATCATAGATCGCACCATGTCCAACAGAGTACGATTTCGACGTTCGGACACACTGTTACGTTGAGGTGTTCCGGGCGGTGTCAATTGTGAAAGAATTCCACAGCTTCTAAGGTGTGTGCCAAATTCATGACTTAAATATTCACCCCCACGATCTGATCGCAAGAACTTTATTTTTCTGTCACGTTGATTCTCAACCTCATTCTGAAATTCCTTGAACTTTTCAAAGGTCTCAGACTTGTGTTTCATCAAATAGATATAGCCATATCTACTCAAGTCATCCGTGAGGGTGAGAACATAACGGTAGCCTCCGCGAGCCTCAACACTCATTGGACCGCACACATCGGTATGTATGATTTCCAGCAAGTTGGTTGCTCGCTCCATTGTTCCGGAGAACGGAGTCTTGGTCATCTTGCCCAAAAGGCATGGTTCGCACGTGTCAAATGATTCATAATCAAGAGACTCTAGAAGTCCATCCGAATGGAGCTTCTTCATACGTTTGACACCAATATGACCAAGGCGGCAATGCCACAAGTATGTGGGACTATCATTATCAACTTTACATCTTTTGGCATCTACACTATGAATATGTGTATCACTACGTTCGAGATCCATCAAAAACAAACCATTGACCAGCGGGGCATGACCATAAAACATATCTCTCAAATAAATAGAACAACCATTATTCTCCGATTTGAAAGAATATCCATCTCGCATAAGACGAGATCCAGAAACAATGTTCATGCTCAAAGCTGGTACTAAATAACAATTATTCAGGTTCAAAACTAATCCCGAGGGTAGATGTAGAGGTAGCGTGCCGACGGCGATCACATCGACCTTGGAACCATTCCCGACGCGCATCGTCACCTCATCCTTCGCCAGTCTCCGTTTATTCCGCAGCTCCTGTTTTGAGTTACAAATGTGAGCAACTGCACCGGTATCGAATACCCAGGAGCCACTACGAGTGCTGGTAAGGTACACATCAATAACATGTATATCATATATACCTTTGACGTTGCCGGCCTTCTTGTCTGCTAAGTATTTGGGGTAGTTCCGCTTCCAGTGACCCGTTCCCTTGCAATAAAAGCACTCAGTCTCTGGCTTGGGTCCATACTTTGGCTTCTTCCCGGCAACAGGCTTGCCAGGCGCGGCAACTTGCTTGCCGTCCTTCTTGAAGTTCTTCTTACCCTTGCCTTTCTTGAACTTAGTGGTTTTATTGACCATCAACACTTGATGTTCTTTCTTGATGTCAACCTCCGCTGATTTCAGCATCGAATACACCTCGGGAATGGACTTCTCCATCCCCTGCATATTGAAGTTCAGCACGAAGCTCTTGAAGCTTGGTGGGAGCGACTGGAGGATTCTGTCAACGACCGCTTCATCTGGGAGATTCATTCCCAGCTGAGACAAGCGGTTGTGCAATCCTGAAATCTTGAGGATGTGCTCACTGACAGAACTGTTCTCCTCCATCTTACAGCTGTAGAATGCGTCGGAGACATCATATCTCTCGACTCGGGCATGAGCTTGGAAAACCATTTTCAGCTCTTCGAACATCTCATATGCTCCATGGTGCTCAAAACGCTTTTGGAGCCCCGATTCTAAACTGTAAAGCATGCCGCACTGAACCAGGGAGTAATCATCACTACGCGACTGCCAGGCGTTCAAAACGTCTTGGGTCGCTGTGAGAGCGGGTGCATCACCTAGCGGTGCTTCTAGGACATAAGTTCTCTTGGCAGCTATGAGGATAATCCTCAGGTTACGGACCCAATCCGTATAGTTGCTACCATCGTCTTTCAGCTTGGTTTTCTCTAGGAACGCGTTGAAGTTGAGGGAAACTGGAGCGTGGGCCATTTGATCTACAAGAGATATTGTAAAGAATTTAGACTAAGTTCATGATAGTTAAGTTCATCTTTAATCAAATTTTAATGAACTCCCACTCAGAATGACATCTCTCAAGTCATCTAAGTGATACACGATCCGAATCGAGTAGTCCGTGTCCGATCATCACGTGAGACGGACTAGTCAAAAACGGTGAACATCTTCATGTTGATCGTATCTTCTATACGACTCGTGTTCGACCTTTCGGTCTTCCGTGTTCCGAGGCCATGTCTGTACATGCTAGGCTCGTCAAGTGAACCCTAAGTGTATCGCGTGTGTAAATCTGTCTTACACCCGTTGTATGTGAACGTTAGAACCTATCACACCCGATCATCACGTGGTGCTTCGGAACAACGAGCTTTAGCAACGGTGCACAGTTAGGGGAAACACATTACTTGAAATTTTAGTGAGAGATCATCTTATTTACTACCGTCGTTCTAAGTAAACAAGACGCAAAAACATGATAAACATCACATGCAATCAATTATAGTGACATGATATGGCCAATATCATCTTGCTCCTTGGATCTCCATCTTCGGGGCACCATGATCATCTTGTCACCGGCTCGACACCATGATCTTCATCATCATGATCTCCATCATCGTGTCTTGAAGAAGTCGTCACGCCAACTATTACTTCTACTACTATAGCTAACGTTTAGCAATGAAGTAAAGTAATTACATGGCGTTATTCAGTGACACGCGGGTCATACAATAATTAAGACAACTCCTATGGCTCCTGCCGGTCGTCAAGTTCATCGACATGCAAGTCATGATTCCCTATTACAAAAACATGATCAATCTCATACATCACATATAGCATTCATCACATCTTCGTTCTTGGCCATACCACGTCACAAAACACATGCTGCAAAAACAAGTTAGACGTTCTCTAATTGTTGTTGCAAGTTTTACGTGGCTTCTATAGGATTTCTAGCAAGAACGTTTCTTACCTACGCCAAAACCACAACGTGATTTGTCAACTTCTATTTACCCTTCATAAGGACCCTTTTCATCGAATCCGATCCGACTAAAGTAGGAGAGACAGACACCCGCCAGCCACCTTATGCATCTAGTGCATGTCTGTCGGTGGAACCAGTCTCACGTAAGCGTACGTGTAAGGTCGGTCCGGGCCGCTTCATCCCACAATACCGCCGAATCAAGATTGACTAGTAACGGTAAGAAAGTTGAACAAGATCATACGCCCACAACTGCTTTGTGTTCTACTCGTGCCAAGATGCTACGCATAAAACCTAGGCTCAGATGCCACTGTTAGGGAACGTAGCATAAAACTAAAAATTTCTGCGTCTTCACCAAGATCCAAGTATGGAGACATCTAGCAACGAGTAACTTAGAGTGCATCTACATACCGTTATGAAGATTGCGTGCGGAAGCTTTCAACGAAGCAAGGATGAAGTAGTCGTACTCTTCACGTTCTTCGTCACCGATGATCTAGCGCCGAACGGACGGCACCTCCGCGTTCAACACACGTACGGTGCAGCAACGTCTCCTCCTTCTTGATCCAGCAAGGGGGGAGGAGAAGTCGTCAGAGATCCGGCAGCACGACGGCGTGATGACGGATGCAGTGGATGTCACAGCAGGGCTTCGCCGGGCTGCCCTGCGTTGGGAGTATGGGGTGTGACGGGAGGGGGAGAGGCGCCAGGGATCAGGTGCGGCTGCCCTCTCCCCCTCCACATATATATAGGGGCCAGGGGGGGCGCCTGGACCCCCTGCAGATCCAATCTGCAAGGGGGCGGCGGCCAGGGGGGGGGGGTTCCTTGCCCCCCAAGGCAAGTGGAGCCCCCCTCCCCCTTAGGGTTTGAACCCTAGGCGCATGGGGACGTGGGCCCCCAAGTGGTGCGCCAGCCCTAGGGGCTGGAAACTTCCCCTTGCGGCCTAGGGGCCCCACCGGGATGGGTGGCCCCACCCGGTGGACCCCCGGGGCCCCTCCGGTGGTCCCGGGACGCTCCCGGTGACCCCCGGAGATCACCCGTTGGCCGAAACTGGACTTCCCATATATCAATCTTTACCTCCGGACCATTCCGGAACTCCTCGTGACGTCCGGGATCACATCCGGGACTCCGAACAACTTTCGGGTTTCCACGTGCATTAATCTCTATGACCCTAGCGTTACCGAACCTTAAGTGTGTAGACCCTACGGGTTCGGGAGACACGTAGACATGACCGAGACCACTCTCCGGTCAATAACCAACAGCGGGATCTGGATACCCACGTTGGTTCCCGCGTGTTCCTCGATGATCTTCATCGGATGAACCACCGTGTCAAGGATTCACTCAATCCCGTATGTTATTCCCTTTGTCCATCGGTACGGTACTTGCCCGAGATTCGATCGTCGGTATTCCCAATACCTTGTTCAATCTCGTTATGGCAAGTCTCTTTACTAGATCCGTAATCCATCATCCCGTGACTAACTACTTAGTCACATTGAGCTCATTATGATGATGTATTACCGAGTGGGCCCAGAGGTACCTCTCCGTCACACGGAGTGACAATATCCCAGTCTCGGTTCGTACCAACTCAACAGATACTTTCGGAGATACCCGATGCGTACCTTTATAGCCACCCAGTTACGTTGTGACGGTTGGCACACCCAAAGCACTCCTACGGTATCCGGGAGTTGTACAACCTCATGGTCTAAGGAATAAATACTTGACACCGAAAAGCTTATGCATTACGAACTATACGATCTCGTGTTATGCTCAAGTTTGGGTCTTGTCCATCACATCATTCTCCTAATGATGTGATCCCGTTATCACCGACATCTCATGTCCATGGTCAGGAAACCATGACCATCTGTTGATTAACGAGCTGGTTACTAGAGGCCTACCAGGGACTCATTGTGGTCTGTGTATTCACACATGTATCGATGTTTCCGTACAATACAATTCAAGCATGAATAACAGACAATTATCATGAACAAGGAGATATAATAATAATGCTTTTATTATTGCCTCTAGGGCATATCTCCAACACCAGAGGTAAAGAATGATATATAGGAAGTCCAGTTTCGGCCATCGGGTGATCTCCGGGGGTCACCGGGAGTGTCCCGGGACCACCGGAGGGGTCCCGGGGGTCCACCGGGTGGGGCCACCCATCCCGGTGGGGCCCCTAGGCCGCAAGGGGGAAGTGGCCAGCCCCTGGTGGGCTGGCGCACCACATGGGCCCTCCTCCCCATGCGCCTAAGGTTGAAACCCTAGGGGGAGGGGGCGCCCCCTTGCCTTGGGGGGCAAGATTGCCTCCCTGGCCGCCGCCCCACCCTGCAGATGGGATTTGCAGGGCTGGCGCACCCCCCTGGCCCCCTATATATATGTGGGGGGAGAGGGCACCCGCACCCCAATCCTCTGGCGCCTCTCCCCCTCCCGTCACACCATCCTCCTCCTCCGCAGGGCGCCAGCGAAGCCCTGCAGGATTTCCCGTTGCATCCACCACCACGCCGTCGTGCTGCTGGATCTCCGACGACCTCTCCTCCCCCTTGTTGGATCAAGAAGGAGGTGGCGTTGCTGTACCGGACGTGTGTTGAACGCGGAGGTGCCGTCCGTTCGGCGCTAGATCATCGGTGACGAAGAACGCGAAGAGTACGACTACTTCATCCACGCTTCTTCGAAAGCTTCCGCTCGCGATCTACAAAAGGGTATGTAGATGCACTCCAATATGCTCATTGTTAGATGTCTCCTTAGATGGATCTTGGTGAAAGCGTAGAAATTTTTTGAATTCTGCTACGTTACCCAACAGTGGCATCTGAGCTAGGTCTTATGCGTAGTATCTTGCACGAGTAGAACACACAACAGTTGTGGGCGTTGAGTTTGCTCAATCTTCTTACCATTACTAGTCTGATCTTGATTCAGCGGTATTGTGGGATGAAGCGGCTCGGACCGACTTTACACATACGCTTACGTGAGACTGGTTCCACCGACAGACATGCACTAGATGCATAAGGTGGCTGGCGGGTGTCTGTCTCTCCTACTTTAGTCGGATCGGATTCGATGAACAGGGTCCTTATGAAGGGTAAATAGAAATTGACAAATCACGTTGTGGTATTGGCGTAGGTAAGAAACGTTCTTGCTAGAAAACCTATAGAAGCCACGTAAAACTTGCAACAACAATTAGAGGTCGTCTAACTTGTTTTTGCAGCATGTGCTATGTGATATGGTATGGCCAAGAAGATGTGATGAATGATATATGTGATGTATGAGATTGATCATGTTCTTGTAATAGGGAATCACGACTTGCATGTCGATGAACTTGACAACCGGCAGGAGCCATAGGAGTTGTCTTTATTATTGTATGACCTGCATGTCACTGAATAACGCCTTGTAATTACTTTACTTTATTGCTAAACGTTAGCCATAGTAGTAGAAGTAATAGTTGGCATGACAACTTCAAGAAGACACGATGATGGAGATCATGATGATGGAGATCATGGTGTCGAGCCGGTGACAAAGATGATCATGGTGCCCCGAAGATGGAGATCCAAGGAGCAAGATGATATTGGCCATATCATGTCACTTTAATATGATTGCATGTGATGTTTATCATGTTTTATGCATCTTGTTTACTTAGAACGACGGTAGTAAATAAGATGATCTCTCACTATAAAATTTCAAGAATTGTGTTCCCCCTAACTGCGCACCGTTGCTAAGGATCGTTGTTCCGAAGCACCACGTGATGATCGGGTGTGATAGGTTCTAACGTTCGCATACAACGGGTGTAAGCCAGATTAACACACGCAATACACTTAGGGTTCACTTGACGAGCCTAGCATGTACAGACATGGCCTCGGAACACGGAAGACCGAAAGGTCGAACATGAGTCGTATAGAAGATACGATCAACATGAAGATGTTCACCGTTGATGACTAGTCCGTCTCACGTGATGATCGAACACGGGCTAGTCGATTCGGATCGTGTATCACTTAGATGACTAGAGAGATGTCAATCTGAGTGGGAGTTCATTAAAATTTGATTAAGATGAACTTAATTATCATGAACTTAGTCTAAATTCTTTACAATATCTCTTGTAGATCAAATGGCCCACGCTCATGTCACCCTCAACTTCAACGCGTTCCTAGAGAAATCCAAGCTGAAAGATGATGGTAGCAACTACACGGACTGGGTCCGTAACCTGAGGATCATCCTCATAGCTGCCAAGAAAACTTATGTCCTAGATGCACCGCTAGGTGACGCTCCCGCCCCGGCAAACCAAGATGTTATGAACGCTTGGCAGTCGCGTTGTGATGATTACTCCCTGGTTCAATGCGGCATGCTTTACAGCTTAGAATCGGGGCTCCAAAAGCGTTTTAAGCACCACGGGGCATTTGAGATGTTCCAAGAGCTGAAAATGGTTTTCCAAGCTCATGCCCGAGTCGAGAGATATGACGTCTCCGACGCATTCTACAGCTGTAAGATGGAGGAAAACAGTTCTATCAGTGAGCGCATCCTCAAGATTTGTGGATTGCACAACCGCTTGTCTCAGTTGGGAATGAATCTCCCAGACGAAGCGGTCGTTGACAGAATCCTCCAGTCGCTCCCACCAAGCTACAAGAGCTTCGTGTTGAAATTCAATATGCAGGGGATGGAGAAGTCCATTCCCGAGGTGTATTCGATGCTGAAATCAGCGGAGGTGGATATCAAGAAAGAACATCAAGTGTTGATGGTCAATAAAACCACTAAGTTCAAGAAGGGGAAGGGTAAGAAGAACTTCAAGAAGGACGGCAAGGGAGTTGCCGCGACCGGTAAGCCTGTTGCCAGGAAGAAGCCAAAGTATGGACCCAAGCCTGAGACTGATGGGTCTCGAACCCCTCGTTGGTTACCCCAAGTGGAAGGTGTAAGATGCAGTAAGTAGAAGTGTTTCCCCTAGCAAAGATGCCAAGGATCGAATCCCAAGAGACTCCTAGGTTCAACAAGTAGGTGTCAATTGCTAACGGCGCAATTAGCAATCAACGTGGACTTGCACACAGATACAAATAACTTTGCTCCCAACGAGTACAGAGAGGTTGTCAATCTCTCCGGCCTTGTAGTTCACAAAGGGTTAAAAGCAATATGATAGTAGTGATAGATAGTGTTTTGCAATAGTAAGTAAATAGCGATAAGTAAATAGTGAATGTGATCAATGATGGTAATATGGACCGGAGTCTCATGATGTTCACTAGTGATGTCTCTCTCCCAAAAGACGATAAAACAGCTATGTGAGGTAAACAAATTATAGCTGGGCAATTGACAGGACCCACGAGCGCATACGAATGTTGATTACATTGCAAGAAAGGTTGACGTTCAAAGCATGGGTGGTACGCCAAAGTAAGTAGACCAAAATCCATCAATATCTACTACTAATCATCCACCTTGAGATATCTATCCAGAACATCTCGCTGGTATTAAGTTGCGAGTCCCACCCATAGTGTAAACTCAATGCAACAGACAACTGCATTAAAAGAACTTTGCATAAAGTAAACAATCCTTGCACCCGCGGGCACAAGCACCGTTGTTTTCCCCCTTGTGGCAACAGCACATCCCCTAGACTCATGTTTCTGTCACTCAAGCTAGTCATCGAGGGGCATGAACCCACAATCGAGCATAACGTTCCCTCTTGGAGTCACTACCTATTACTCGGCCAAAGCAATAAATAACAACGGAGAACATTCAAGAATTAATTATGAACTAAAATATAAAAGAGGTGAATCAAATATATTACTCAAGATCAATCTGAACATAATCTCATAATCCATCGGATCCCAGCAAACTCAACATAGAAACAGCATAAGGATTACATAGATGCCTTGATCATGTAGGGCAGCTCACGAGGACTAATTAGTGAAGCACAAGAACGGGAGGAGAACATCACATAGCTACTGGTCATGGACTCATGGTCCAAGGGAGACTACTCACGAGTCATCCGGGAGGCGTCCATGGTGGTGGAGAAGCTCCCGGTGGTGATCCTCCCCTCCGGCAGGGTGCCGGGAAGAGTTCTCCTGGTGCTCCCGATCTTGGAAGCGGCGGCTGCGGCGGAACAGAGATGGGATCGCGAAAAGAAGTCCCGTTCTGAGTGTTACGGAGGACCCTTTAAATATATGCCAAAGTAGGGCACCGGGGGAGCCTCGGGGGGCCCAGGCGCCCCCCGGTTCGGCCCAGGGGGGCGCGCCCACAGGGCGCCTGGAGCCCCTGTGGCCCCCCCAGGCTGCCCTTCGGACGCAGTGTTGTTTCCGGATCGCTGATTTTTTATATATTTTTTCTGGATTTTTCTGGGCAGTTCTCGAAACGTGAAAACCTGAAATACAAAAACAGCCGAAAACAGAAACTGGCACTGGGCTGCACTGGATTAGTAAGTTAGTCCAAATATGATCAAAAGTGTATGGAAGTGTATGAATATCATAGCAATATCACCCAAAAGTGGCATGGAGCAAGCAGAAATTATAGATACGTTTTGGACGTATCAACATCCCCAAGCTTAATCCTGCTCGTCCTCGAGTAGGTAAATGATAACAAGAATAATTTCTGTGGTGACATGCTATTAACCATATAGGACTTTCTCATAGTCATATGACAAAATCTTACTGAGACAATGATTCTAAAGTAATTAAGTTGTCTCAAGAGAAAATCACAAATGACTGAAAGTTTTACAACATGAAACTGAAACATCAAAAAGATTTGCAATGAACATGATGTGCAAATATGATAAAGTGATATCTAGCTTGCCCCCTTTAGTGATGCAAAACATAAATGCAAGGGCACCTTCAAGATTTAAGTGATGACTAGATACAATCATTTCAGAATAAACGATATCACAATCATGCAAAAGACAATGCTACTTTGGGACAATGCACATTACACTCAGAATGACAATCATGCTCTCAGTAGTTGGTGCTTCAACATAAAGGTAAAAGAAAGGTTAAGTGCTAGAGCTTTTTATTTTGAAAACATGGAAGCAATTGTGTCAACGGTAGTAGTACTTCATATGTGTCATGCATAAAACATCCTATAAGTTGCAAGCCTCATGCATCGAATACCAATAGTGCTCGCTCCTTGTCCTAATTAGCTCGGATCCCCATGGGTTATCATTGCATTGCATATGTTTTAACCAAGTGTCACAGAGGGGTACCTCTATGCCACCTGTACAAAGGTCCAAGGAGATAAATCGCATTTGATTTCTCGTTTTTGATAGATCTCAACTTGAGGACATCCATACCGGGACAACATAGAAAATAGATGATGGACTCCTCTTTAATGCATAAGCATATTCTCATGAGAGATTGAGGATTAAGGTCCAAGCTAAAACTTCCACCATGATGCATGGCTTTGGTTGGCGGCCCAATGTTCTTCTCTAACAATATGCATATTAATTCAACCCATGGTGAATCACCCTTACTTCAGACAAGACGAACATGCATAGCAACTCACATGATATTCAACAAAAGTGTGACAGTTGATGGCGTCCCCAGAAACATGGTTACCGCTCAGCAAGCAACTCATAAGAAATAAAATACATAAGCAACATATTCTTTACCACAATAGTTTTTAGGCTACTTTCCCATGAGCTACGTATTGCATGGTTAGTTTGCTTAGTGCAGGTGGAGGTTAGCAAAAGACTGGGAGCGACCAACTGAGAGAGCAATGACGGTCATAATCATGCAGAGCGACAAAGCAATATTGAATCAGGCATGGTAGTTATATCGCTACTTAGAAACAAAAGATCAGCAAGGCTTGACAGACTTTCTTTACAGTCTTGAATATGCGTGAGCATACGCCAAGTCAATCAAAATAAATTCTCGAAGGAAGATATTACTAAACCATACCACATCATAGGCAAACAAACCAAGTTGGTATTCCAATAACACATTGGGAACCTCCCAGCTATTTGAGATTAACCATAAGAAAACCTGAACTACTAAGCACCATCATGAAAGTAGCATCTTTATCATAGACACATTAACCCATGCAACGAAAGCAAACTCTCTTAATAAGGTGAGCATGGTAATTAAAGAGAGTTCAAGCAACCAACTAAATAAAAGCTCTTGAAAAGATAAGCATGAATACGAAGAGCAGAGTATGATAGTAGCTATTAAAAGACAAAGAACACACACAACATAGATAGACATGAAAATTCTATGTAATGTTCTAGGTAGAGGTGGAGCGTGTTTCTCTCCCACATAAAGGAATGCTGGGTTCCGACTCGTTATGAAAAACTAAAAAAGAAAACTAAAAGCAAGACGCTCCAAGCATAGCACATAACATATGAAGTGATAAAAATATAGCGAAACGAAAGACGAACTGATAATGTTGATGGAGAAGGGGATGCACGGGGGGCATCCCCAAGCTTAGACGCTTGAGTCTCCTTGAATATTTCTTGGGGGTGCACGGGGGCATCCCCAAGCTTGAGCGCTTGACACTCCTGAATCTTTTTATCATCTTCCCTCGCACACTTGAAAACTCCCTTCATACACAACTCATCATAATCTGATTAGCGAGGTTAGTACCCTTAATAAAATAATTATACCTTGCTGGAAATAAGGATATTCTTGAAGTTCTACTGTTTCTCAAGATTTCCAAAAGGTTTTTGCAAAGAAAAAGCAAGTTCTTAATTTGCAAACTGAAGGTAAGGCAAAACAGGACAGAATCTATGAAAAACAGAACAGCAGGCAGTAATTGACCTGTTCGGGATACTTCTGCAACTCAAATAAAAAAACTCAGAACTGACGCACGAAAGACAATTATATAGAGAACGCTGTTGAAAAAATTCAGACCAAAAAGATGATCTGGTGATTTTATACGAATTTTTCTATCCAAGGACAGAATCTGTTTCCTGGACAGCACCTCACAACTTTTGAACTTTCTAGCAATCAGAGGCTATACTTGGCACAAATATGAAAAGCAAAGATACAATGACGATGCTACAGCAGTAAACAACATCAAGACACAACAAAAGCAAAAAAAATATTCATGTGGGCTGCCTCCCAAAAGCGCTTTCTTTTATGCCTTTAAGCTAGGCATAATGCATAGATCAAGTTTTATCAAGAGTAAAAGAATAACTAGCCCGTACAACGGACTCAAAAGGTAACTTGACCTTCTTACGAGGGAAGTGTTCCATCCCTTTCTTGAGAGGAAACTGAAATTTTATATTACCCTCTTTCATGTCAATGACAGCACCAACGGTGCGCAAAAAGGGACGTCCCAAAATAATTGGACATGAAGGATCACATTCAATATCCATAATAGTGAAATCAACGGGCACATAATTATCATTGACAATAATAAGAACATTGTCGATCCTCCCCAAAGGTTTCTTTATGGAATAATCAACGAGACGAACACCAAAAGAACAAGAATCATAAGGTTTCAATTTAAGCATATCATATATTCTTTTGGGCATAACAGAGGTACTAGCACCAAGATCACATAATGCATAACAAGAGAAGCCATTCAAATTAATTTTTATCATAGGATCCCAACCATCTTCTAGCTTTCTAGGTATGGAGACTTCTACTCTAAGTTTCTCCTCCCTAGCTTTGTTGAGAGCATTAGTGATATGCTCTGTGAAGGCAAGGTTAAGCGTGCTAGTGCGGGGATCTCTAGACATCTTGTGAAGGAAATCAATAACTTCGGTAAGAGTGCAATTATCAAAATCAAGGTCACGAGCATCAAGTAAAGTAGTATTGGTGTCCTTAAGGTTCACCTGTTTGGTAGTTTCTATAGCATCACCATTAATAGGTCCATTGGGACCAGGAGTACATTGGGTGCTAAGAGTGTGAACATCCTCAATAACTTGGATAGTAGCAACGGTGTGGTGGGTAGGAAGGCTCTTAATTCTTTCCTCTTCCTCCCTTAGGGATGCAACCACTTCGGGTTTAGCTGCCATTTGGTTTATCAAAGTGGCCTGTGTGTGGGACATATTGGAAACTTGGGTCTCAGTGATAGTGAGTCTAGTCTGGAGGTTAGAAATCTCAATATTTATGTTCTCTAATCGTCTACTAATGTCTTGCAAGATAGCAGTATGCTCATTTAATTGCCTCGAGAAGGTTTGGTTTTTTTCATATTGGGTGTGCATGTAGTTCTTGGTGGCCTCCTCTATTTCTACCAGTTTCTTATAGCCAGACAAGTCTCTATCTTTTTGGAAGGAGTTCTTGATGTTAGGATAAGCATTGTTGTTCCCATAGGAATTAGAGGGGAACGGTCTAGGATTGTTACCAAAGTTACTCCTATAAGCATTGTTGTTAAAATTGTTTCTAGAGATAAAGTTCACATCTACTTGTTCTTGAGCAATCAAAGAATTTAAAGGAACATCACGAGGATCAATAGTAGATTGCTTCGAAAGTAGAGACATGATCAAGTCAACTTTTTCATTAAGGGAGGAAATCTCCTCGACAGAGTTTACCTTCCTACCTGTTGGAGCGCGTTCGGTGTGCCATTGGGAATAGTTGGTCATCATCTCATCGAGAAGCTTTGTGGCAGCACCAAGTGTAGTTGACATAAAAGTTCCTCCCGCGGCCGAATCTAACAAGTTCCGCGAGGTAAAGTTCAAGCCTGCATAAAAAGTTTGGATAACCATCCAAGTAGTCAAACCGTGAGTAAGGCAGTTTTTGATAAGAGACTTCATACGTTCCCAAGCTTGGGCAACGTGTTCATTATCCAATTGTTTAAAATTCATGATGTTACTTCTAAGTTGGATAATTTTAGCAGGTGGATAGTATTTTCCAATAAAAGCATCTTTGCACTTGTCCCATGAATCTATGATATTTCTAGGCAAAGACTGAAACCAAATTTTAGCTCCTCCTCTCAAGGAGAAAGGAAAAAGCTTAAGCTTAACAATATTACCATCTATTTCTTGGTACTTTTGCATATCACAAAGTTCAACAAAGTTGTTCAAGTGTAAAGCAGCATCATCTCCAGCACCGGAGAATTGATCTTTCATAACTAAGTTCAGTAAAGCAGGTTTAATTTCATATGAAGGTGCTGAAGTGGCAGGTGTAGTGATAGGTGTGCTGATAAAGTCATCGTTGTTGTGACTAGTGAAGTCACACAACTTGGTGTTCTCGGTGGAACCCATAGTAGCAAGCAAGCAAGATAACTATTTTTGTGATTTTCGATAAAAGGAACTAAAGCAAAAATGAAAGGTAAACTAACAAGACTAAAAAGCAAAGGTAAAAGATAGCATGCAACTCCCCTATCCTGAAGAGTAGAGTCCCCGGCAACGGCGCCAGAAAATACTCCTTGATGGGCCTCGAACCCCTCGTTGGTTACCCCAAGTGGAAGGTGTAAGATGCAGTAAGTAGAAGTGTTTTCCCCTAGCAAAGATGCCAAGGATCGAATCCCCAGAGACTCCTAGTATAACAAGTAGGTGTCAATTGCTAACGGCGCAATTAGCAATCAACGTGGACCTGCACACAGATACAAATAACTTTGCTCCCAACGAGTACAGAGAGGTTGTCAATCTCTCCGGCCTTGTAGTTCACAAAGGGTTAAAAGCAATATGATAGTAGTGATAGATAGTGTTTTGCAATAGTAAGTAAATAGCGATAAGTAAATAGTGAATGTGATCAATGATGGTAATATGGACCGGAGTCTCATGATGTTCACTAGTGATGTCTCTCTCCCAAAAGACGATAAAACAGCTATGTGAGGTAAACAAAGTACAGCTGGGCAATTGACAGGACCCACGAGCGCATACGAATGCTGATTACATTGCAAGAAAGGTTGAGGTTCAAAGCATGGGCGGTACGCCAAAGTAAGTAGACCGAAATCCATCAATATCTACTACTAATCATCCACCTTGAGATATCTATCCAGAACATCTCGCTGGTATTAAGTTGCGAGTCCCACCCATAGTGTAAACTCAATGCAACAGACAACTGCATTAAAAGAACTTTGCGTAAAGTAAACAATCCTTGCACCCGCGGGCACAAGCACCGTTGTTTTCCCCCTTGTGGCAACAGCACATCCCCTAGACTCATGTTTCTGTCACTCAAGCTAGTCATCGAGGGGCATGAACCCACAATCGAGCATAACGTTCCCTCTTGGATTCACTACCTATTACTCGGCCAAAGCAATAAATAACAACGGAGAACATGCAAGAATTACTTATGAACTAAAATATAAAAGAGGTGAATCAAATATATTACTCAAGATCAATCTGAACATAATCTCATAATCCATCGGATCCCAGCAAACTCAACATAGCAACAGCATAAGGATTACATAGATGCCTCAATCATGTAGGGCAGCTCACGAGGACTAATTAGTGAAGCACAAGAACGGGAGGAGAACATCACATAGATACTGGTCATGGACTCATGGTCCAAGGGAGACTACTCACGAGTCATCCGGGAGGCGTCCATGGTGGTGGAGAAGCTCCCGGTGGTGATCCTCCCCTCCGGCAGGGTGCCGGGAAGAGTTCTCCTGGTGCTCCCGATCTTGGAAGCAGCGGCGGCAGCGGAACAGAGATGGGATCGCGAAAATAAGTCATGTTCTGAGGGTTACGGATGACCCTTTAAATATATGCCAAAGTAGGGCACCGGGGGAGCCTCGGGGGGCCCAGGCGCCCCCCCGGCGCGGCCCAGGGGGGGCGCGCCCACAGGGCGCCTGGAGCCCCTGTGCCCCCCCCAGGCTGCCCTTCGGGCGCAGTGTTGTTTCCGGATCGCTGATTTTTTATATAATTTTTCTGGATTTTTCTGGGCAGTTCTCGAAACGTGAAAACCTGAAATACAAAAACAGCCGAAAACAGAAACTGGCACTGGGGTGCACTGGATTAGTAAGTTAGTCCAAATATGATCAAAAGTGTATGGAAGTGTATGAATATCATAGCAATATCACCCAAAAGTGGCATGGAGCAAGCAGAAATTATAGATACGTTTTGGACGTATCAGAGACAGAGTGCTTTTATTGCAAGGGAACGGGTCACTGGAAGCGGAACTGCCCCAAATACTTAGCGGACAAGAAGGCTGGCAACGTCAAAGGTATATGTGATATACATGTTATTGATGTGTACCTTACCAGCGCTCGTAGTAGCTCCTGGGTATTCGATACCGGTGCAGTTGCTCACATTTGTAACTCTAAGCAGGAGTTGCGGAATAAGCGGAGACTGGCGAAGGACGAGGTGACGATGCGCGTCGGGAATGGTCCCAAGGTCGATGTGATCGCCGTCGGCACGCTGCCTCTACATCTACCCTCGGGATTAGTTTTAAACCTCAATAATTGTTATTTAGTACCAGCTTTGAGCATGAACATTGTATCTGGATCTCGTCTTATGCGAGATGGCTACTCATTTAAATCCGAGAATAATGGTTGTTCTATTTATTTGAGAGATATGTTTTATGGTCATGCCCCGCTGGTTAATGGTTTATTTTTGATGAATCTCGATCGTGATGATACACATATTCATAGTGTGAATGCCAAAAGATGTAAAGTTGATAATGATAGTCCCACATACTTGTGGCATTGCCGCCTTGGTCATATTGGTGTCAAACTTATGAAGAAGCTCCATGCTGATGGACTTCTAGAGTCTCTTGATTATGAATCATTTGACACGTGCGAACCATGCCTTATGGGCAAGATGACCAAGACTCCGTTCTCCGGAACAATGGAGCGAGCAACCAACTTATTGGAAATCATACATACCGATGTGTGCGCTCCAATGAGTGTTGAGGCTCGCGGAGGCTATCGTTATGTTCTCACCCTCACGGATGACTTAAGTAGATATGGGTATATCTACTTGATGAAGCACAAGTCTGAGACTTTTGAAAAGTTCAAGAAGTTTCAGAATGAGGTTGAGAATCAACGAGACAAGAAAATAAAGTTCTTACGATCGGATCGTGGGGGTGAATATTTGAGTCATGAATTTGGCACGCACCTTAGGAAATGTGGAATTGTTTCACAATTGACACCGCCCGGAACACCTCAGCGAAACGGTGTGTCCGAACGTCAAAATCGTACTCTGTTGGACATGGTGCGATCTATGATGTCCCTTACCGATTTACTGCTATCTTTTTGGGGTTATGCTTTAGAGACTGCCGCATTCACTTTAAATAGGGCTCTGTCGAAATCCGTTGAAACGACTCCGTATGAACTTTGGTTTGGCAAGAAACCGAAGCTGTCGTTTCTGAAAGTTTGGGGTTGCGATGCTTATGTCAAGAAACTTCAACCTGAAAAGCTCGAACCCAAATCGGAAAAATGCGTCTTCATAGGATACCTAAAGGAAACGATTGGGTACACCTTCTACCACAGATCCGAAGGCAAAGTCTATGTTGCCAAGAATGGATCCTTTCTGGAGAAAGAGTTTCTCTCGAAAGAAGTGAGTGGGAGGAAAGTAGAACTTGATGAGGTGAGAGTCACCCCTCCTGAATCGGAAAGTAGCGCAGCGCAGGAAATTGTTCCTGAGGTGCCTGCACCGACAAGGGAGGAAGTTAATGATGATGATCATGAAGAAACAGATCAAGTTACTACTGAACTTCAAAGGTCCACAAGGGCACGTTCCGCACCAGAGTGGTACGGCAACCCTGTCCTGGAAATCATGTTGTTAGACAACGGTGAACCTTCGAACTATGAAGAAGCGATGGCGGGCCCGGATTCCAATAAATGGCTTGGAGCCATGAAATCCGAGATAGAATCCATGTATGAAAACAAGGTATGGACTTTGGTGGAGTTGCCTGATGATAGGCACACCATAGAAAATAAATGGATATTTAAGAAGAAGACAGACGTGGATGGTAATGTGACCATCTATAAGGCTCGGCTTGTCGCTAAGGGTTATCGACAAGTTCAAGGGATTGACTACGACGAGACTTTCTCTCCCGTAGCGATGCTGAAGTCAGTCAGAATCATGTTAGCTATTGTCGCATACTATGATTATGAGATATGGCAAATGGACGTCAAAACGGCATTCCTTAATGGCTTCCTCAAGGAAGAGTTGTATATGATGCAGCCGGAAGGTTTTATCGATCCAGAGAATGCTAACAAGGTATGCAAGCTCCAGCGCTCGATTTACGGGCTGGTGCAAGCATCTCGGAGTTGGAATATTCGCTTTAATGATGTGATCAAAGCGTTTGGCTTTATACAGACTTATGGAGAAGCCTGTATCTACAAGAAAGTGAGTGGGAGCTCTGTAGCATTTCTCATATTATATGTGGATGACATATTGTTGATGGGAAATGATATAGAATTCTTGGAAACTGTAAAGGCCTACTTGAATAAGATTTTTTCAATGAAGGACCTTGGAGAAGCAGCTTACATATTAGGCATCAAAATCTATAGATAGATCAAGACGCCTCATTGGTCTTTCACAAAGTACATACCTTGATAAGATATTGAAGAAGTTCAATATGGATCAGTCCAAGAAGGGGTTCTTGCCTATTTTGCAAGGTATGAGATTGAGCAAGGCTCAGTCGCCGACCACGGCAGAAGATAGAGAAAAGATGAGTGTCATACCCTATGCCTCGGCCATAGGTTCTATCATGTATGCCATGCTGTGTACCAGACCTGATGTCAACCTTGCCATAAGTTTGGTAGGGAGGTACCAAAGTGATCCCGGTATGGAACACTGGACAGCGGTCAAGAACATCCTAAAGTACCTGAAGAGGACTAAGGATATGTTTCTCGTTTATGGAGGTGACGAAGAGCTCGTCGTAAAGGGTTACGTCAATGCTAGCTTCGACACGGATCTGGATGACTCGAAGTCACAAACCGGATACGTGTATATTTTGAATGGTGGGGCAGTCAGCTGGTGTAGTTGCAAGCAGAGCGTGGTGGCGCATTCTACATGTGAAGTGAAGTACATAGCTGCTTGCGAAGCAGCGCATGAAGGAGTCTGGATGAAGGAGTTCACCACCGACCTAGGAGTCATTCCAAGCGCGTCAAGCCCGATGACTCTCTTCTGTGACAACACTGGTGCTATTGCAATTACCAAGGAGCCCAGGTTTCACAAGAAGACCAAGCACATCAAGCGCCGTTTCAACTCCATCCAGAATTATGTTCAAGATGGAGACATAGATATTTGTAAAGTGCATACGGATCTGAATGTAGCAGACCCGTTGACTAAACCTCTTCCATGGGCAAAACATGATCAACACCAGGACTCTATGGGTGTTCGATTCATCACAATGTAACTAGATTATTGACTCTAGTGCAAGTGGGAGACTGTTGGAAATATGCCCTAGAGGCAATAATAAAAGTATTATTATTATATTTCCTTGTTCATGATAATCGTCTGTTATTCATGCTTGAATTGTATTGTACGGAAACAGCGATACATGTGTGAATATATAGACCACAATGAGTCCCTGGTAGGCCTCTAGTTACCAGCTCGTTGATCAGCAGATGGTCACGGTTTCCTGACCATGGACATAGGATGTCAGTGATAACAGGATCACATCATTAGGAGAATGATGTGATGGACAAGACCCAATCCTGAGCATAGCACGAGATCGTTTAGTTCGTAATGCATAAGCTTTCGGTGTCAAGTATTTATTCCTTAGACCATGAGGTTGTACAACTCCCGGATGCTGTAGGAATACTTTGGGTGTGCCAAACGTCACAACGTAACTGGGTGGCTATAAAGGTACGCATCGGGTATCTCCGAAAGTGTCTGTTGAGTTGGTACCAACCGAGACTGGGATGTTGTCACTCCGTATGACGGAGAGGTACCTCTGGGCCCACTCGGTAAGACATCATCATAATGAGCTCAAGGTGACTAAGGAGTTAGTCACGGGATGATGGATTACGGATCGAGTAAAGAGACTTGCCATGACGAGATTGAACAAGGTATCCGGAATACCGACGATCGAATCTCGGGCAAGTAACGTACCGATGGACAAAGGGAATAACGTACGGGATTGAGTGAATCCTTGACACAGTGGTTCATCCGATGAAGATCATCAAGGAACACGTGGGAACCAACATGGGTATCCAGATCCCGTTGTTGGTTATTGACCGTAGAGTGGTCTCGGTCATATCTACGTGTCTCCCGAACCCGTAGGGTCTACACACTTAAGGTTCGGTAACGCTAGGGTCGTAGAGATACATGCACGTGGAAACCCGAAAGTTGTTCGGAGTCCCGGATGAGATCTCGGACGTGACGAGGAGTTCCGGAATGGTCCGGAGGTAAATAATGATATATAGGAAGTACAGTTTTGGCCATCGGGTGATCTCCGGGGGTCACCGGGAGTGTCCCGGGACCACTGGAGGGGTCCCGGGGGTCCACCGGGTGGGGCCACCCATCCCGGTGGGGCCCCTAGGCTGCAAGGGGGAAGTGTCCAGCCCCTGGTGGGCTGGCGCACCACATGGGCCCTCCTTCCCATGCGCCTAGGGTTGAAACCCTAGGGGGAGGGGGCGTCCCCTTGCCTTGGGGGGCAAGATTGCCTCCCTGGCCGCCGCCCCACCCTGCAGATGGGATCTGCAGGGCTGGCGCACCCCCTGGCCCCCTATATATATGTGGGGGGGAGAGGGCAGCCGCACCCCAATCTTCTGGCGCCTCTCCCCCTCCTGTCACACCATCCTCCTCCTCCGCAGGGCGCCGGCGAAGCCCTGCGGGATTTCCCGTTGCATCCACCACCACGTCGTCGTGCTGCTGGATCTCCGACGACCTCTCCTCCCCCCTTGCTGGATCAAGAAGGAGGTGACGTTGCTGTACCGAACGTGTGTTGAACGCGGAGGTGCTGCCCGTTCGGCGCTAGATCATCGGTGACGAAGAACGCGAAGAGTACGACTACTTCATCCACGCTTCTTCGAAAGCTTCCGCTCGCGATCTACAAAAGGGTATGTAGATGCACTCTAATATGCTCGTTGCTAGATGTCTCCTTAGATGGATCTTGGTGAAAGCATAGAAATTTTTTGAATTCTGCTACGTTACCCAACACCCGCGCGTTCCGAGCACAGAGTGAGAGGGCGATGCCTCCTCCGCCCTCGTCGCACGCACGGGCTTAGCCCAGTTCAGCGATGGCTACGGAGGCGAGGGCGGAAAGGAGGAGGGGGCCGGCGGTGGAGGTTTGGGTCCCCTCGGTCGTCCGCGCGGTGGGCGGCGGAGGGTGTCTAAACGCTGAAATTACAGAATTCGTGATGAGGCTTTGTTGCGGAGGCATCATGCAAGGGCGAGAGACAGGCAACAGCAAGTCGCTGATTGCCGGCGACGAGCCGAGCCAGAGACTGCGGGATGCCGCGTCACATGAATGACAGTTTCTGGCTAGCTCTACTGATTCCGTATCGTGCTCGTCACTTTTCGTGTGCGTGCATGGTTTTTCGTAGTCCACGTAGCATAGGTTATTTGTTTGTGGTGGCTTCTACAGATTTAGAATATTTTGGCTTCCGAAAATAAACAAGAAAATGGCCGGAGTGGGGGCAAAGTAGCGGGCGAAAGGGGGCACACGTAGCTTGGCAGGATCAATCGAAGCCTGATTCTAAAAAAAATCAAAACCTACAAGTAAAAAATTAAGTGGGTGCAACTGCCCCACAACCATCAAAGTTTGTCCACCCTGGCCATACATACGTATTCACCGTGTGTTAATGCTTTGTTCCGGTTCTCTATTAAAAGGAGACCTTAATATTCCTTAGTTTCCAATATAGACCTCGTTGTCATGGGAGGGTAGGACAAAAGATGTCATGCAAGTTCTTTCCATAAGCATGTATGACTATTTACGGAATACATACCTACATTATATTTATGAACTGAAGCTAGTGCCGTATCGCCCTAGGTTATGACTGCACATAATAAACATCATTCAATAAATTACCGATCCAATGCCTACCATTCTTTAAATATTGATCTTGCTAAGTTACTACTACTATCGTTACTGTTGCACTTGCTACAAAGTTACTGCTATCACCATTACCGTTACTATTGTTGTTGTCACTATCATCAAAACTATCATATTATTGTGCTACTGATCACTTGCTGCAGATAATTAATCTCCAGGTGTGGTTGAATTGACAACTCAGTTGCTAATACTTACAAATATCCTTTGTCTCCCCTTGTATCGAATCTATAAATTTGGGTTGAATGCTCTACCCTCGAAAACTGTTGCGATCCCCAATACTTGTGGGTCTGCCCTTGTGTCGAATCTATAAATTTGCGTTGAATGCTCTAATCTCGAAAACTGTTGTGATCCCCTATACGTGTGGGTTATCAGACCGCCTCTTCTTTCTCCCTTTGGTTGCTGGCTCCGTCGTTTGTTCCTCTTCCACCTCCTCCTCGACATCGTCGTGGTCAACGTCCTCCATGTCGCTAGCGGTGTCCAGCATTTCCTCTTGCATGCAGAACCCGAGTCACGAAGCGGCAATGGCTGGGCCATTCGTGATGATCTCGTACATCTCGGCGCCAAGCTTGCTGCGAAGGGTAGGGGTCCACGACGCAGAGTCATCGCAGTCGAGCCTGAGTATGTCGGCGAGTAGCCGCACTGGGTGTTGAGGCCGGTGGTGAACGCGGAGGGCGTGCGCGTGTCGGGGCTGATGAAGATGGCGGGGGGAGAGCAATGCGGGAAGGTGATGTTGGTGTTGAAGCCATCGAGGGCGTCACCGTCGGCGCATACCCCCACACAGGCGGCGAGAAGTTGGCCGGCGACGCGACGCTCTGCTGGCTACCCCACGCGCCTTGTGGGTACTGGCCTGCCTGTTGAGGCGGAAGGATCTGGCGCTCGTTCGCCATGGCCGCGCGAGACGACTTCTCCTGCTCCGCCGCCGCGTCCCTGGCCTTCTTCATGTTGAGCCTGTTTCGCTGATCATTGGTAACTGCCACCCAACGATCAACATCGGCCTTCAACTGGGCGTTCATCAAGCCCGTGGGCCTTGGCATCGGTGCCCTCGGCTTCCTCGGCTTTGGCTAGGCGGGATAGATGGCTAGGCGAGGGGGCGCGTACTTCTTCAACGGCATGACGGGCGGATCTGGGGAGAATGACGGGAGTTGTGGGGGAGATGGGTGGTCGGGAGGAAAATGGAAGGAAAAGCGAAAAATGGCACGAAATCGATTAGTGTCGCTGACAGTGCGGGCATGTGCCTTTTCGCTTCAGCCGGTGCCCCCAGGCGCCCCCCGGTGCGCTGAGTTCGGCTTGGGTTTGCCGGATGTAATTTCAGCCCAAACCGGCAAAAAATGAAGATCGGGGGCCGCGCGCGGCTGCGACATTTTCGTTTACCCGGCGGAATAAAAGGCGCCCTGGGGGCCTGTTGGGGGGGGGGGGCTGGAGATGCTCTTATTCCCTCAAAAGGCAAATGGGATTAGTATTGTTCACACGGACAAAACGAACAAAAGAGTTTACAAAGTTATACTGGGTAGTTTAATTCAATTATTCTGTTATATTAAGCACTTCCTACAACTAATTTCTTCTTAGAACCACACAACTTGATGAGCCTCTTGGCTAGGGGGTTGTCACTAGCCTTACTGTTTTCAAGGTCGATGGGGTGGGCACCCTCCCATTCTTCAGGAATACTTTAAGACTTGAGAATAAACACATATGATCGATTTAAAAATCTTGTCAAATTGCAAGTTCCTGTATCATGAAGCATGGTAATTTTGCAGCCATGCATCAATCATAAAGCATGGTGTTGCTTACGTCTTTGTTTGTACAATTCTCTTAGTGATGCTCCAAATATGCTATTACATAAAGCTAGTTGTTAGTATTTTCAAAAAAAACCGTAGTTTATTTCTTGGTATGAGTACCATATTATCGCTTATTAAACCCTAGTAGGGAGATGTAACCACTTTGTTGAATTTTGTACATATCATTGGCCACTTAGGTTTCAACCAACGCTAATTGATATTTTAAATATCGGTTAGCAGATGTCTGGCCATTGAGAATATTGCAGCATGGCACCAAAAGAAAACATGGTTAGACTCAAACCTAGAAAAGAATAAATATGGTCAACCAACTTGATTCGATTTTGAATCGGTTTAATAACAAAACCAAGTACCAGGTACCAAGTAATGAGTTGATGTTTATATTCCACCAGCTCGTTGCAAAAATAACCGACAGTAAAGATTAGTGAAGGATTGCTGTTAATTTTTTAAAGCATCACTTTGTTGGATGCAACAAGAAGCATAAGGAAAATATGAAGAATTTTTTTAAGAAAGAGTGTTCGTAGCATTACTAACAAGCAGTGGCAATCATGCCCAGACGTCTTGTAGAAAAACATAGAGAGACCGATCACGATCAGATGATCTTGAGTACTTCATTGCTCATAAAGACAACAACTAGGAAGTATCAGCAATGAACAAACAAGTACCTTCTCTGGATTGTTGAAGTAGCCCACATGAAAAGGGAAAACTTTCCATGCCAGAGGGTGCTTGGCATAGCAGCATAGCTGATGCAACTAGATGAACCATTGCGCCATTGGCGCAGAGACTAACTGCAACCCGGAAGTTAAGTGAACTATCTAAAAATGTAGGCAGGAAGTTAAGCAACACTATGGGAAACACGTCTAACAAATGTTCGTTCTATAAATCATCCCCAGAGGACATTAGCATAAATAAATCGAGAAACCTCGCCAAAGGGCTGGGACATGCAAAGGCTCATTGAAGAGGAAGAGGGACGAAGAAGACGGCTATGGCGACGACAACAAATGAGGAGCCACTTCCCTGGTATGTTCTTTTGTCGATTCAATAAGAGAAGCTCAGAAGAAATACACGTATGCAATTGCAAAGATTAAGAGCATAAAAGAAATGTAGTTTACGACTCTGAAACGTGAGTCCGCGCCTCAATACAATGCTACCCATAGTCTGGCCATCCATTTTCTTCCGTTGGATACATTGTCGACTATGAAAAGTGTGGGACACCATGTATCCAGTTTGCGATAACAAAAGAAGGCACGCCTACAAAAGATAACAAATAGTTCATGCTAAGAATGTGGTTTGTGCTGCAAACTGATTGTTTTATCATACGATGCTAGTTCGGAAACAAAGACAAAACATGTACCAGAGCTCTAGGTTTTAAAAAACAGAGGTAATAATTATTATTTTTGGATATGCATGTTTCATCAACGAATGCTAGCAGATAACTCAATTACTTCTCGAGCTGCACAAGTTTCGAGGAACGGCTCCCGAATGAGGACGATCACATCCTCTTAATCTCCTTTGTTTATCACTGCCAAAGTTTTCTGATTTCTCATGAACAAAGCGTGAAGGAGGGTTTGTTTGTTATATTATTTTTGAGCCGGGCGCACTCTTTGCCAGTTCCTTCTCGTATTATGGGTTTGCACATTAGACATGCAATCCCGGGGTGAAGCTTCTCCAACTTAAAAAGATCATGAATTAACTACTACTTCCTCATGAACTAAAACAGAGGCACAAAATAGGAATGCTTTTTTGAATAATTTCGAGATGGTACATGAAAGTCTTCGTTAGGAATGGCAGGTAAATACCATGTATAGGAAGGTATGGTGGACTCATATGGCATAACTGGTTTAAAGGATTTTGGATGCACAAGCAGTCAGTCCGCTTAGTACAAGTGGAGGTTAGCAAAAGACTGGGCGACCAACTAAAAGAGCAATGATGGTCATAATCATGCAGAGCGACAAAGCAACATTGAATCAGGCATGGAAGTTATATCGCTACTCAGAAACTAAAGATCATCAAGGCTTGACAGACTTTCTTTACAGTCTTAAATATGCGTGAGCATTACGCCAAGTCAATCAAAATAAATTCTTGAAGGAAGATATCACTAAACCATACCACATCATAGGCAAACAAATCATGTTGGTACTCCAATAACACATTGGGAACCCCCCAGCTATTTGAGACTAACCATAAGAAAACATGAACTACTAAGCACCATTATGCACGTAGCATTTTTATCATAGACATATAGACCAATGCAACAGAGGTCAACTCTCTTAACAAGATAAGCATGATAAATAAAGAGAGTTCCAACGACCAACTAAACAAAAGCTCTTTAAAAAGATAAGCATGAGAACTAAGAGCTAAACATGATAGTAGCTATTGAAAGACAAAGAACACACACAGCAAGGATAGACATGAAAATTATATGTTATGTTCTAGGTTGAAGTGGAGCGTGTTTCTCTCCCACACAAAGAAAGCTGAGTTCCGACTCGTTATGAAAAGCTAAAGAAAACTAAAAAGGAAACTAAGAGCAAGACGCTCCAAGCATAGCACATAACACATGAAGTGATAAAAATATAGTGGAACGAAAGACGAACTGATAATGTTGATGGAGAAGGGGATGCACGGGGGCATCCCCAAGCTTAGACGCTTGAGTCTTCTTGAATATTTCTTGGGGGTGCATGGGGGCATCCCCAAGCTTGAGCGTTTGACACTCCTGAATCTTTTTTATCATCTTCCCTCGCACACTTGAAAACTCCCTTCATACATAACTCATCATAATCTGATTAGCGAGGTTAGTACCCTTAATAAAATAATTGTTCCTTGCTGGAAATAAGGATATTCTTGAAGGTCTACTGTTTCTCAAGATTTCCGAAAGGTTTTTGCAAAGAAAAAGCAAGCTCAAGGTTTGCAAAATGAAGGAAAGGCAAAACAGGACAGAATCTGTGAAAAACAGACCAGCGGGTAGTAAATGATTTTTTCGGGGCACTTCTGCAACTCAAATAAAAAAACTCAGAACAGACGCCCGAAAGACAATTGCATAGAGCACGCTGTCGAAAAACTTCAGACCAAAAAGATGATCTGGTGATTTTATACGAATTTTTCTGTCCAAGGACAGAATCTGTTTCCTGGACAGCACGTCACAACTTTTGAACTTTCTTGCAATCAGAGGCTAAACTTGGCACAAAGCTGAAAAGAAAAGATACAATGATGATGCTACTGTAGTAACAAACATCAAGACCACTAAAACTGAAAGAATAAACTGAAAGCAAATATAACAAGGGTTGTCTCCCTAGAGCTCTTTCTTTATAGCCATAAAGATAGGCTTAAGACTTTAATGATGCTCTCGTAGGAATAAGAGTTGAAGAACAAAAGAGAGCATCAAGAAGTAAATACCAAACACATTTAAGCCTAACATTCTTCCTATGCATAGGAATACTGCAATACAATAATTCATTGAAGCACAAAGCAATAAGCATAGGAAGACAAAACAAGTGCAGCTTCAAAACCTTCAACATAAAGAGAGGGAACTTGATATTATTGAAATATCTATAAGCATATGTTCCCTTCTCATAATAATTTTCAGTGGGATCACGGATAAACTCAACAATATAAGCATCACATAAAGCATTGTTACCATGATCCACATGCAAAAAGGTATCATTACTCTTCATATAAGCAAAATATTTCTTATTAGGAATAGTGAGAGTAAAGCAATCATAACCATCATGGTAATCATTGTATTTAGGAGGCATATCATAATCATAATAAATTTTATCCTCAATAGTAGGTGGACTGAAAACATCATATTCATCATTGTAATCATCATGTATAGGAAGCAAAGTATCATCAAAGTAAATTTTCTCTTCAAAAGTTGGGGGACTAAAAATATCATGTTCATCAAACGTGTCATCCCCAAGCTTAGAGCTTTCCATGTCATTAGCAATATTGATATTCAAAGAAAGCATACTAATAACATCACCACCATCATGAATGTTATGCAAATAATAAAGTTCCATAGGTTTTTTAATTTTCTCTTCAAACACATCATGTCCCAAAGCAAGGTAGAGATTATAAAGCTCTCTCATATTTTTGTTGTTTTCCATTAAGCAAAACTAGTGAAAAGACATAAAGAAAACTGAAAGGTAAACTAACAAGACTAAAAAGCAAAGATAAAAGATAGCGTGCAACTCCCCTATCTTGAAGAGTGGAGTCCCCGGCAACGGCGCCAGAAAACTTTGCTTGATGGCTTCTCGCCCCTCGTTGGTTACCCCAAGTGGAAGGTTTGAGATGCAGTGTAGCGGAAGTTTTCCCTTGGCAAAGATACCAAGGATCGATTTCCCCTGAGACTCCAAGGTTCAACAAGAAGGTGTCAATTGCTAACGGCGCCAGATACTTAGCAATCAACTTGGACCTGCACACAGATACAAATAACTTTGCTCCCAACGAGTACAGAGAGGTTGTCAATCCCTCCGGCCTTGTCTTTTACAAAGGATCAAACACAAGAGATAATAGTGATAGGTATTGCTGCAACTAGTAAGTAAAAGCGGAAAGTAAATAGCGGATGTGATCAGTGATGGTAATATGGACCGGGGTCCCATGATGTTCACTAGTGATGTCTCTCTCCCAAAAGACGATAAAACAGCTATGTGAGGTAAACGAATTACAGCTGGGCAATTGACAGAATTATGTGCGCAAACCAATGCTAACTATGTTGCAAGAAAGGTAGAGGTTCAAAGCATGGGCGGTACGCCAAGGCAAGTAGACTGAAATCCATCTACATCTACTACTAATCATCCACCTTGAGATAACTATCCAGAACATCTCGCTGGTATTAAGTTGCGAGTCCCACCCATAGTGTAAACTCAAAGCAACAGACAACTGCATTAAAAGAACTTTGCGTAAAGTAAACAATCCTTGCACCCGCGAGCACAAGCACCGTTGTTTTCCCCCTTGTGGCAACAGCACATCCCCTAGACTCATGTTTCTGTCACTCAAGCTAGTCATCGAGGGGCATGAACCCACAATCAAGCATAACGTTCCCTCTTGGAGTCACTACCTACTACTCGGCCAAAGCAATAAATAGCAACGGAGATCATGCAAGAATTACTTAAGAACATAAATATAAAAGAGGTAAATCAAATATATTACTCAAACACAATCTGAACATAATCTCACAATCCATCGGATCCCAGCAAACTCAACATAGCAATAGCATAAGGATTACATATGTGCCTCGATCATGTAGGGCAGCTCACGAGGTCTAAATAGTGAAGCACAAGAAGGGGAGGAGAACATCACATAGCTACTGGTCATGGACCCATGGTCCAAGGGAGACTACTCACAACTCATCCGAGAGGCGTCCATGGTGGTGGAGAGGCTCCCGGTGGTGATCCTCCCCTCCGGCAGGGTGCCGGGAAGAGTTCTCCTGGTGCTCCCGATCTTGGAAGCGCGGCGGCGGCGGAACAGAGATGAGATCGCGAAAAAGGGTCCCGTCCTCGAGGGTTTCGGGACGTGTGTTAAATATATGCCAAAGGGGGGCAGCAGCGGATGCCTGGGGGGCCCAGGCGCCCCCCCGGCGCGACCAGCAGGGGGGCGCTTCACCAGGGCGCCTGGAGCCCTGGTGGCCCCCCTCCGGCCCTACTTCGGCCGTGTGGAAGCTTCCGGAACGCTGATTATTTATATAATTTTTCCGGAATTTTTCTGGCAGTTTACGTGACGGGAAAACCTGAAATACAAAAACAGTAGAAAACAGAAACTGGCACTGGGGTGCACTGAGTTAATAGGTTAGTCCAAATATGATCAAAAGTGTATCAAAGTGTATAAATATCATAGCAATGTCACCCAAAAGAGGCATGGAGCAAGCAGAAATTATAGATACGTTTTGGACGTATCAGTCATCTAGACTCAATCTTATAGTCAGCATGTACAACAGTAAGTTTTAAATGTGTACTATTTTATTAATAGTTGGCCCATATTACATCCTCCCAAAACGTCTTGGGTCTCGTGTTGCAGCCGGCTACTCACCAAGAGCCCGCTTCTCTTATCTCTCTTCCAAGTAAGCAAAACTATAATATAATATTTCTTATAGCCCGCTTATGTCACCTTATTGTACTTACTCTCAGAGCATGGTTGAGAGTACAGCCAACTGATGGCTGTATTATATAATATTGTCATGTCATTGTCATTTAGAGCATGGTTAAGAGCAACTCTAATGGGGCGACCCATTTCATCCGCTCGCGTCCGTTTGGGTCGGCGCGTACAAAAGTGGCAGCCCAACGCGCCGACCCAAACAGACGCGCGTCCATTTTTCGTCCGTGGGCGACCCATTCTAGGCCCAATTTTGCGCCGGATTTCCGTCGGTGCGGACACGATACGGACGCGCGCGCGCCTTCTCCTCTCTCTGGGCCCGTTGGTCGGTGGTAGCCACCAACATTTCCCCCCGTTTTCCCCAAAATAGTGTTGGGGATCGTAGCAGAAAACAAAAAATTTCTACGCATCACCAAGATCAATCTATGGAGTAATTTAGCAACAAGGGAGAGGGGAGTGCATCTACATACCCTTGTAGATCGCGATGCGGAAGCGTTGCAAGAATGCGGATGAAGGAGTTGTACTTGTAGCGATTCAGATCGCGGTTGATTCCGATCTAAGCGCCGAACAACGGCGCCTCCGCGTTCAACACACGTGCAGCCCGGTGATGTCTCCCACGCCTTGATCCAGCAAGGGGAGAAGGAGAGGTTAGGAAGACTCCGTCTAGCAGCAGCATGACGGCGTGGTGGTGGTGGAGGAGCGGGCACTCCAGCAGGGCTTCGCCAAGCACAGCAAGAGACGAGGAGGGAGAGGGGTAGGGCTGCCCCAAGAGGGAGATCATCTCGTGTGTATGGTAGCCCCAAAACCCCCAATATATATAGGGGAACGGGAGGGGCTGCGCCCCCATCTAGGGTTCCCTCCCTAGGGGTGGCGGCAGCCCCCAAATCCCATCAAGGGTGCGGCCAAGGGGGAGAGAGGGGGGTGCCCTAGGGTGGGCCTTAAGGCCCATCTGGACCTAGGGTTTGCCCCCCTCCCACTCTACATGCGCCTTGGGCCTTGGTGGGGGGGCGCACTAGCCCACCTGGGGCTGGTCCCCTCCCACACTTGGCCCACGCAGCCTTCTGGGGCTGGTGGCCCCACCTGGTGGACCCTCAGGACCCTGCCAGTGGTCCCGGTACGTTACCGGTAGCGCCCGAAACTTTTCCGGTGACCAAAATGGGACTTCCTATATATAAATATTTACCTACGGACCATTCTGAAACTCCTCGCGACGTCTGTGATCTCATCCGGGACTCCGAACAACATTCGGTAACCACATATATCTATTCCCTATAACCCTAGTGTCATCGAACCTTAAGTGTGTAGACCCCACGGGTTCGGGAACCATGCAGACATGACCGAGACAACTCTCTGGCCAATAACCAACAGCGGGATCTGGATACCCATGTTGGCTCCCACATGTTCCATGATGATCTCATCAGATGAACCACGATGTCAAGGATTCAATCAATCTCGTATACGATTCCCTTTGTCTATCGGTATAGCACTTGCCCGAGATTCGATCGTCGGTATACCGATACCTTGTTCAATCTCGTTACGGCAAGTCTCTTTACTCGTTCCGTAACACATCATCCCATGATCAACTCCTTGATCACATTGTGCACATTATGATGATGTCCTACCGAGTGGGCCCAGAGATACCTCTCCGTCACACAGAGTGACAAATCCCAGTCTCGATTCGTGCCAACCCAACAGACACTTTCGGAGATGCCCGTAGTGTACCTTTATAGCCACCCAGTTATGTTGTGACGTTTGGTACACCCAAAGCATTCCTACGGTATCTGGGAGTTGCACAATCTCATGGTCTAAGGAAAAGATACTTGACATTTAGAAAAGCTTTAGCATATGAACTACACGATCTTGTGCTAGGCTTAGGATTGGGTCTTGTCCATCACATCATTCTCCTAATGATGTGATCCCGTTATCAAAGACATCCAATTTCCATGGTCAGGAAACTGTAACCATCTATTGATCAACGAGCTAGTCAACTAGAGGCTCACTAGGGACATGGTGTTTGTCTATGTATCCACACATGTATCTGAGTTTCCTACAAATACAATTCTAGCATGGATAATAAACAATTATCAGGAACAAGGATATATAATAATAACCAATTTATTATTGCCTCTAGGGCATATTTCCAACAGTCTCCCACTTGCACTAGAGTAAATAATCTAGTTCACATCGCCATGTGATTAACACTCACAGGTCACATCGCCATGTGACTAACATCCAAAGAGTTTACTAGAGTCAATAATCTAGTTCACATCACTATGTGATTAACACTCAATGAGTTCTGGGTTTGATCATGTTATGCTTGTGAGAGAGGTTGTAGTCAACGGGTCTGCAACATTCAGATCCCTATGTATTTCGCAAAACTTTATGTCATATCGTAGATGCTGCTACCACGTTCCACTTGGAGCTATTCCAAATTTTTGCTCCATTATACGTATCTGGTTACTCTACTCAGAGCTATCCGGATAGGTGTTAAGCTTGCATCGACGTAACTCTTTGCGTCGAACTCTTTATCACCTCCATAACCGAGAAACATTTCCTTATTCCTCTAAGGATAATTTTGACCGCTATCTAGTGATCCACTCCTGGATCACCTTTGTACCCTCTTGCCAGACATGTGGCAAGGCACACATCAGGTGCGGTACTCAGCATGGCATGCCGTATAGAGCCTATGACAAAAGCATAGGGGACGACCTTCGTCCTTCCTCTTTCTTCTATCGTGGTCAAGCTTTGAGTCTTACTCAACTTCACACCTTACAACTCAGGTAAGAACTCCTTCTTTGACTAATCTATTTTAAACTCCTTCAAAATCATGTCAAAGGTGTGTGTTCTTTTGAAAGTATCATTAGGCGTCTTGATCTATCTCTATAGATCTTGATGCCCAAAATGTAAGCAGCTTTATCCAGGTCTTCCTTTGAAAAACTTCTTTCAAACAACCCTTTATGCTTTCCAGAAATTCTACATATGTCATTCACATATATTTATCAGAAATGTTGTAGTGATCCCACTCACTTTGTTGTACATACAAGTTTCTAACAAACTTTGTATAAACCCAAAAACTTTGATCACTGCATCAAAGCGTATATTCCGACTCCGAGATGCTTGCTCTAGTCCATGGAAGGATCGCTGGAGCTAGCATACCTTTTAGCATCCTTAGGATCGACAAAACCTTTCTGATTGTATCACATACAACCTTTCCTTACGAAAACTGGTAAGGAAACTTGTTTTGACATCCATCTGCCAGATTTTATAAATGCAGCTAATGCTAACATGATTCCGACGGACTTAAGCATCGCTACGGGTGAGAAAATCTCATCGTAGTCAACTCCTTGAACTTGTGAAAAACTCATTTCCACAAGTCGAGCTTCATAGACGATGACATTACCGTCCACATATGTTTTCTTCTTTAAAGATCCATTTATCTCAATGGCTTGCCGATCATCGGGCAAGTCCACCAAAGTCCATACTTTGTTTTGATACATGGATCCTATCTCGGATTTCTCGGCTTCTAACTATTTGTCGGAATACGGGCCCACCATCGCCTCTCCATAGTTCGTAGGTTCATTGTTGTCCAACAACATGACATCTAAGACAGGATCACCGTACGACTCAAGAGTTGTATATATCCTTGTCGACCTACGAGGTTCGATAGCAACTTGATCTGGAGCTTCATGATCACTATCATTAGTTTCCTCTTCAACAGTCATAGGTTCCACAGAAACATCTTTCTGTGTTGCACTACTCTCCAGTTAAAGTGAGGGTTCAACAACCTCATCAAGTTCTATCTTCCTCCCACTCAATTCTTTCGAGAGAAACTCCTTCTCGAGAAAGGACCTGTTCTTAGCGACAAACATTTTTGTCCTTGGATCTGAGATAGAAGGTATACCCAACTATTACCTTTGGGTATCCTATGAAGATGTATTTGTCCACTTTGGGTTCGAGCTTTTTCCGGCTGAAGCCATAAGCATCGCAGCCCCAAACATTAAGAAACGACAACTTTGGTTTCTTGCCAAACCATGGTTCATACGGCGTTGTCTCAACGGACTTAGATGGTGCCCTATCTAAAGTGAATGCAGCTGTCTCTAATGCATAACCTCAAAATAATAGCAGTAGATTGATAAGAGACATCATAGATCGCACCATATCTCATAAGGTTCAATTACGATGTCCGCGCACACCATTACGCTGTGGTGTTCCACGTGGCTTCAACTGCGAAACAATTCCACAATGTCTTAAGTGATTGCCAAACTCATAACTCAGAAAATCTCCCCTTGATCAGATCGTAGGAACATGATCTTCTTGTTATGATGATTCTTAACTTCACTCTGAAATTTCTTGAACTTTTCAAACGTTTCAGACTTTTGCTTCATTAAGTAAATATACCCATACACTAGTAGATAAAGGGGATTTAGCCCCGGTTCATTTGGCCTTTTAGCCCCGGTTCTGGAACCGGGGCAACAGGGTCGGTACTAATGCTCTGACCCTTTAGTCCCGGTTCAATCCAAAACCGGGGCAAAAGGGTGTCCACGTGGCCTGTGCACCGAGTCCAGGCAGGAGGGGCTTTAGTCCCGGTTGGTGGTACCAACCGGGACCAAAAGGCATGCATGTGTCAGCATTTCTGTAGCTGTGGTTTTTGTTTTTTTTTTGAAAGGGGAGGGGGGGTTTTAGGTTTTGGG
>LR738710.1:804308494-804370522 GCA_902687465.1 Secale cereale | reverse complement strand
CTAGACACCTTGAGCGGGGGGCACGATTGGTTCGCTTGTTCGCCGAGCTGGGCAATTTGTTTCCCAGCTCGCCCTTCTGCTAACCTCTGATCACTTTTTGTACTTCCGGACCGCTTGGCATCTTGAAATGTCTTTTGAATAATGCGGTCATAGTTGCCCTTCGGCTTACTTTTCGCTGGTTGCTTCAGGGCAGCAAGAGTGCGCTTTGCTTTCACCGCATCTATCTTCTCCTCTGGAGGTGGATGTCTCTGTGCTTTCAACCCTTCAAAAAAGTCCTTCACTTCGCCTTCAGCGATCTTCGTGTTTTCCTCGTCGGACCTCTCGTACGGCAACTTCTCTAGAGGCGTGAGAGAAGGACCGAATCTGCATCGCCTCCCGCCTCTGGCTGTACTGGTAGACGTCGCCGGACCAGACGAAGCGGCTGTCTTTTTTACTTGCTTAGGCGCCGGAGCAGGAGCAGCCGGAGCGGCGGCAGGTCTCTTCCGCCTTTGCTGATTAGGCGAAGGAGGAGCTGGCTGTCTGCTCGGGCGCGCCGGCGGCGAAGGAGGCGGCGCCGCCACGCGCCGGCGGCGAAGGAGGCGTGTGCCGCCACGCGCCGGAGAAGGAGCCGGAGTGCCCTGATGGTCACTCGCCGGAGAAGGAGCCGGAGTGCCCTGATGGTCACTCGCCGGAGGAGGAGGCGGTGGAGGAGGCGGAGTGCCCTGACTCGTCGGAGGAGGAGGAGGAGGCGGAGGCGTCCAGTTCAGAATGTTGATTAGGTCCTTCCGCCATAGGCATGGAGTCTTCAGTGAAGAACCCAGCCGAGTCTCCCCTTCACCGGTAGGGTGGTCAAGCTGGAGCTCCTCAAATCCCTCCGTTATTTCGTCGACCATCACCCTAGCATATCCTTCTGGAATCGGCCGGCAGTGAAAAGTGTCGTCTGGTCCAGAAGGATAAACAGAGCCAGCAGCCGCCTTGACCTTCAGATTCATCCACTGTGCCATAAGGTGGCAATTTTGTGCCTGCGTGATAGCATCCACAGGATTCCTGGCAGTAGCCGTCAAGGCAAGCTCTGGCTGAAGCAGCTCGGTGGAAGCCACGCTGCTTCTCCGCTGAGATGGCGGGGTAGCTTTGGGGGAAGCTTCGGCAATTCTTTCACTAGTAGATAAAGGGTCTTTAGCCCCGGTTCATTTGGGCCTTTTAGCCCCGGTTCTGGAACCGGGACAAGAAGGTCGGTACTAATGCTCTGACCCTTTAGTCCCGGTTCAATCCAGAACCGGGGCAAAAGGGTGTCCACGTGGCCTGTGCACCGAGTCCAGGCAGGAGGGGCTTTAGTCCCGGTTGGTGGTACCAACCGGGACCAAAAGGCATCCACGCGTCAGCATTTCTGTGGCTGTGGTTTTTGTTTTTTTTTTTGAAAGGGGAGGGGGGTTTTAGGTTTTGGGGGTTAATTTAGGTGTTTCATATATTGTGTTAGCTAGCTAATTAATAGAGAGAAGTGTTCTCTCTTATGTCCGTGCTTGGTCGACGCTACATACTACACATACGTATATAGAGAGGACTAGAGTCACGCTAGCTAGCTATAGCTAGCTGCTAGCTACTAATTAAGCAAACGAAGGAACAGAAGATCTCGTATAATCAACATATATATATATATGCATACAGAGAGAAGTAATATCGACCACCTCTCCTTCTCCGAGAGATTGGTCGAACAACAAGTTCTCGTATATCTATCCGACACTACCGGGCACATATATACAATAATTATCTCTTACAAAAATAATCTCCTAACACATGGATGCATGGTCCATATAGTATTCTCCGTCTTCAGCGATCACGTGTTCAAGGAAGAATGCCGCCAATTCCTCTTGAATTGCTCGCAGACGATCCGGTGTTAGGAGTTCATCCCGCATCCGAAACATCTAATTTGAAGTAGCGGGTCAATACATGAAATGATGCTATAAATTTGTGAATATTATTGATTGCTTACGCACTTCAAATTGTTCATCAGTGTAGCCCCGCTCACAGGTCGTGTGGCGGGTGGACTCGCAAATGTAGTATCCACAATAATCATTCCCGGGTTCCTGCCACAACCACTTTACAAGAAATAGAGGTCAATCAAACTGATAAGCAAGAATGCCAAATTGGTATTGATGAAACTAGCGCTTGAATCAAGATATAGGAGATGCGCACGCGGAACATGCTACTATATAGTACTTACTTTCGGGTATCTAAATTGTAGCTTCTTCGGCAGTCCCGGAGCTTTTTTGGTGAATTTTTTCCAAGCCCTGCCAGACAAAGGAAACAATTAGTTGATATCAGAAATGAAGTTGCTGATATATATGCATGGTGGATAATATTGATCGATTTAACTTACCTGGCTAGCATTTGAGTCATGTCCGCATACTCCTCGGGATCTTTACGTTTAGAGTCGAAGACAGTTACTATTCCCTTCTCAAGCTTAATCTCTAAGAGAATATAGTGGAAGCTGCGAACGAATGCATGAGATCATTACATCACTATAAACTTGACTGATATATATAAGGGAAACCAAATATGCACAAGACATTAACACTCACTTGAAGTTGTAAGGAAAGAGTATTATATCTTTGTTTTCATTTACCACCAACGATCGTAGCAAGTTGGTCTCGGTATCGCCGGGACGCAATTTAACCTCGGTTGCATCTATGAGGTATGTGTTAATAAACCCAATATCACCTACTTGTCTTTTCTTCAATTCGACGATCTTCAATCTGCATAATATAGTGAGGATAATTATAAATACATGCAATGAAGATCAGCTATATAGAGAGACTTAATGACAGAAGTAGTACTACTTACAGACAGTAGCAGGTGATTGTTGTTTTATCGAGGGCCAATTGATTGAAAAATTGATAGAACTCCTCAAATGGAACAGGCAACAGGTCAATTCCAACGAGGTCATGCTCAGGTTTAACTCTCAAATACAAGTTATTCCTCCCCCCAGACTCTCTGCAGATTTTCATGTACCAATCATGCAATCTTCGCATATTCGTTGATAGAGATCTTTCATTTTTTACGAGAGGCTTTTTGTACTCGTATCTTTCTATCTGCACGTCCATGAAATCATAGTGTACATCATCGGACGCGTAATCTGCAAGATTGGTATAACCGGGCACCATCCTCGGATCATTAGCGACCATGTCGCTAGACACCTTGAGCGGGGGGCACGATTGGTTCGCTTGTTCGCCGAGCTGGGCAATTTGTTTCCCAGCTCGCCCTTCTGCTAACCTCTGATCACTTTTTGTACTTCCGGACCGCTTGGCATCTTGAAATGTCTTTTGAATAATGCGGTCATAGTTGCCCTTCGGCTTACTTTTCGCTGGTTGCTTCAGGGCAGCAAGAGTGCGCTTTGCTTTCACCGCATCTATCTTCTCCTCTGGAGGTGGATGTCTCTGTGCTTTCAACCCTTCAAAAAAGTCCTTCACTTCGCCTTCAGCGATCTTCGTGTTTTCCTCGTCGGACCTCTCGTACGGTAACTTCTCTAGAGGCGTGAGAGAAGGACCGAATCTGCATCGCCTCCCGCCTCTGGCTGTACTGGTAGACGTCGCCGGACCAGACGAAGCGGCTGTCTTTTTTACTTGCTTAGGCGCCGGAGCAGGACCAGCCGGAGCGGCGGCAGGTCTCTTCCGCCCTTGCTGATTAGGCGAAGGAGGAGCTGGCTGTCTGCTCGGGCGCGCCGGCAGCGAAGGAGGCGGAGTGCCGCCACGCGCCGGCGGCGAAGGAGGCGGTGTGCCGCCACGCGCCGGAGAAGGAGCCGGAGTGCCCTGATGGTCACTCGCCGGAGAAGGAGCCGGAGTGCCCTGATGGTCACTCGCCGGAGGAGGAGGCGGTGGAGGAGGCGGAGTGCCCTGACTCGTCGTCGTCGGAGGAGGAGGCGGAGGCGTCCAGTTCAGAATGTTGATTAGGTCCTTCCGCCATAGGCATGAAGTCTTCAGTGAAGAACCCAGCCGAGTCTCCCCTTCACCAGTAGGGTGGTCAAGCTGGAGCTCCTCAAATCCCTCCGTTATTTCGTCGACCATCACCCTAGCATATCCTTCTGTAATCGACCGGCAGTGAAAAGTGTCGTTTGGTCCAGAAGGATAAACAGAGCCAGCAGCCGCCTTGACCTTCAGATTTATCCACTGTGCCATAAGGTGGCAATTTTGTGCCTGCGTGATAGCATCCACAGGATTCCTGGCAGTAGCCGTCAAGGCAAGCTCTGGCTGAAGCAGCTCGGTGGAAGCCACGCTGCTTCTCCGCTGAGATGGCGGGGTAGCTTCGGGGGAAGCTTCGGCAATTCTTTCCCGATCTGCTTCCCGTTCCTCTATCGCTTGTATTCTGGCCCGCAGCGCCTGGATTTCGGTCATCTCCATTTTCTTCCTCCTGTCGTGGCATTTGTAGCCTCCTGCGTCCGGAAACCCAGCACGCCACGGAAGGGAGCCTGGCGTGCCTCGTGTCCGTCCAGGGTGCTCAGGATTCCCGAGGGCCATTGTCAGCTCGTCGTTCTCTCTGTCGGGGATGAACGTCCCTGCATGCGCTGCTTTGATATACTGCCGCATCTTCCTGAGTGGTGTTTCCATTTGCTTGTCCGTCCAAATGCACCACCCTGTTACAGGGTCCAAGGATCCGCCAGCCCCGAAGAACCAAGTCCGGCAATGTTCTGGCCAGTGCATTGTCTCTGGTTCGATCCCTTTCTGAAGCAGATCATTCTCAGCCCTGGCCCACTTAGGCCGGGCTACGAGGTAGCCGCCCGACCCCGTGCGATGGTGATGCATCTTCTTTGCAGCATTTATCCGGTTTGTCTCCGACATCTTCTGACTCTTTTCCGACTTCTTATGGGCCACAAATGCGGGCCAGTCATCTTTGATCTTCTCATATATGCCCACGAATTCTGGAGTCGTTTTCTCTCTGACAAACGTATTCAGTTTTTTCTTCCATGCCCTGAATTGGTCTGCCATCTTCGAAAGTGCATAAGACTTGATTAAGTCCTCTTTAACTGGCTTCGCCGGATCAACCTCTCGCGGTAGGACGAAGTTTGACTTCAGCTCAGTCCAAAGATCTTCTTTCTGCATATCTGTGACATAAGTCACCTGAGCGTCGTTTGCAGCCGGCTTTAACCATTGATGGATGCTGATCGGGATCTTGTCCCTAACCAGAACCCCGCACTGATTAACAAATGCGTTCTTTGTGCGGATGGGTGCAATCAGCTCGCCGGAGCGCGAGATTTCTGAGATCTCAAACTTTTCATCCGGCCTCAACTTTTTCTTCGCTCCTCGTCTCTTTACCGAAGATTTGCTCGATCCGGAGGGCTAGAAAAGGAACAAAGACGAGAGTTAATGAATGAATCAATTAACTAGTCAGCACATGCTTAACTAACATATATACCTCCTGGCCGGACTCGGTTCGGTCACCGGAGCCAGCATCACGGTCTCCTTCTTGCACCGGCATTGGGTCACCGGAGCCGTCCTCACGGTCTACTTCTTCCATGTGCATTGGGTCACCGAATTCATCAATATCATAGCCTAGATCTTCCAGCCGCAGCTCTTGTTCGACCTGCTCATCGGTGTCGTTGAGATACGACTTGACGGCATTTTGTCCGTCTGCGATTATGTCCATCAACATCGCTTCTTGTGCTAGGTCTCGGGTGTTGTCGTCCATTGTTTCTACAAATATTTACAACATGCCAATTATTATTCAAACATGACAGATGGATATATTAATGGCAAACGTAGAACTAGCTTCAACCCTCGACTGCTTGGCGATCCACAAACCCTAGACCCCCTCATGTCACATTTTGTCTAGCTAGTGTCAAAGGATTCAACAAAACCAATACTTCATCATTAGGCAAAAGTAACAGTAGAATGATGGTACGAAGCTCTCCAAAGTTGTTTTGGAACGGAGTCCCAGATAAGATAATCCGTAACAAAAGACGGATTATTCTATCAGGAACTCCGTTCCAAAACATCTTTGCATAACTTCGTACCAACATGCCCCGGTTACTTCTGGCAAATGATGAAGTCATGGAATTTTTCAATACTTTGACACTAGCTAGGCAACCTCTCTCGACCCCTCGACCCCCGACTGCTCGGCGATCCACAAACCCTAGACCCCCTCATGTCACATTTTGTCTAGCTATAGTGTCAAAGGATTCAACAAAACCAATACTTCATCATTAGGCGAAAGTAACAGTAGCATGATGGTACGAAGCTCTCCAAAGTTGTTTTGGAACGAAGTCCCAGATAAGATAATCCGTAACAAAAGACGGATTATCCTATCAGGAACTCCGTTCCAAAACATCTTTGCATAACTTCGTACCAAAATGCCCCGGTTACTTCTGGCAAATGATGAAGTCATGGAATTCTTCAATACTTTGACACTAGCTAGGCAACCTCTCTCGACCCCTCGACCCCCGACTGCTCGGCGATCCACAACCCTAGACCCCCTCATGTCACATTTTGTCGAGTGTCAAAGGATTCAACAAAACCAATACTTCATCATTAGGCGAAAGTAACAGTAGCATGATGGTACGAAGCTCTCCAAAGTTATTTTGGAACGGAGTCCCCGATAGGATAATCCGTAACAAAAGACGGATTATTCTATCAGGAACTCCGTTCCAGAATATCTTTGCATAACTTTGTACCAAAATGCCCCGGTTACTTCTGGCAAATGATGAAGTCATGGAATTCTTCAATACTTTGACACTAGCTAGGCAACCTCTCTCGACCCCTCGACCCCCGACTTCTCGGCGATCCACAACCCTAGTCCCCCTCATGTCACCTTTTGTCTAGTGTCAAATGATTCAACAAAACCAATACTTCATCATTAGGCGAAAGTAACAGTAGCATGATGGTACGAAGCTCTCCAAAGTTGTTTTGGAACGAAGTCCCAGATAAGATAATCCGTAACAAAAGACGGATTATCCTATCAGGAACTCCGTTCCAGAACATCTTTGCATAACTTCGTACCAACATGCCCCGGTTACTTCTGGCAAATGATGAAGTCATGGAATTCTTCAATACTTTGACACTAGCTAGGCAACCCCTCGACTTCTCGGCGATCCACAACCCTAGACACCCTCATGTCACATTTTGTCTAGTGTCAAAGGATTCAACAAACCAATACTTCATCATTAGGCGAAAGTAACAGTAGAATGATGGTACGAAGCTCTCCAAAGTTGTTTTGGAACGGAGTCCCAGATAAGATAATCCGTAACAAAAGACGGATTATCCTATCAGGAACTCCGTTCCAAAACATCTTTGCATAACTTCGTACCAACATGCCCCGGTTACTTCTGGCAAATGATGAAGTCATGGAATTTTTCAATACTTTGACACTAGCTAGGCAACCTCTCTCGACCCCTCGCCCCCCGACTGCTCGGCGATCCACAACCCTAGACCCCCTCATGTCACATTTTGTCGAGTGTCAAAGGATTCAACAAAACCAATACTTCATCATTAGGCGAAAGTAACAGTAGCATGATGGTACGAAGCTCTCCAAAGTTATTTTGGAACGGAGTCCCCGATAGGATAATTCGTAACAAAAGACGGATTATTCTATCAGGAACTCCGTTTCAAAATATCTTTGCATAACTTTGTACCAAAATGCCCCGGCTACTTCTGGCTAATGATGAAGTCATGGAATTCTTCAATACTTTGACCCCCGACTGCTCGGTGATCCACAACCCTAGACCCCCGACTGCTAGGCAACCTCTCGACCCCTCGCCCTTCGGCCTCTCGATCGGTCCCTCGACGACCCTCGACCCCTCGACCTTCGGCCTCGGTCCCTCGACGACCCTCGACCCCGCCCCCCCCCTAATGTCGAAGTTATCGGGGAGAGGGTGTATACATATCCGATAAAAAAAGAGGAAGAAGAAAAAAAAAGGAACCGCTAGAGGAGAAGATCGAAGAAAAAAAAAGAAAAAAAAAGGAGAAGAAGAAAGGAATAGAGGAGAAGAAGAGAAAATTTCTCTTCTTCTCCTCTATTCCTTTCTTCTTCTCCTCTTTTTTTCTTTTTTTTCTTCTTCTTATTTATTTCTCCTCTTTCTTCCTCTCCTTCTTCTTCTTTCTTTCCTCTTTCTTATTTTCTTCTTTCCTATCCTTCTTTTTCTTTTTTTTCTTCTTCTTATTTATTTCTCCTCTTCTTCCTCTCCTCTTCTTCTTTCTTTCCTCTTTCTTATTTTCTTCTTTCCTATCCTTCTTTTTCTAAATTTGTAACTTTTGCATATATATATATATAAAACTTTCTATATATATTTAGCATATATAAACAAAAAACTATATAGCTAGCCACATACACATATATATACATCACATATACACACATCACATATATACAGCAACTTCCTAAGAAAAAATATATTTATATACACATAAATATATATTTAACATATATATTTAGCAAATTCCTAAGAAAAAAAAAGATATACACATACATATAAATACAGCAACTATATATACAGCAACTATATATACTGCAATTTATATAAACATAAAAAAAATATACACATATATACATATATATACACAACAACTATATATATATATATATACAGCAATATTAAACATATAAAAAAAAAGGGAGCCGGCCCTCACATCGGCAGGGCTGGGCGGCGCGACGGCGGCGGGGCGGGGCGGCGACGAGGCGGCGTCGGGGCGGGGCGGCGCGACGGCGGCGGGGCGGGGCGCGCGGCGGCGCGGGGCGACGGGCCGGCCGGGGCGCGGCGACGGCGCGGGGCGCGGCGACGGCGCGGGGCGGAGCGACGAGGCGGCGTCGGGGGCGACGGCGACGGGGCGACGGGGGCGACGGGGGCGACGGCGACGGCGACGGGGACGGAGCAGATCGAGGGCGGCGTCGGGGCGGGGAAGAAGGAGAAACTGAACAAAATTTTCGCAAGTGTAGCTTATATAGGAGGAGTATTAGTCCCGGCTCTTGGCACAAACCGGGACTAATAGCCCCCTTTAGTCCCGGTTGCTGTTACCAACCGGGACTAAAGGTCCCTTTTCAGCAGCCCAAAGGGCGGGAAGGTGGGGCCTTTAGTCCCGGTTGGTGGCAGCAACCGGGACTAATGCCACCCTTTAGTCCCGGTTGGTGGCAGCAACCGGGACTAATGCCACCCTTTAGTCCCGGTTGGTGGCAGCAACCGGGACTAAAGGCCTTGCCGCGGTGCGGTGGGAAGTTTAGTCCCACCTCGCTAGTTGAGGGAGAGCAGCACCAGTTTATAAGCCCCGCTGCCTCTCTCCTCTCGAACTCCTCTAAACTGCAGGCCTAAGGGCCTAAACTGACACTGCTTTGCCTGTGGACTTGCTGGGCTTTCTACGGGCCTGAATCCTGGCCCATGGTTGGGTTTCTAGTCGTATTCAGGCCGTGTGGGCCCAGCAGGTGGCATATTTTTTCTTTTTTTCTTTGTTGCTTTATTTTTTAGTTTTGTTTCTACTTTCAACAAAATACTTACTGTTGCTATTTTTATTTATTTGTTTTCTTTTTTTCTTTATTTATTTGATTTTGTTTCTACTTACAAAAAAATATTTATTGTTGCTATTTTTTTTCAAGTTTTTTTGTTTTGTTTTCTGCATTATTTATTTTCTTTTGTAAAACCAATTACAAACTTTCTGTTAGTGCAAGTAGTATTCAAATTTGAATAGTTTAAATTTGAAATTATTTATTTTACTTCCTTTATTTATTTTCTTTGTTGCTTTATTTATTTTATTTTGTTTATACTTAATTACAACAAAATACTTATTGTTGCTATTTATTTCTAAGTTGTTTTTTGCTGTATTTAGAGTTGCTTTATTTATTTTATTTTCTTTGTTTATTTCTATGTTGTTTTTTGCTGTATTTAGAGTTGCTTTATTTATTTTACTTTCTTTATTTATTTTCTTTGTTGCTTTATTTATTTTATTTTGTTTATACTTACAACAAAATACTTATTGTTGCTATTTATTTTTCAAGTTTGTTTTGTTTTGTTTTGTTTTGTTAGTGCAAGTAGTATTGAAATTTGAATAGTACAAACGGACAATGGTATCATACTCGTTTGTTACAAAGTTGGCATGGTATCATCATAATAGTTGCGGAAATAACTCTTCACTTTTTCTTCGCTTGTGTCATTTGCTTATTGCGCCGTAACCATGGATAATCTTCATCGTTTACCAGGATGCTTGGGTCAGCCTTGACTTTGAAGGGAGGAATTTCATGAAACTTTTCATAATCTTCAGACATGTCTGTCTTGCCCTCCACTCCCAGGATGTCCCTTTTTCCTGAAAGAACTATGTGGCGCTTTGGCTCATCGTATGATGTATTCGCTTCCTTATCTTTTCTTTTTCTCGGTCTGGTAGACATGTCCTTCACATAGATAACCTGTGCCACATCATTGGCTAGGACGAACGGTTCGTCATTGTATCCAAGATTTTTCAGATCCACTGTTGTCATTCCGTACTGTGGGTCTACCTGTACCCCGCCTCCTGACAGATTGACCCATTTACACTTAAACAAAGGGACCTTAAAATCATGTCCGTAGTCAAGTTCCCATATGTCCACTATGTAACCATAATATGTGTCCTTTCCCCTCTCGGTTGTTGCATCAAAGCGGACACCGCTGTTTTGGTTGGTGCTCTTTTGATCTTGGACAATCGTGTAAAATGTATTTCCATTTATCTCGCATCCTTTGTAAATCAATACAGTCGAAGATGGTCCCCTGGACAACAAGTACAACTCATCACAAACAGTGTTGTCACCTCTGAGACGTGTTTCCAACCAACTGCTGAAAGTCCTGATGTGTTCACGTGTAATCCAGTCGTCGCACTGCTCCGGGTGTTTGGAGCGCAGACTGTTCTTGTGTTCATCGACATACGGGGTCACCAATGTAGAGTTCTGTAGAACTGTGTAGTGTGCTTGAGACCAAGAATAACCGTCCCTGCATATTATTGAGTCCCTTCCAAGCGTGCCTTTTCCAGTCAGTCTGCCCTCATACCGCGATTTAGGGAGACCTATCTTATTAAGGCCAGGAATGAAGTCAACACAAAACCCGATGACATCCTCTGTTTGATGGCCCATGGAGATGCTTCCTTCTGGTCTGGCGCGGTTACGGACATATTTCTTTAGGACTCCCATGAACCTCTCAAAGGGGAACATAGTGTGTAGAAATACGGGCCCCAGAATGACAATCTCGTCGACTAGATGAACTAGGACGTGTGTCATGATATTGAAGAAGGATGGTGGGAACACAAGCTCGAAACTGACAAGACATTGCGTCACATCACTCCTTAGCCTTGGTACGATTTCTGGATCGATCACCTTCTGAGAGATTGCATTGAGGAATGCACATAGTTTCACAATGGCTAATCGGACGTTTTCCGGTAGAAGCCCCCTCAATGCAACCGGAAGCAGTTGCGTCATAATCACATGGCAGTCATGAGACTTTAGGTTCTGGAACTTTTTCTCTGCCATATTTATTATTCCCTTTATATTCGACGAGAAGCCAGTCGGGACCTTCATACTGAGAAGGCATTCAAAGAAGATTTCTTTCTCTTCTTTCGTAAGAGCATAGCTGGCAGGACCTTCATACTGCTTCGGAGGGATGCCGTCTTTTTCGTGCAAACGTTGCAGGTCCTTCCGTGCCTCAGCTGTATCTTTTGTCTTTCCATACACGCCCAAGAAGCCTAGCAGGTTCACGCAAAGGTTCTTCGTCACGTGCATCACGTCGATTGAAGAGCGGACCTCTAGGTCTTTCCAGTAGGGTAGGTCCCAAAATATAGATTTCTTCTTCCACATGGGTGCGTGTCCCTCATCGTCATTCGGAACAGCTAGTGCGCCGGGGCCCTTTCCGAAGATTACGTGTAAATCATTGACCATAGCAAGTACGTGATCACCGGTACGCATGGCGGGCTTCTTCCGGTGATCTGCCTCGCCTTTGAAATGCTTGCCTTTCTTTCGACATTGATGGTTGGTCGGAAGAAATCGACGATGGCCCAGGTACACATTCTTCCTGCACTTGTCCAGGTATATACTTTCAGTGTCATCTAAACAGTGCGTGCATGCGTGGTATCCTTTGTTTGTCTGTCCTGAAAGGTTACTGAGAGCGGGCCAATCGTTGATGGTCACGAACAGAACGCCTTTAGGTCAAATTCCTCCTGTTTGTGCTCATCCCACGCACGTACACCGTTTCCATTCCACAGCTGTAAAAGTTCTTCAACTAATGGCCTTAGGTACACATCAATGTCGTTGCCGGGTTGCTTAGGGCCTTGGATGAGAACTGGCATCATAATGAACTTCCGCTTCATGCACATCCAAGGAGGAAGGTTATACATACATAGAGTCACGGGCCAGGTGCTGTGATTGCTGCTCTGCTCCCCGAAAGGATTAATGCCATCCGCGCTTAGAGCAAACCATACGTTCCTTGCGTCCTTTGCAAACTCCTCCCAGTACTTTCTCTCGATTTTTCTCCATTGCGACCCGTCAGCGGGTGCTCTCAACTTCCCGTCTTTCTTACGGTCCTCACTGTGCCATCGCATCAACTTGGCATGCTCTCTGTTTCTAAACAAACGTTTCAACCGTGGTATTATAGGAGCATACCACATCCCCTTCGCAGGAACCCTCTTCCTGGCGGGCTCGCCATCAACATCACCAGGGTCATCTCGTCTGATCTTATACCGCAACGCACCACATACCGGGCATGCGTTCAGATCGTTGTATGCACCGCGGTAGAGGATGCAGTCATTAGGGCATGCATGTATCTTCTGCACCTCCAATCCTAGAGGGCATACGACCTTCTTTGTTGCGTATGTACTGTCGGGCAATTCGTTATCCTTCGGAAGCTTCTTCTTCAATATTTTCAGTAGCTTCTCAAATCCTTTGTCAGCCACAGCATTCTCTGCCTTCCACTGCAGCAATTCCAGTACGGTACCGAGCTTTGTGTTGCCATCTTCGCAATTGGGGTACAACCCTTTTTTGTGATCCTCTAACATGCGATCAAACTTCAGCTTCTCCTTTTGACTTTCGCATTGTGTCCTTGCATCGACAATGACCCGGCGAAGATCATCATTTGGTTCCTCTTGATCTTCAGCAGCTTCACCCATTGCAGCATCATTGGGCACATCGTCTGGTTCCTCTTGATCTTCACCAGCTCCCCCCATTGCAGCATCACCGTATTCAGGGGGCACATAGTTGTCATCGTACTCTTCTTCTTCGCCGTCTTCCATCATAACCCCTATTTCACCGTGCCTCGTCCAAACATTATAGTGTGGCATGAAACCCTTGTAAAGCAGGTGGGAGTGAAGGATTTTTCGGTTAGAGTAAGACATCGTATTCACACATTGAGTGCATGGACAACACATAAAACCATTCTGCTTGTTTGCCTCTGCCACATTTAGAAACTCACGCACGCCCTTAATGTACTTGGAGGTGTGTCTGTCACCGTACATCCATTGGCGGTTCATCTGCGTGCATTTATATATAATTAAGTGTGTCAAAAACCATTACAGAACATCATAAATAGATAATTAAGTGACCAAATGGATAAAAGTTCATCATCACATTAAAACCAAAGTACATACATATATAGTTCTCATCTAACAACATATATAGCTCTCCATACACATCGAAACTATGTAAAACATTTCAACGCGAAAACAAATGCTATCATAATCGCAACCAAGGTAACAATTGATCCAACGGCATAATGATACCAAGCCTCGGTATTAATGGCATATTTTCTAATCTTTTTAATCTTCAACCGCATTGCATCCATCTTGATCTTGTGATCATCGACGACATCCGCAACATGCAACTCCAATATCATCTTCTCGTCCACAATTTTTTTTATTTTTTCCTTCAAGGATTTGTTTTCTTCTTCAACTAAATTTAACCTCTCGACAATAGGTTCCATCTTGATCTTGTGATCATCGATAACTTCCGCAACATGCAACTCCAATTCCATCTTCTCCTCCTCCATTTTTTCCAATTTTTTCTTTAACGAAATGTTTTCCTCTTCAACTAAATTTAACCTCTCCACAAGAGGGTCGGTTGGAATTTCCGGTTCAACTACCTCCTAGACATAATAAAACATCTATGCATGTCAGGTTGGTCGGCATAACTATCATAAGCACTAAAACAAATAGTTATAAATTAAAGATAATATACCACATCCGAATCGTAGACCGGACGAGGGCCCACGTGGGCGGATATCAAAACCATCGCACTATATAATAACAAGCAATAATAAACGTAAGAAAATTAGACAAATATCTATCTAAAGCAATAATAAAAGTAAGAAAAGCATGGACATAACAAGAGGCTCACCGCGGTGGTGCCGGTGACGAGATCGGCGGGGGCGATCGACGGCGGCGAAGACGGGGACGGGACGTGACGGACCGCTAAACCTAGACAAATCTCGAAGAAAATAGAGCTTCGAGAGGAGAAAAGCTTAACTAGTGTGGCTCGGGCATTCCACCGAACATGTTGTGTGCATAGGAGGTGAGCTAGAGCACCACTAACCCCTCTCCCCCTCGGCCAGAAAAAAAACAGAGCAGTGAGCTCTGCTCTTGAGTGAGGGGGTATATATAGGCAACTCACTGGTCCCGGTTGGTGCTACAAACCGGGGCTAAAGGGGTGCCTTTGGTCCCGGTTCATAAAACAAACCGGGACTAATAGTGGTGGGCCAGGAGCAAGAGCCATTGGTCCCGGTTTTTAGCTCCAACCGGGACCAATAGGTCCAGACGAACCGGGACCAATGGCCCACGTGGCCCGGCCGGCCCCTGGGCTAACGAACCGGGTCCAGTACCCCTATTGGTCCCGGTTCTAGATTGAACCGGGGCTAATGGGCTGGACCAATGCCCTGTTTTCTACTAGTGATATCTACTCAAATCGTCAGTGAAGATGAGAAAATAACGATATCCACCACACGCCTTAATTCTCATTGGATCACACACATCAGCATGTATGATTTCCAACAAGTCACTTGCCCGTTTCATTGTACCTGAAAACGGGATCTTAGTCATCCTGCCCATGAGGCATGGCTCGCATGTGTCAAGCGATTCAAAATCAAGTGACTCCAAACATCCATCAGCATGGAGTTTCTTCATGCATTTTATGCCAAAATGACCTAAGCGGCAGTGCCACAAGAAAGTGGTACTATCATTATTAACTCTACATCTTTTGGCGTTAATATTATTATCATGTGTATTACTATGATCGAGATTCAATAAACCATTGGTTGCATGACCATAAAGGTATTATTCATGTAAACAGAATAACCATTATTCTCTAACTTAAATGAATAACCATATTGCAATGAACATGATCTAATCATATTCATGCTCAACGTAGACACCTGATAACATTTATCTAGGTTCAACACTAATCCTGAAGGTAGAGGGAGCGTGTGATGGTGATCTTATCAACCTTGGAAACACTTTCAACACACATTGTCACCTCGCCCTTAGCTAGTCTCCGTTCAGTTCGTAGCTTTTGCTTCAAGTCACTAATAATAGCAACTGAACCGGTATCCAATACCCAGGTACTACAAGGAGTACTAGTAAGGTACACATCAATAACACATATATCAAATATACTTAGTTGAAGTTGCCAGCTTTCTTATCTACCATGTATTTGGGGTAGTTCCGCTACCATGTGACCGTTCCCCTTACAATAGAAGACCTTAGTATCAAGGTTTGGGTTCAACCATGGGTTCCTTCATTAGAGCGACAACTGGTTTGCCATTCATGAAGTTTCCCTTCTAGCCCTTGCCCCTTTTGAAACCAGTGGTCTTGTTAAACAATGAACACTTGATGCTCCTTCTTGATTTCTACTTTTGCGGTCTTAAGCACCGCTAATAGCTCCGGGATCATCTCCATCCTTTGCATGTCATAGTTCATCATGGAGTTCTAGTAGCTTGGTGATAGTGTCTAGAGAATTCCGTCAACCACTATCTCATCTAGAAGATTAACTCCCACTTGGTTCAAGTGATTTTAGCACCCAGACATTCTGAGCACATGCTCACTAGTTGAGCTATTCTCCTCCATCTTGTTGGCAAAAGAACTTGTCAGAGGTCTCATACCTTTCAACACGGGCATGAGCCTGAAATCCCAATTTCAGCTCTTGGAATATCTCATATGTCTTATGGCGTTCAAAACGTCATTGGAAACCCGATTCTAAGCCGTAAAGTATGGTGCACTAAACTATCAAGTAGTCATCAGGACGTGTCTGTCAGGTGTTCACAACATCCACAGACGACGTTGTAGGGGTTTGCACATCGAGCGGTGCATCAAAGACGTAAGCCTTCTGTGTAACAGTGAGGACACTCCTCGGACTACGGACCCAGTCCGCATCATTGCTTACAATATCTTCAACTTAGTCTTTCTCTAGGATCGTATTAAACAGGGAGCCACAACGCAAGCTATTGGTCTACAACATAATTTGCGAAGACAACTTAGACTATTGTTCATGACAATTAAGTTCATCTAATCAAATTATTTAATGAACTCCCACTCAGATAGACATCCCTCTAGTCATCTAAGTGATGCATGATCCGAATCGACTAGGCCGTGTCCGATCATCACGTGAGACGGACTAGTCATCAACGGTGAACATCTTTCTGTTGATCGTATCTTCTATACGACTCATGTTCGACCTTTCGGTCTTCCGTGTTCCGAGGCCATGTCTGTACATGCTAGGCTCGTCAAGTGAACCCTAAGTGTGTTGCGCGTGTAAATCTGGCTTACAGCCGTTGTATGCGAACGTTAGAGCCTATCACACCCGATCATCACATGGTGCTTTGGAACAACGAACCTTAGCAAAGGTGCACAGTTAGGGGGAACACAATTCTTGAAATTTTAGTGAGAGATCATCTTATTTACTACCGTCGTTCTAAGAAAATAAGATGTAAAACATGATAAACATCACATGCAATCAAATAGTGACATGATATGGCCAATATCATTTTTGCTCCTTTTGATCTTCATCTTCGGGGCTCCATGATCATCATCGTCACCTGCATGACACCATGATCTCCATCATCGTGTCTTCATGAAGTCGTCTTGCCAAACATTGATTCTACTACTATGGCTAACGGTTAGCAATAAAGTAAATTAATTACATGGCGTTTTCAGTGACACGCAGGTCATACAATAAAATAAGACAACTCCTATGGCTCCTGCCGGTTGTCATACTCATCGACATGCAAGCCGTGATTCCTATTACAAGAACATGATCAATCTCATACATCACATATATATCATTCATCACATCCTTTCGGCCATATCAAAGCACATGGCACATGCTGCAAGAACAAGTTAGACGTCTACTAATTGTTGTTGCAAGTTTTTACGTGGCTGCTAAAGGTTTCTAGCAAGAACGTTTCTTACCTACGCCAAAACCACAACGTGATATGCCAATTTCTACTTACCCTTCATAAGGACCCTTTTCATCGAATCCGATCCGACTAAAGTGGGAGAGACAAACACCCGCTAGCCACCTTATGCAACTAGTGCATGTCAGTCGGTGGAACCTGTCTCACATAAGAGTTCGTGTAAGGTCGGTCCGGGCCGCTTCATCCCACAATGCCGCCGAATCAAGATAAGACTAGTAACGGCAAGTAAAGTGAAAAATCGACGCCCACAACTACTTTGTGTTCTACTCGTGCAAGAAACTACGCATAGACCTAGCTCATGATGCCACTGTCGGGGATCGTAGCAGAAAACAAAAAAATTCTACGCATCACCAAGATCAATCTATGGAGTAATCTAGCAACGAGGGAGAGCGGAGTGCATCTACATACCCTTGTAGATCGCGATGCGGAAGAGTTGCAAGAACACAGATGAAGGAGTCGTACTCGTAGCGATTCAGATCGCGGTTGATTCCGATCTAAGCGCCGAACAAAGGCGCCTCCACGTTCAACACACGTGCAGCCCGGTGACGTCTCCCACGCCTTGATCCAGCAAGGGGAGAAGGAGAGGTTGGGAAGACTCTGTCCAGCAGTAGCACAACGGCGTGGTGGTGGTGGAGGAGCATGGCACTCCAGCAGGGCTTCGCCAAGCACCGCAAGAGACGAGGAGGGAGAGGGGTAGGGCTGCGCCAAGAGGGAGATGATCTCGTCTGTATGGCAGCCCCAAAACCCCCAATATATATAGGGGAAGGGGAGGGGCTGCGCCCCCATCTAGGGTTCCCTCCCTAGGGGTGGCGGCAGCCCCCAAAACCCATCTAGGGTGCGGCCAAGGGGGAGAGAGGGGGGCTCCCTAGGATGGGCCTTAAGGCCCATCTGGACCTAGGGTTTGCCGCCCTCCCACTCTCCATGCGCCTTGGGCCTAGGTAGGGGGCGCACCAGCCCACCTGGGGTGGTCCCCTCCCACACTTGGCCCATGCAACCTTCTGGGTCTGGTGGCACCACCTGGTGGACCCCCGGGACCCTCCCGGTGGTCCCGGTACGTTACCGATAGCACCCGAAACTTTTCCGGTGACCAAAACGGGACTTCCCATATATAAATATTTAACTCCAGACCATTCCGTAACTCCTCATGACGTCCGGGATCTCATCCGGGACTCCGAACAACATTCGGTAACCACGTATATCTATTCCCTATAACCCTGGCGTCATCGAACCTTAAGTGTGTAGACCCTACGGGTTCGGGAACCATGCAGACATGACCGAGACAACTCTCTGGCCAATAACCAACAGCGGGATCTGGATACCCATGTTGGCTCCCACATGTTCCATGATGATCTCATCGGATGAACCACGATGTCAAGGATTCAATCAATCCCGTATACGATTCCCTTTATCTATCTTTATAGCACTTGCCCGAGATTCGATCGTCGGTATACCGATACCTTGTTCAATCTTGTTACGGCAAGTCTCTTTACTTGTTCCGTAACACATCATCCCGTGATCAACTCCTTGATCACATTGTGCACATTATGATGATGTCCTACCAAGTGGGCCCAGAGATACCTCTCCGTCACACGGAGTGATAAATCCCAGTCTCGATTCGTGCCAACCCAACAGACACTTTCGGAGATGCCCGTAGTGTACCTTTATAGCCACCCAGTTACGTTGTGACGTTTGGTACACCCAAAGCATTCCTACGGTATCCGGGAGTTGCACAATCTCATGGTCTAAGGAAAAGATACTTGACATTTAGAAAAGCTTTAGCATACGAACTACACGATCTTGTGCTAGGCTTAGGATTGGGTCTTGTCCATCACATCATTCTCCTAATGATGTGATCCCATTATCAATGACATCCAATACCCATGGTCAGGAAATCGTAACCATCTATTGATCAACGAGCTAGTCAACTAGAGGCTTACTAGGGACATGGTGTTTGTCTATGTATCCACACATGTATCTGAGTTTCCTATCAATACAATTCTAGCATGGATAATAAACAATTATCATGAACAAGGAAATATAATAATAACCAATTTATTATTGCCTCTAGAGCATATTTCCAACAAATAGCTCCCGCCCGCGCGCGCCTCGCCCCCAACCAGCCATGCAGGACGCCATCGACCTCGACCTCGACGCCGCTGCCGGCCTCGCCTTCCTCGCCTTGTCCGCCGCCATCGTCCCCTATGGGAAAGGCAAGCCTCGTGCCGCGCACAACACCACCGCCGCGACCAAGCCGAAGAAGGCGTGGACGGCCGAACAGCGGGCAAGCGAGTCGGCCAAGAGGAAGGGTCGGAGGCACGCCGCGGACACGAGGGATGAGGCCGGCAGGCAGGCCGCCGCCGCGCAGCAGGAGTTCACCACCACCTGCATCGCTGCGGCAACGAGGGAGGTGCTCTACATGCTAGGGGTAAACCCTAGCCAGTACAGCGTCCTCCAAGCCGCCTTCGCCGTGGCCAGCACCGGCTCGTCGGCATTTCCTCGGATGGTGTTGCCCGACTCACCCCGCACGTCGACTTGCAACCCGGTCCCCGGCTTCCACGTCTACCTGCAGGCCTCCCGCCTCTCCGGGGAGTGCTCACCCGATGTGAACGTGGTCGCGCCTTCCACGCCCGCGTCCATCGACCTCAACGCCCCCCGGTGGTCGATGGCTCGTCGTCCGGCGGCACGAGGAAACGCGCGCGTCCGACGCCGGCCGACGGGCTCCTGAACGCCCGTAAGCTGTTCGAGGAAATGTCGGCCGCTGTCGACGAGGACTACATGCAAAACTCATCTTCGAGGGTGCGTTGGCTACGATCCCGACGAGACACAAAGCCAGGACGGCCGCGGGGCGTTCACGCCGACCACTACTGGCTATGATCCCGGTCAGGCGGCCTTCATGCGTGATCAGGTCGTCCTCGACCTGGACGGCTTCCCCCTCGACCACGAGTTCCCGGAGGACTATGGGCTAGAGGAAGAGGACGAGTGCGACATCGAATTGGAGCCTTTGTTCGAGGACGCGCTCGCCAACCAAGCCGCCGGTTCTAAGCCGAAGCGCAAGAGCAAGCGCACGAAGGCGTACACAGGTGCCGAGGACAAGCATCTTTGCGAGTGTTGGCGATACATTGGACAAGACCCAAATACGGGCGCCGAGCAAAAGCATTCCACCTTTTGGACTCGTGTGCACCGCGAGTTTCATGAGCGCAAGAAGTTTCCTCCTTACCAATTTGTGAGCACGCGCGGGTGGGTCTCCATTTCCAAGCGGTGGAGGGTGATCCAACAAGAGTGCAACAAGTTTTGCGCCACCCTTGAGAGCATCAAGGCCCGCCCCGTTAGCGGCATCGGCGTGCAAGACATGGTATGATAGCAAGCAAGCCGCCCTCTTTTGTGCCATCAAGATCATCCTTTTACGTCTTCATTTGCTATCACTTGCCCATATGCTTGCATGGAAACATTTTGTAGGCATTTCAAGCTTTGGAGGCATTCAAGGTTCAACACAATGGCAAGTGCTTCAACCTCTCCCATTGCTATCGGGTCATTAAGGACGAAGAGAAGTTCAAGGCACAATATGCCGCACTCAAGGCACGCGGGGGGAAGGGCGACGTGGAGGATGTTGGGAAGGGCGAGCCGGCACGGCCGCGGGGGAAGACCAACTCTAAGAAGGAGGACAAGCGAGATGCGGCCACCAACGCCTTGATCATAAGCGTGGACGGCATGATGAATAAGAAGGACTCAAGGGAGAAGGAGCGCCGGTGTTTCAAGGCGGGGCAAATGGATGCTTTCATGGAGATCCAAAGGAGAAGGCTTGATCTTGACGCCGAGAAGCAAGACAGGATGTTCGAGCTCGAGGCGGAGAAGCAAGCCAAGATACTAGAGATCGAGGCCGCCAATGCCAAGACAAAGGCGAAAGAAGTGGCTCTTGCAAGCATGATGACCGAGGTGGAGATCAAGAAGGTCGATCTCCACGCCTTGTCGTCGAGGAAGAGGCCGTGGTTCGAGAAGATGCAGGCCGACATGCTCAAGTTGGACGACTAGTGATCTATGGCGTCGATGGCCAACTTTTTTGTATGCCGGCAGGTGTGCCGGCATGACCACGGGAGCCGCGATGGCGTGGTCGAACTCAAGTCCCACCATTTTTTGTGTGCTGGCATGTGTGCCGGTGTAATGCCCAGGATGGGACTATACCTCCTACGTGTCGAGGCACGACTTAAAGGTATAAGCCCATCCTAGAATGATCTCAAGTTTGGTATCTTTGCACGACTCATGTAAAAGAGGGATTAAATTGCAAAAGAAGATGGTTGGCTTACACTCGCCACTTCACACAATACAATACATAAGCAATACATCATTCAAAACATCACAACCCGACTACGGGCGAAGATCCAAAAGAAAGATACCAAAACAACATAAAGCCACAGGTCAGGATCGAAATCCTAGTAGAAACCACTACTGATCGTCGGAAACGTCACAAGCAAACGGTCACTCTCTTCATCGAGCTCCTGGTGAAGTACTGAACCAGCTCCTGCATCAAACTCGGCTGAACCTGCATCTGGTGTGGTGAAGTAACTGTGAGCCACAGAGGACTCAGCAATCCCGTTCCCGGGTAACAAGACTATTTAAGCCTTGGGTGAGGACAAGGCTGAAGAAAGAACAAGAGGTGAAGGAAAAACAAGAGTCTGCAGCAGCAACTAGCACTAGCTTACGTAATAGAGAGCGAGAAGAGAAGTGCCTCGGTCGAAAGATGATCACGAAGTGATCCTAACTAAAGCCGGTCAAACATAACCCCACCGTGTTCAACTCCCGAATCCCTATTCGGAAATTGACAGTCACGGTACACACGCTGGTAGTGTATTGGAACATTGTGTCAAGTTATCTACAACCGGATATTAACAAGCTCCCATCTGCCACATAACCGCGGGCACGGCTTTCGAAAGTTCATAACCCTGCAGGGGTGTTCCAACTTGACCCATTACAAGCCCACGATCCGCGGAGTCGCAACTCCAAAGTGGGAAGACCCGAGTATTCTCGGAATCCCGTGCTCAAGTTAAACCGAACTAAGGTAAGGCTAATCCAGCAAATCCTCCCGGCGTGTCGACACCCTGATAGTAGCCGCGCGTATCTAAGTCTCAGGACACGACCGGATGGGTGAAGCTACGGGTTATACCAGATACCTCGGGTTTCCCCAAGGCGGCCCCGCAGGCTCCCCGTTTGGGACCAACACCATCAGCACTGGCCCCCCCTGCTATGTAGAATTAAGAATCCTCGGGGACGCGACCCCCTATGCAATTTTAATTAATTAATTAAGTTGTTATTATGAGGCAAATAGTACCAAATGTTGGGACTTGCTGGAAAAGACTTAGCACTTAGCGGTTTATCAAGGGGGTCCCATACACCCCAACCGTGTTAGGAACGCATAATCAAGGAACATAACACCGGTTTATACGGTTCCTAACGGCATGAGTGGAACAAATCACCAAGCAAAAGGCTTAGCCTTCCACCCTTGCCAGTATATAGATGATTTCCTTTAAGCATTTATATAGTGTGATATAACCCAACCAAACTTCAACATGAAGCAAGCATCTTCAATCTTCACCTGCAACTAACAATGCTATAAGAGGGGTTGAGCGAAGCGTACTTAGCCAAGCAACGGTTTGCATAGGTAGGGTGGTTAAACAGGTTCATGGTTACAAGTAGGAGGCTGACAAGAAAGACATGGGCATCGAGGCAAAACTATAGAGCGGAACTACTAGCAATAGACAAAGATAGTAATGGTATCCGGGTTCGGTCATCTTGCCTGGGATTCCACAAGGGAGAAGAACAGATCCATGAAGCAGACGGAGCAACAGAGACGAGCGAATCCTCACAACTCCGGAACGAAACAGAAGCTAACAAGAGAAGCAACCGGAAAGAAAGAAACAACATGGTAAACACACAAGCATAAACATGGCATACGATGCACATCCAAGTATGATGCATGTCCGGTTTAATTATGCATGGCATGGCAAAGTGCACAAACAAAACTACAAGTTAAGTGGAGCTCAATATGCAACGAGTTGCATATTGACGAAACACCACATTTAATTATTTAATTGACTCTTGTTTATTTACAAGACAAGATTAAATGTTTTTAACATGGCAAGAGGTGAAACATAAAGAAACTACACTATTTAGACATTTTAAATGAGGCCGGAAATAACAACAACATATCCGGAAAATCCCCATGAACATGTTTAGTAATTATAAAGCAACAACAATTAAACATTCTCATGTTGTTATCATGATGCGGATGACATGATTAAGATTATGCAATTTTTATTAAAGATTAACAAGAAGATGATATGAAGCATCGTCACCGTGGTGGAAGGAAAAAGGTGCCAAGGCAACGATCCGAAAATGATGCAACACATCATCTCGGTTCCGGTAACTCATCGAGAGACCGGTGCAACAGGAAAGATGGCGTGAGCGAGTCAAACGAGATGAAAGGTGGGGCGATCCCGTCATCGGGTTCCCACGAGTCGGCGACGAGGCAACCGAGGAACATGACAAACGGACGAAACGGACACAACGGGCACGGTGCAAACAAGGGATGCATCTCATACAACACAAGCAAGCATCACACGGGTCATCCACGGGGTCGTCTCGGGGTTATACCTTCGGAACAAACGTTCTCGGAGCGGTTCTAGATCGTAGAGGAAGAAGGCGTTCACGTGGCGGTAGTGGAAGTAGTGGTACACGAGTCGTGGTACACGGGGCGACGGTAGTGGTACATGCCGTAGAGGGAAGTAGTTGTTCTCGTTCATCGGAGAGGAAGTAGTTGTACACGAGGTCGCCAACGAGTAGTCGTTCCGTTCGTAGAGGTACTTGAGGGTCTCGGCGACGGTAGTGGTACTTGTCCATGAAGTCGTTCTCGTTCGTAGTCGTTCATGTCATCGATGTCGGGGTACTTGTCGCGTCGGCGTTCGTAGTGGTACTTGGGGGTTCTCGATCTCGCGCCGTAGTTGTACAAGGGTCCAAAAGTAGATATGTTTGCTGTTACATGGGTGCTTGAGATAACAGAAACAGTAACAAAACAAACAAAACACAGCACGGTTACGGTCACGGTCACGGCAACAAGGAGAAACCGGAGCGGACGAGCTCGAAGCGGCGCTGGACGAAGTGGCGAACGCGGGATCCGGCCGGCGAAGAAGGTCGCGGCCGCTGCAGCCTTGCGAACAGCGGCGGCTGCTGGCTTGGACGGCCGAAGGAGGACGGGGCGCGCTCGCGGTGCAGGGCAGAGGGAGCCGCAGAGGAGCGATGGGGGCTCGGTGAGCGCCATGGCGAGGTGCTGGCCAGGGCGGCCGAGGCGCGCGGGGCTCGGCCAGGGGGCTCTGTCCTGGCTCCTGGCGGAGCGGAGGAGCTGACCTCGCGGCCAGCTCGCGGGCGCGCGGAGGAGGGAGCCGAGGGGACCTGGAGGGAGCGGCGCCACGGCGAGGCGAGGAGAACCAGGCGAGGCGGCCCTGGAGGGCGCGCTCGGGGCGCTGTGGTGCTCGCGCCTTGGCGATGGAGGGGGGCCTCGGGGCGGCCTCGTGGAAGAAGGGAGCGGGGTGCGGGGCGCTGCCGCTTGGAGAGGAGGGCCGCCACGCGGGGCTTCGGTCTGGCGCGCATCGGGAGGAAGAGGGGGAGGGGCGATGGAGCTCGAGAGGGCGATGGATCGAGGCCAGAGGAAGAGATCGAAGGAGGGAGAAAAGGGGATCGGGGCGATGGGGTGCTGGCGGCGGGGAAAGGAGAGCGAGGGGAGGAGCGCTGGCTCGGTCGGGCTAGGGTTCGGAGCCTAGCGGCTGGGCCAAATGGGCCAGGAGGAGAAGCCCACTGCGGCTGGAGGCTTGAGGCCAAAGGAGGAATTGGGCCAGGGAGAAAGCTGGGCTGGCTGCTCCTTTTTTTTATCTCTTAGCAGAAAAGAAAAAAAAATGGAGAGAGCCAAAAATAATAAGAAAAGAGGCAAAGAATAAGAATAAAAATGATGGAACGTTTTGTAAGGCTTTAGGGAATAAAACCAACCCCACAGAAATAGTTCCAACAAAATAGGGAAAAACAAACTAAAATAAATAGCTTGTCTTAAAGGAGTTTAAAAGGAGTCTAGATTTTGGAGGAGCCTCGAAAATTGAGAAAAGAATATAGGGAAGGTTTTGAAGGTGAAACTCGAGGTGAAATAGGCATGGTGAAATTATGCACGTGTGTTGCGGGTAATTCCAAACAATGGAATATTTAAAATATAGCTCCCTAAAATATTGAGAGACTTTTATATGTTATAAAGAGAAGTCACCTTCCCTCGATTTAAATGGACCGAAGGACCACACAATTTATTTAGGTTGAGATGCAAAAAAAATTAAAATGACATGATGGCATGATGACATGATGCAATGCAAAATAAATAACACAAGCACAAAAGAACACACGGGCAGCCCGGAACGTCTGGAACTGCTGGAATCTTCTGGGATCTTCTGGGACGTCGGTCTCGGGCGTCACAACTCTCCCACACTAACAGAGGATCTCGACCCGAGATCCTAGAGATATCACCGGGTAAAACGGAAGAGGAAGAGGTAAAACAAAGTTGCTTCTTTGACAGACGAGTGAAACCAAAGAACCTTGAGAGGTTGACCAAAATGAAAGAAGAATACAACGGAGATGAACGAAGATGAAACACTCCGTTAGAAAAGAGGAACAAGGAACATTACGAGAACCTTGTAGGTTGAAAGACATGAAACAAGAGCTTACGAACCAAAAGAATATGAAACGCAATGGTATGGCCAAGGAATAAGAATGACAGAATTTGGACAGCACTCCGTCTGAAAATGGAAGGAATTAACAAGAATTGAGAAGATGGGATGATACTTGATGAAAACAACAACAGACAGCCTCCGGAACAATTGAAGAATGGCACAAGGGGTAAGAAAGATTCAGACAGCACTCCGGTTGAAAAGAGAGGCAAACTTGATAAGAAGAGGGAACTTGAATGAAGAATACAACGCTCCGGTCAAATGATAAGCAAGGGAAAGAACATGATCTCGATAAAACAAGATGATGGGGCGAGGAGAGCAATAATACAATGCCTCCGGAATGAAGAATATATGCTAGAACGTTGGGAAGAAAGAACGGAGATGAAAATGACAACTTCTCCCACGAATGCATTTGAAAGAGCATCCTTACGAAGAAAGGTTGAATTGGGTTGATTGAAAATCAACAACGAGAAGAATAAGCTCGTTGTGGGCTTATGGAAAACATCTCAAAATTATGAGGTGACAACCAGCCACTAACAGAAACGAATCGCTTGCATTGATATCAACAAGGAGATGAAAAACTTATTTCACCGGAATGATAAATGAAGAACTTGGGTCATTTATAAGCACCATAATAGCAACAATTCTCAAGGAAAGCTTTTAGGTGAAATACAACCCAAGATAACTCCAACGAATAATTAAAGGGGTTGAAGATCTCCTTAACAAGGAATATGATGGTTTTAAATATCTCATTCTTGATAACTCGTGACTCATAAAACATGAAGGAATTGTCAAGAATGACATAACACCATCTCAAAAGATAAGGGGAAAAGAATTGCACTTGGAAAGCATGATGAAGAATGGATGAGCTCCAACAAGAATCTTGATGAAGACTTCGAGGATGAATTAAAACATGATGAACCACCATGAGAACTCCGGTAATGAAGCATGGAAAGTGAAAGATGAAAAGAATAAGATTCAAGGCCTGCGATGAATTAGATGGAGCTTTGAAATGATATAATTGAAATAGCTTGGAGCTCCGAAAAACAAGATGAACAACTTAGAACCGAGAATATGATATGATGAACAAGCTCCGAAGGAAGGGATTAAATCACCTTGAAGGAATAAGAATAAGATTTATGTTATGCATCTCCTTCACCAATTTAAATTGATGACAACCCAAGGATTTGGCATACTACTTATTCTCGTTGGAAAGAATTAAGAGAGATCTCGCACAAGCTTGAGAAAAGTCTTCAACGACCCACCGGTAGGATTATGAAAAGAACAAATGCATTGATATGGTAACAAGGAAGAATAATCTTGAATGAACCACCGTAAGAATATGGAAACGAACGAAGAGGCATCAATGAAGAATATTTGGAGGACGAAGTTGAAAACTGAGAACGAAGAAATCTTCTGAAATGATGCCTTCGGAGGATCACAAGGAAAAGAATTCATGAAATGCTTCGGACGGCATAAACGAATTCCTCACAATCTGAACAATAATGAGGATGGCATGAAGCTAGAACCACGAATCTTCAAGAGAACGGCCAAGATTTAAGAGAAACACTTCTCCGGTCTCCAAATGTTGAGAATGAAGACGAGAACTGCCATGAAGAATTGTTGAGCACTCCGGAATGAAGAATTAAAAAGGTTGAACCAATGATGAAAAAAGAATTTGAAAGCAATATTGGAGAAGGCATGTGACTGATGGAAATCATTCTTACGTCACACTTTGAAAAGAATTTGAGTATAACTCCAGAAAATAGAAGAGTGAGGTAAGATCCTGGGAAAGACCTGTGGGTTAGGGCCCACTAAAGAAATCACCGTTGAAAAAGATTGCTTAAGAGATACATTGCACCGGTTGAATTTAATGGCTTGAATAAGATGACAATCTCAAAAAAATAGCTTGAACGGATTAAGAATGGAATTATGAATCTTCAGCACTCCGGATATGAATAGCAAGAGGAGAATGATTAATTGGTGCACCGGAATAAGAAAGCATTGTGAAAAGAGGAAAAGGATAAGATCAACACTGAATTCTTGAATTACATCCACCGGCAGAATTTGAGAACAAAAGAATGATGAACTTGAAGCTCTTGAGCATCTTCACAATAATTCACTGGATAAGAACATTGAAGGAAAAGAATGAAGAAATATCACATGAATAAAATGGATATTTGATTAAGAATTGCTGGCTCCATAAAGAAGAAGGGTGGGAGGGTGGGGAAAACAAAGACAACTTGGGATGAATGAAACAGACAATCGTCAGATTTCTCAACGGTGTCCGTAAGGAATAACTTGAAGAGAAGGCACACCGGTTGGAAAGAATTTAACATGAAGATCTTGATGATCAAGAAGGATTAGCACTCCCATAGAAATATGAGAACACCGATTAGGAAAGGTATGGAATCAACATTTGACATCGAAGCAACTCGAATACCAGAATCAAAACAAGAACAAAGGATAGATATGTTGTAGCAGGTCTTCACAATATCATCTGAATAGAGAATTGAACGAATGAATTCCGCAGGTACATCATCTTGTCGAGAAACCACTTGGAGAACAAAATGAAAATAAAAAGGAACAAGGATCAGATAGAACAAATACAAGATAGAAGCTTCGTTCGACACATTCGTGCTGAAAGCTCATGGAACATGTTACAAAAGGGTTTTGCAATCCCCGGATCAGCATAGCCAAGGACCCTTTAAGATGCAACTCCCGATCAGAACAAGTCCATAAAACCACTTCACTCAATGTAGAACCCCGAACTTCATATCGTGCATCCGTTGGAAGAATGCCTAGAACTACTAGATGAACCCACCTATAGATTTCCGAAAGTTTCCAGTTATGCAATCAGGTGTTGGGGATACACGGGAAGCACCGCGCAATCAACTCTAAACCTACATCTAGGTGTATCCATCCTTCAACACATAACCAGTCTTTCTCGGAAACTGTTTACCTCGGACCTTCGAAACGCATCCACTATACAAGCTATGGCAATACTCCCGAACTACCTCCCCAGTACTGGGTGATGTCGGGGTTATCTTGCCACTAACCGCATAGGAGAGTTTTCGATGTCGGCCGTCTTAAGTATTCTAGTACTGCCGCGATGGATTTGTGACGACAACACCTCGGAGCTCAACTCCCCGGGACACTGCCACAACCCCTAATGACAGGAGGCATCGAGAACAATGTTCTCGTCACAAAGACATCGGAACAATCCAAACAATACTCGCGAGATCCTAAAAAAAATTTGGTGCAATTTTTGAAAGTAGAAGAGACAAGAGTAGTCATCAGGAGTCCTCACCAGAATGAAAAGAGATGAGGAGCAAAAGAAATCCTACTCTCCGATATATATATAGGACTCAAAACATTTTCAGTGTGTGCCTAGACTCAACCGTCAACGATTCGATCAATCAGTGGGGGCTTCTAGGTCAGAGAAGGCTCTGAATACCAACTTGTAATGCCCAGGATGGGACTATACCTCCTACGTGTCGAGGCACGACTTAAAGGTATAAGCCCATCCTAGAATGATCTCAAGTTTGGTATCTTTGCACGACTCATGTAAAAGAGGGATTAAATTGCAAAAGAAGATAGTTGGCTTACACTCGCCACTTCACACAATACAATACATAAGCAATACATCATTCAAAACATCACAACCCGACTACGGGCGAAGATCCAAAAGAAAGATACCAAAACAACATAAAGCCACAGGTCAGGATCGAAATCCTAGTAGAAACCACTACTGATCGTCGGAAACGTCACAAGCAAACGGTCACTCTCTTCATCGAGCTCCTGGTGAAGTACTGAACCAGCTCCTGCATCAAACTCGGCTGAACCTGCATCTGGTGTGGTGAAGTAACTGTGAGCCACAGAGGACTCAGCAATCCCGTTCCGGGTAACAAGACTATTTAAGCCTTGGGTGAGGACAAGGCTGAAGAAAGAACAAGAGGTGAAGGAAAAACAAGAGTCTGCAGCAGCAACTAGCACTAGCTTACGTAATAGAGAGCGAGAAGAGAAGTGCCTCGGTCGAAAGATGATCACGAAGTGATCCTAACTAAAGCCGGTCAAACATAACCCCACCGTGTTCAACTCCCGAATCCCTATTCGGAAATTGACAGTCATGGTACACACGCTGGTAGTGTATTGGAACATTGTGTCAAGTTATCTACAACCGGATATTAACAAGCTCCCATCTGCCACATAACCGCGGGCACGGCTTTCGAAAGTTCATAACCCTGCAGGGGTGTTCCAACTTGACCCATTACAAGCCCACGATCCGCGGAGTCGCAACTCCAAAGTGGGAAGACCCGAGTATTCTCGGAATCTCGTGCTCAAGTTAAACCGAACTAAGGTAAGGCTAATCCAGCAAATCCTCCCGGCGTGTCGACACCCTGATAGTAGCCGCGCGTATCTAAGTCTCAGGACACGACCGGATGGGTGAAGCTACGGGTTATACCAGATACCTCGGGTTTCCCCAAGGCGGCCCCGCAGGCTCCCCGTTTGGGACCAACACCATCAGCACTGGCCCCCCTGCTATGTAGAATTAAGAATCCTCGGGGACGCGACCCCCTATGCAATTTTAATTAATTAATTAAGTTGTTATTATGAGGCAAATAGTACCAAATGTTGGGACTTGCTGGAAAAGACTTAGCACTTAGCGGTTTATCAAGGGGGTCCCATACATCCCAACCGTGTTAGGAACGCATAATCAAGGAACATAACACCGGTTTATACGGTTCCTAACGGCATGAGTGGAACAAATCACCAAGCAAAAGGCTTAGCCTTCCACCCTTGCCAGTATATAGATGATTTCCTTTAAGCATTTATATAGTGTGATATAACCCAACCAAACTTCAACATGAAGCAAGCATCTTCAATCTTCACCTGCAACTAACAATGCTATAAGAGGGGCTGAGCGAAGCGTACTTAGCCAAGCAACGGTTTGCATAGGTAGGGTGGTTAAACAGGTTCATGGTTACAAGTAGGAGGCTGACAAGAAAGACATGGGCATCGAGGCAAAACTATAGAGCGGAACTACTAGCAATAGACAAAGATAGTAATGGTATCCGGGTTCGGTCATCTTGCCTGGGATTCCACAAGGGAGAAGAACAGATCCATGAAGCAGACGGAGCAACAGAGACGAGCGAATCCTCACAACTCCGGAACGAAACCGAAGCTAACAAGAGAAGCAACCGGAAAGAAAGAAACAACACGGTAAACACAGAAGCATAAACATGGCATACGATGCACATCCAAGTATGATGCATGTCCGGTTTAATTATGCATGGCATGGCAAAGTGCACAAACAAAACTACAAGTTAAGTGGAGCTCAATATGCAACGAGTTGCATATTGACGAAACACCACATTTAATTATTTAATTGACTCTTGTTTATTTACAAGACAAGATTAAATGTTTTTAACATGGCAAGAGGTGAAACATAAAGAAACTACACTATTTAGACATTTTAAATGAGGCCGGAAATAACAACAACATATCCGGAAAATCCCCATGAACATGTTTAGTAATTATAAAGCAACAACAATTAAACATTCTCATGTTGTTATCATGATGCGGATGACATGATTAAGATTATGCAATTTTTATTAAAGATTAACAAGAAGATGATATGAAGCATCGTCACCGTGGTGGAAGGAAAAAGGTGCCACAACAACGATCCGAAAATGATGCAACACATCATCTCGGTTCCGGTAACTCATCGAGAGACCGGTGCAACAGGAAAGATGGCGTGAGCGAGTCAAACGAGATGAAAGGTGGGGCGATCCCGTCACCGGGTTCCCACGAGTCGGCGACGAGGCAACTGAGGAACATGACAAACGGACGAAACGGACACAACGGGCACGGTGCAAACAAGGGATGCATCTCATACAACACAAGCAAGCATCACACGGGTCATCCACGGGGTCGTCTCGGGGTTATACCTTCGGAACAAACGTTCTCGGAGCGGTTCTAGATCGTAGAGGAAGAAGGTGTTCACGTGGCGGTAGTGGAAGTAGTGGTACACGAGTCGTGGTACACGGGGCGACGGTAGTGGTACATGCCGTAGAGGGAAGTAGTTGTTCTCGTTCATCGGAGAGGAAGTAGTTGTACACGAGGTCGCCAACGAGTAGTCGTTCCGTTCGTAGAGGTACTTGAGGGTCTCGGCGACGGTAGTGGTACTTGTCCATGAAGTCGTTCTCGTTCGTAGTCGTTCATGTCATCGATGTCGGGGTACTTGTCGCGTCGGCGTTCGTAGTGGTACTTGGGGGTTCTCGATCTCGCGCCGTAGTTGTACAAGGGTCCAAAAGTAGATATGTTTGCTGTTACATGGGTGCTTGAGATAACAGAAACAGTAACAAAACAAACAAAACACAGCACGGTTACGGTCACGGTCACGGCAACAAGGAGAAACCGGAGCGGACGAGCTCGAAGCGGCGCTGGACGAAGTGGCGACCGCGGGATCCGGCCGGCGGCGAAGGTCGCGGCCGCTGCAGCCTTGCGAACAGCGGCGGCTGCTGGCTTGGACGGCCGAAGGAGGACGGGGCGCGCTCACGCTACAGGGCAGAGGGAGCCGCAGAGGAGCGATGGGGGCTCGGTGAGCGCCATGGCGAGGTGCTGGCCGGGGCAGCCGAGGCGCCCGGGGCTCGGCCAGGGGGCTCTGTCCTGGCTCCTGGCGGAGCGGAGGAGCTCGACCTCGCGGCCAGCTCGCGGGCGCGCGGAGGAGGGAGCCGAGGGGACCTGGAGGGAGCGGCGCCACGGCGAGGCAAGGAGAACCAGGCGAGGCGGCCCTGGAGGGCGCGCTCGGGGCGCTGTGGTGCTCGCGCCTTGGCGATGGAGGGGGGCCTCGGGGCGGCCTCGCGGAAGAAGGGAGCGGGGCGCGGGGCGCTGCCGCTTGGAGAGGAGGGCCGCCACGCGGGGCTTCGGTCTGGCGCGCATCGGGAGGAAGAGGGGGAGGGGCGATGGAGCTCGAGAGGGCGATGGATCGAGGCCAGAGGAAGAGATCGAAGGAGGGAGAAAAGGGGATCGGGGCGATGGGGTGCTGGCGGCGGGGAAAGGAGAGCGAGGGGAGGAGCGCTGGCTCGGTCGGGCTAGGGTTCGGAGCCTAGCGGCTGGGCCAAATGGGCCAGGAGGAGAAGCCCACTGCGGCTGGAGGCTTGAGGCCAAAGGAGGAATTGGGCCAGGGAGAAAGCTGGGCTGGCTGCTCCTTTTTTTTTATCTCTTAGCAGAAAAGAAAAATAAATAAATGGAGAGAGCCAAAAATAATAAGAAAAGAGGCAAAGAATAAGAATAAAAATGATGGAACGTTTTGTAAGGCTTTAGGGAATAAAACCAACCCCACAGAAATAGTTCCAACAAAATAGGGAAAAACAAACTAAAATAAATAGCTTGTCTTAAAGGACTTTAAAAGGAGTCTAGATTTTGGAGGAGCCTCGAAAATTGAGAAAAGAATATAGGGAAGGTTTTGAAGGTGAAACTCGAGGTGAAATAGGCATGGGGAAATTATGCACGTGTGTTGCGGGTAATTCCAAACAATGGAATATTTAAAATATAGCTCCCTAAAATATTGAGAGACTTTTATATGTTATAAAGAGAAGTCACCTTCCCTCGATTTAAATGGACCGAAGGTCCACACAATTTATTTAGGTTGAGATGCAAAAAAATTAAAATGACATGATGGCATGATAACATGATGCAATGCAAAATAAATAACACAAGCACAAAAGAACACACGGACAGCCCGGAACGTCTGGAACTGCTGGAATCTTCTGGGATCTTCTGGGACGTCGGTCTCGGGCGTCACAGCCGGCCGGCTGGTGAGAGTGCGCCAGCATGAACTGTGGTATTTTCTGAAGCCGGCATTGTATGCCGGCGGTGGCATGGTGCCGGCATGAGTCATGGCCGCTGGCATGATCGGCCGCGGGCCTTTTGTATTTGAAAGTTCAATGCGGACATGAAATGGGCCGGCGCGTTGGGCGCATTGCTGACCCAAATGCAAAACTGGGCGGACACCGGGCGGGCGGCCGATGCAAACGACAAAAAGCGGACAAATGCGCCGTCCGTTTGGGTCGCCCCTTTGGAGTTGCTCTAATAGTATAGTCAGCAGCCGGCAATATGAAGTTGTCATGTCACATATAGTCAACCTTATAGCCAACATGTATAGTAGTAGCTAGTTGCAAAGTAGTACTACTTTATAAATGCATGACCCACCGTAGACTCTCACAATGTTTCTTAGAGTCCGTGTTGCAGCCGGCTATTAATCTACAGCCTGCTTTCCTTGTCTCTCATCCAACTCACCATAAATATAATTATTTAATCCTTATAGCTTGCTGTCTGTACCTTATTATACTTGCTCTTATACTACCTCCTTTCCGGTTTATAAGGCTTGCACGTATATCTAGGTTGAAAAATAAACCAACGTACAAGTTATCTGTCACAAAAAATATATCATTAGAAACTTCAGATCTTCTACTTCCTAATGGTGTAATTTTTAGACTATACAACTCATTTTATGTTGGTCAAATTATAGACCTAAGGATACGCACAAGCCTTATAAACCGGAAAGGAGATAGTAGTTAAGTTTATTGCCGACAAGTACAATAGTTACATATAAAGATGTGCTACTTTATTCCTACGTGAACCACCTCTCATTCCTACATAGTGCCTAGGAGCACGTGCTGTAGCTGGCTCTTATTCTGTAGTCGGCCCCTCATCTCTCTCCTCCATATTAGCAGAATAATATTTTAACTCTTATAGCCTGCTTACATTAGCTTATTGTATTTGCTCTAAGATTGTGGTGCTTGTGGTTTGAGTGGAAAAAGAGCCCTCCGAGATGTCGGTGGACATGGGTAATCCGTGCAACAGTTTGAGGATATAGAGTTGTTCTATGCCTTTACCACCATCAGCGCTCGTGCGCCTCTTTGAAGCTCCCCTTGGTTGCATGGCAAAAAAAGCCAATGGAGATCGCTCCTCTCATCTGTGCGTGTTTGAGGAGAAAGAATTGGAAGGGCAAAGATACTTTGAAGGACGGTTTGGAAAACTCCAACCCCCTCCCCCACCCTCCCAAGGCTAAATTTCTCATTTGGTTGGCTATTCAAAATAAGATTTAGACGACGCATAGGTTGGCTAAGCATGGCTGGGAAAATTGTGGCCTATGATCTTTTTGCAAAAGAGAGCAAGAAACTACTTCACACTTGTTTCACAAACACAAGCACACATTGATGCTATGGGGGTGGTAAGGGAGTGGATCCAACTTGTAAATCTCGACACTACTGCTTGACATTTGGAGCGCTGAACCAAAGAGTGATGGATCAACATGTCCGAAAGCTACATCCTGAATAGGAGTGCCATGGCCTCCCTCACTATGCTTCTAAGTTGGATCATTTGAAATGAAAGAAATGCTACGGTCTTCCGTCACAAGTTCGCACCACCGACGGTCCTTCTTTATGGTATCAAGAAAGAAGCAGAGCTTTGGGGTATCCCTGAAGTTAAACACTTGGGGTCTAAATGTCTAATCATGCTTGGGAGAGTAGTAAACTTTTTCACTTTAGCTACTTGTAAGTTGTGTGAATTTTGAATTTGGGTCAGTCGATTTTCTGGTCGTCGACTTTGTTCTACGATTCATGCTACATTTTTTTCATGACATGTGTTGTTTGTTGTGTTGAACTTATTTTTTTCGACTGACCCCATATTTGGGCCAGTCGATTTGCCATTGGTCCAAAGTCCATTAACTATGTGACCCAACCCTCCTCCCTCCCTTGTTTGTATTTTTTCTGTTTTTATGTGTTTCTGCTTTTGTTTTTGTTTTCTTTGTTTTTTTAGGAAATTTTGGGATGTTGGATGAGAGTAAATGTATACACATCAATACTATACAATATGAGTGAAAATTACACTGTTATATGATTATTGTTTGCATTCTACAAAGGTGCAATTTTGAAGCAAAGTTGTGTACAATTTTTTTAATCATTTTTCATTATCTTTTTTCTATAAACGGTAATACTATTGCTACGGATTCATGTTAATTATTTTGAATCTTTTAGTTATTATTTTATTTTCTTTCTTCTTCAAGGGTAAAATCAATGCCACTAATTCATTCAGTTTTAGAATTGTTTTAGCAAAGATTCCACTATTATATGTTTATTTATTGCATATTTTTGAAATACACATTTTTTGAATATTATGTGCAACAAAAATTATTGATTATTATATTTTATTTTTATTTTCTTTCCTCAGGGTACTAATGATGCCACTAATTTATTCTTTCTTAGAAATCTTCAGTATTTTGATTTTGGTTAAGTTTTTTATTTTATTTCTTCTCTAAGGGTAATACCAATGCTTATTGTTGCATATTATTAATAAGCGCATTTTGTTTGAAAATTTGTGCAAATTATTTATTTTATTATTTTCTTTATCCTTAAAGGGTAATACAAATGCCACTAATTCATTCTTTCTTAGAAAACTTCATTGTTATGATTTTATTTTTGTATATTTCATTTTCTTTCTTCTTGAAGGGTAATACTAAAGCCACTAATTCATTCTTTCTTGGAAATACTTCATTACTTTGATTTTCTTCGACTTTTTGGTTCATTTTCTTTCGTTCTAAAAAACTTCATTATTATGATTTTTTGTAGTTTCTATTTCATTTTTTCTTATTAAAGGATAAACCAAAACCACCAATTCATTCTTTCTTAGAAAAACTTCATTATTTTGATTTTCTTTTGGATTTTGTTTCTTCCTCTTTTTTCTTTAAAGGTAATTCCAATGCCACAAATTAATCCTTCTTAGGAAAAAAATTGTGAAAATTCCACTATTATATGATTGTTCTTGCATACTATAAAAAAATTGCAATTTCTATGTAAATTGTGTGCAAATTTTCACATTGTTTGTTTTAGATTATTATTTATTTACTTTCCTCGTAAAGTGTAATACAAATCACACTAATTCATTAATCCTTAGAAAACTTCATATTTTTATTTTTTTTTAATTTCATATTTTGTTTATTATTTCTTCTTAAATTGCAATACCAATGCCAATAATTCATTTATTCTTTGATTTTATTTTTGCAAAAGCTCAATTATTACATGCTTATTATGAAAAATATATTTTTTGATTAAATTATGTTTTAGTATTTTCATTATTCCTTTATTTATTTTTCTTCTAAAAGTGTGATACTAATGCCACTAATTCATTCCTTCATATAAAACTTCATTATTCTGAGTTTGCGAAGTAGAGATGCCGTGGATCAAATACCAATACAACTAATTCATACATTCATTGGAAAACTTCCTCTTTTTCAAAAATTGCACTATTGCGTGTTGATTCTTGCATATTACTCCCTCTGTTCCTATTTGTAATGTGCTTTGTGGAGTGGCCCTTATACCAAGACATGTGCTGGCATTTTTTTTGACTTGAATTGCCCCTATATTTGCTAGGTCTGTCATGCACATGGGTGCCTGCTGGTGCACTCCCATGACTAGCAAAGGATATCTTGATTCAAAACAGTCTATACGCACTACAATTCGGAATCTAAGGCAAAAATCTATGCGCACTATGATAAGGAATGGATGGAGTATAAGATAGTGCAATCTCTCTGTAAAATTGGGTGCAAATTTTGTTTTTCTTCTTCTCGTTGTTATTTCTTTTTCTTTATGGGTAATATCAAAGGAACTAATTCATTCCTTCTTAGGAAACTTCATTTCGCAAAAAAATCACTATTACTCCCTCCGTCTGGTGAAGAGTGTACATCTAAAGATTTTAGGACAAATTATGGAGTGAAGTAAAAAATGCATTGGAAAGATGCATGCCACCATCTCTCTCTTCTTTAATTACCCAACCCCAATGAGCTAAGAGCATGGTTAATAATACAGCCGGCGCTCGGCTATAAGGAGTTTCTATGTCATCTACAACCAAACTCTTAGCAGGCATGTACAATAGTAAATTCTAAATGTGTACTAGTTTATCAATAGTTGGTCCACCTTACATCCTCACAAAGTGTCTTGGGCCTCGTGTTGCAGCTGGCTACTAACCAACAGTCCGCTTCTCTTCTCTCTCCTCTCCTCTCTCCTCCAACTAAGCAAAGATATATTATTATATTCCTTATAGCCTGCTTACATCATACTATTGTACTTGCTCTAAGTGCGTGTAGAAATTAAGAAGACCATGTGTAGATTGTTATTGGTCTTGATTATCGTGTGATGAAAGAGAAGTACTTTAAAGTGCATTGTAAAGATAGAAGTACACTCTTTTGTGGATAAATTTTAAAGCCAAACATACACTCTTCACCGGACGGAGAGAGTATATGTTTATCCATGCATATTATAAAGAAGAGTAACCTTTGTGTAAATTGTGTGCAATTGTTTTCACTATTTATTTTATTTTATTGTTTTCTTTTCTTTTCTTTTAAAAGGTAATATCAATGCACTAATTCATTCTTCCATAGAAGAATCTTTTTTTACTTTTTTATCGGCACTAGTTCTTTTATTAGACCGGCAAACGATACAAAGAGATGGATAAATATTGATCAAGTGGGGTTTCATGTAGTTTGTGATCCAGATGTCTTCCCATTGTATCTTCATTATTATTTGTCTGATTCGTATCTCTTGTGTACAAACATGGTTTTTTTTCTTATGCAAATTCGTAAGATATACGTACTACACTATATCTGCGCATACAAAAAGTATGATCTTTTTTAGCTGTAGAATTCCGCCTCGTAGTGTCGATGCTGACATTATTTGGTACTCATGTCGTGGTGTGGTTGTGCTTTAATCTACTTTGAGTAAGCTAGCTTAGAGCATGTACAGTCGGGCGCCTCAAACGATCTCTAATACATCCGTGGATGCGCCCGGTCAATGATCAGGCAAGAGAGAGAAGGAAAAAAGTGACTCAACCAGATCCCACATATTATACGTATATGTTTGCGTTGTCCACGAACCTTCATATCCATGTTAAATATGGGGAGAATACAAAGCCTCGCGGACGCGGCCGGGCGCGTCCGATCAATCCTCCACCTTGGACTTGGCCCCCACCGAGATCATATTTTCTCTTTTTTTATTCATTCTTTTCTTTCTCTCGCAACATCGCCACCAATCACATGCACGTGGCCGGATATATGAGAAAGAAAATGTGGAGTGTGGCTGTGCGGACGAATAAATAGGGGCTCAAAGCAAACACGCCCGGTCACTGACCGGACGCGTCTGCTGACGTTGGTGGGGTCGAATTAGAGATATGTGGCTGAAGATGCTCTTAGCATGCATTCCGGACACACATCATGCAACATGCACATACACGCGCTGGGATGAAGCAATCAAAGAGCATCTACAGCCGGACCTAGTTAATGTGATCCCTCAAACGCCCGCGGACACGCCCGGACAGTGAGCGGGCGTGTTCGTTTTGACACCTCATATTTTCTTCAAAATAACCACGTACATCAAATTTGTCTCCCTATTTTTGGATCATTTCGACAAACACCATGTGTGCGACCTCGCTAGAGCACGGCAGCTAGCAACATTGGCGTGGCTGATCTCCAGCGCGAGCAGAAGCGGCGGTGGTGCGGTGAGGGTACGGCGAGCTCCGACGGTGGCGGCCTCGGACAGCATGCGCGCGCGGCCAGCTCGTGCACGCAGAGCAGCGGCGACAGCTAGCTAGCCTGTGTCTCGCATGCATGCACGCACGGGGCGGCTAGCTAGCATGCGTGTGGCTAGCAGCTAGCTAGCCGGCTGCGGCGGCGCGGACGCACGCCCGGCTTGAGCACGGCACGGCTGCGAAGACCAGCGTGAGCACAACAGCCACGTCGCGCGCAGGCACCAGGCTGCGCGGACGCGGCGACCACGGCGCGCGTGAGCTCCGGGCCGCGCGGGCACACGGCGAACAGCAGGCGGGCGGCACGGACGCGGCGGCCAGCATGCGGGCAGCTCGCACGTGGCAGCCAACACATGGGTTGCGCGGACGCGGCGGTGACGGCGCGCGCGAGCTGAGCGGCGCAGGCATGCGGCAGCCAGCAGGTGGGCTGCGCGGACGCGATGGCCACGTCGCGCGTGAGCTCCGGACGGCGCGGGCACGCAACGGCCAGCACGCAGGCTGCATGAACGCGGCGGCCGGCATGCACACGGCGACCGGCAGCGGGCTGCGCGGACGGAGCGGCATGCAGCAGCGAAGAGAAGAGAGAGATATGGGGATTGAGTGACTGCATGTGGGGTCGAGTGTGTTGAAATATATGGCTCATCTCTCTTGTTAGTTTGGAATTTTGAATGAGTTAACTCATGCATGAATTCAATATGATATCTGAGCTAAGAGATTTTAAGTTCAAAACCCCGTCAATGCGGTATATATTAAAATAAAAGAATTTTGTGGCCTACATCGACCTCGCGTCTAAGGACTTTATAAGCCTAGACGTGAGTGGATGTTGAAATATATTGCCTGCCTTTCTTCATCAGTTTGAATTTTTAGAAGAGTTGGCTGGAGCATGAATTCAATAGAGTGTATGTGCCCGGATGTAAGAGCATCTCCAGCCGTTGGCCCCCTAGGGGGCGCCTAAAATCGCCGTCTGGGGGTGAGCCGACGCAAAAATTGGGGCTGGGGACGAGTTGGTCCCCAGCCGCCGTCCCCAGGGCCGCTCCCAGTCGCATTTTAAAATAAAAGAAGTATAGCACAGTTCAGCGAAGTTTGGCTAAAAACACGATAAATTTCGGCCAAACACGATAAATTTCGGCACAGTTTGGCGAAGTTCGCGGATTTTCATTATATAGCACATATATATAAACTAATCTAAAAAAAACTGGCTGAAGTCGCCGCCGTCGCCGCCATCGTCGTCGGCGGCCTTCCCCTCCTTGACGTGGGCGCCCCTGCTGAACCCCTGCCCGGCGTCACCCTGGCGGACTGGTGGCGGCGCATCGTCTTCGTCGTCGTCGCTGTCGTAGATGACGACGACTTCGCCTTCGTCGCGGCCGTGTCGGCGCTCCGCGAAGCGGCGCAGGGCGGCGCACTGGCGCTCCTTCGCCTTCTCCAGCCGCTCCTTCTCCGTCGCTATGAAGTCCCTGCGCGCCCATTCCAGGGCCACGTCGTCGTCGTCGAGCTCCGTCGTCTTCAATGGCGCGGCCGGCTCCTTCTTCACCGGCGCGAGCCCCGGCTCCGTCTTTGGCTTGACGAAGCGCGGAGGAGGACCCGACGAGGAGGCGCGCCGGCCGCCCTTGTTGATGACGATGTCGGCGCTGCGAGTGCGCCGGCCGCCCTTGTTGATGACGATGTCGGTCGGCCTTGACGCCGAGCAGAGCCGGAGTACCGGAGGAGTGCGATGAAGATCGCGAGGAGGAAGAAGAGGAGGAGGACCCGAACCTCCTTGGCGCCCATGGCCCGGCGCGTCGTGAAGAAAATATGCCCTAGAGGCAATAATAAAGTTGTTATTTATATTTCCTTATATCATGATAAATTTTTATTATTCATGCTAGAATTGTATTAACCGAAAACTTAGTACATGTGTGAATACATAGACAAAACAGAGTGTCCCTAGTATGCCTCTACTAGACTAGCTCATTGATCAAAGATGGTTATGTTTCCTAACCATAGACATGAGTTGTCATTTGATCAACGGGATCACATCATTAGGAGAATGATGTGATGGACAAGACCCATCCGTTAGCTTAGCACTATGATCGTTTAGTTTTACTGCTATTGCTTTCTTCATGACTTATACATGTTCCTATGACTATGAGATTATGCAACTCCCGAATACCGTAGGAACACCTTGTGTGCTATCAAACGTCACAACGTAACTGGGTGATCATAAAGATGCTCTACAGGTGTCTCCGAAAGTGTTCGTGGTGTTGGCATAGATCAAGACTAGGATTTGTCACTCCGAGTGTCGGAGAGGTATCTCTGAGCCCTCTCGGTAATGCACATCATAATAAGCCTTGCAAGCAAAAGACTAATGAGTTAGTCACGAGATGATGTATTACAGAACGAGTAAAGAGACTTGCCGGTAATGAGATTGAACTAGATATAGAGATACCGATGATCAAATCTCGGGCAAGTAACATACCAATGACAAAAGGAACAACGTATGTTGTTATGCGGTTTGACCGATAAAGATCTTCGTAGAATATGTAGGAGCCAATATGAGCATCCAGGTTCCGCTATTGGTTATTGACCGGAGATGAGTCTCGGTCATGTCTACATAGTTCTCGAACCCGTAGGGTCCGCACGCTTAACGTTTGATGACGATCGGTATTATGAGTTTATGAGTTTTGATGTACCGAAGGAGTTCAGAGACCCCGAATGAGACCAGGGACATGACGAGGAGTCTCGAAATGGTCGAGACGTAAAGATTGATATATTGGACGACTATATTCGGACATCGGAAAGGTTCCGAGTGATTCGGGTATTTTTCGGAGTATATGGGCCTTATTGGGCCATACGGGAATAGAGGAGAAAGGCCAAAAGGAAGGAGGCGCGCGCCCCCCTCTGGTCCGAATTGGACAAGGGGTGCAGCCCCCTTTTCCTTCTCCCTCTCCACCTCTTTCCTTCTCTCCTACTCCGGAAAGGAAAGGGGAATCCTACTAGGACTTGGGAGTCCTAGTAGGACTCCCCACACTTGGCGCGCCCCCTCTAGGGCCGGCCTCTCCATTGCTCCTTTATATACGGGGGCAGGGGGCAGCCTAGAACACACAAGTTGAATTGTTTTAGCCGTGCGCGGTGCCCCTCTCCACAGAAACACACCTCGGTCATACCGTTGCAGTGCTTAGGCGAAGCGCTGCGCCGGTAGATACATCATATCTGTCACCACGCTGTCGTGCTGGCGAAACTCTCCCGTGAAGCTCAACTGGATCAAGAGCTCGTGGGACGTCATCAAGCTGAATGTGTGCTGAACGCGGAGGTGCCGTACGTTCAGTGCTTGATCGGTTGGATCGCGAAGAAGTTCGACTACATCAACCGCGTCACTTGACGCTTCCGCTCCCGGTCTACGAGGGTACGTAGACACACTCTCCCCCTCGTTGCTATGCATCTAGTAGATAGATCTTGCGTGATCGTAGGAAAATTTTGAAAATACTACGTTTCCCAACACGTCGGTGGTGCGCCGGGGCGGCCACCCTCGCCGGGTACGCCGACGGTGGGTCGTTGCCGCCCTCGAGGTACGTCAGCACGCCCTCGAGTGTGCGGCCGGGGACGCCCCACCATAGGTGGCGCCCATGGTTGTTCTTCAGGCCGCCGACCACCGGCGCGCTGTTGGTGGACGCCAAGCACTACTGCTGGCGGCGCTCGAAGTACGCCGCCCAAGCCGCCTGGTTGTCGGCGGCGTACTGGGAAGGGAGAGTTGGGCGTCGGTGAGGGAGGTGCGCACGACCTCGACCTCCTAGGCGAAGTATTTGGGCTTCGCCACGGCGTCGGGCAACGGGGGAATGGGCACTCCCCCGTCGCTGAGTCTCCACCCCGTCGGCCTGGCGCGCTGTCCCGTGACGCGCCGCCCGTGAGGAATCAATGGCAAGGCTGACCGGCGGTAGCCTTGCCATTGATTCCCCGCGGGAACCGAGGCCGTTGGGGGAAGACGAGGCGCCGTGTCGCTAACGCGGATGGCCCGCGGCTTTTTCGCGCCAAAACAGCTCGCCCCGGGCGCCCCCAGCGCGCCGGGTTCGGCCTGGGTCCGCTGGCGCTATTTTCGGCCCAGGCCGGCGAAAATCGGGCTCCTGGGGGCGCGACTGGGCCGTTTTTTCGGCGCCGGCGCAAAAAAATCGTCTGGGGAGGCCTTCCTGGGAGCGCGGCTGGAGATGCTCTAACTGGACAACCTCATATTGCTGTTAGATTTTGAGATGTGTTTGAGGTATGTCGATCAGTCCGGATGTTTATGGATAAAATGGACCCGGTTGGGTTTATATTTTTTTTACCGGACACTTACTGAGGGAGTGTTCGGGTGTTTAGGAGCAAAGTGGGGTCCGGTTGTAGATGCTCTAAGGCTGGTCATAGTGGGTGTAACATAGGTAGTAATATAGATATCACATAAGTAAAAATGTTGATGTGGCAAATAGTTAATGAGGAGAGAGGTAAATAGAGCAACCTAATAAGAGCATGGTTAATAATATAGCCAACTGCTGGTTATAAGATATTGCCATATCATCTATAGCGAACACATATAGTCACTCATACAATAAGGTTGGCTATAAGGTTGGCTATAAGATTATTACTTTTTCTCATCTTCTCTCTATCTCTTTCTTCGTATTTATTGTATTTGCCTTGGAGCACGCATATAGCTAGGCTCTTGCATGAGAGCCCACTCCTCTTACTTTTTCATGTCTCTCTCCTTCACATAAACAAAATTGTCATGTAAGCAGGCTATAAGCCTACTATTGTACTTGCTCTAAGTTACTACCTCCGTCCTGGTTTATATGTCCCTTTGTAGTTTGTGCCAAATTTTGACCAAAAAATTAACTAACAAAATGTCAATGCATGTCAACAAAATTATATCATTGAATTCGTATTTGAATATAGTTTTTAATGATGTAATTTTTATGACATGCATGAACATTTTGCAAGTTCAATCAATGGTCAAAATCTGGCACGAACTGCAACGGGGACCAATAAACCAGGACGGAGGTAGTGCCATCACATAGCGTTTTCCAATGCAAAATGAGTTTACAAGACAATAAATGAATATGTGTATGTTACTACAGATATAACACTTCCCACTGTAAGGGTAGTAACATGAAGTACTAAAATATGCATGTTACTAGTCTAAGGGTAGTTTAGACTAGTCATAGTGGGCAGTAACTTAGAGTAGTAACATGCATATGTTACTAGTCTATATTACTACGCACAGTAAGTAGTAACATATGTGTTGTGTCATGCATTACTTCATTTATTGGGTTTTATACTCATCTTTTCTTGATATGTGTGATGTTCCAGTAACTAGCTATGTTACCACATGCCTCCCTTTCTTCATTAATTACATGCCACATCATCTTTTTTTGCCTAAATAAGTGTGATGGTACTCTCACGGTAGGTATTCTCATGGTGGGAGTAACTTAACCACGGCGCACTTCAAGAAGTTTTGCTTATGTGGCATGTAGTTAATGTGAAGTGATATCATGATATGTAACGTAACGTTTCTCAAGATAAGATGAGTCTACAACCTAATAAATGAAGCTATCTATGACACTACTACTATGTTACTTTGCACTATGAAGATAATAATTTAGAGTAGTGGCATATGCATGAAAATAGTATAAGTTAATCCCCACTAGGACTACCTAAGACTAGTCATAGTAGGAGTAACAAAGGTAGTAACATACATGCCACATAAACATAAAAGATGATGTGGCAAGTAATTAAAGAGAAGAGAGACAAATAAAATAACATAATATGTTACCATCACATAGCGTTTCGCAACGAAAGATGACTGTAGACAACAATAAATGAAGGTATTTATATTACCAAAACTATGATACTAACCCACTATAAAAGAGGTAACATAAATCAGTAACATATGCATATTATTAGTCTAAGGACTTTTCACTGACTAGCCTAATAACAACAACTGCCACGGCCCGGTAGCTCGGCGAGCCAAACACCTGGGCTGTCGACATGGAAAAGAAAAAAGAGGCTGATCCAAATTGTGAATTCAGTCACCTGGCTCCTTGCCATGTCTGAACTTTTTCTGTCATTGTTGCCTGTTGAAGGCTTGGGCGCTGTATTTGTAGCCGAAACATCTCTCTTATTTAATGGGCGAGGCAAAACTTTTGTTTTCGTTTTAAAAACAGAATGGATTTTGAATACTATTTGAAAAAAAAAAACTGCCTTTATATGGAAATCACAAGGTTTTGCAAGCTGTTCTCCTCGACTTATTTCCTTTTTGAAGATCATTCCACCTACTCCAAATAATTTCCTGGTTCATGCATTAATTGTTCTGCGAAAACTCGCATCGGATGCCTGTGGCCGCGTAAGGGAGCCTTCATTCAAATGATAGCCAGAATCTGCATGCTGTACGCAGTACCCTGTAATGTACTTGCCTGCACACCATTCACTACTCTTAAGTATTAAGAGTATCTCCAACGGTATGTATGTTCAATCATTGGTATATGTGTCCACGTCAGCAGCCAACAACACATCATACAAGGTTCTTCAATGGAGCGTATGTTAACCGTATGTTAAACAATCAAGCGGGTCCACTAAATAGTAAATATTGAAAAAGTAACCATGCTCGCCTCAGAGCTTGTGCCTGAACCGTTGCTTCAAGATCATACGATTTCATTATCTCTCTTCTTTTGTTATGTGCCATGTTATTAAAACTGTCTATGTGGTAATTTTACCAACAATGATCATACGACTACTGGAGATGCCCTAACGAAGTCTTGGCCACCACACCACGGCAGAAATAAATTGGCAGCGGTAACACAAGGTTTATTGGGGTCCTACTACAAAAAAACTGTCTCCCGGACGACAGTTGCTAGCCTAAATTCAGACGACATGTGAGATCGCACCATCTAGGGGCAAGTCAAAACAGCAACAGACGGTTGAATTAGGCGTCGTGCCCATGTCGTTCAGCAGGACGTCGCCTGTCAAGTACTTTCGGGCTGTGAACGATTGCGGGTGCGAAATGTTTGGGTGCAATATTGCAAGTCCCGGGAGAGTAGTGGCCCATTTTTGCTTTGGTTCCCCTCCGTGGGGTGCATGTAACTTGGTTAAAACTTGTTCAATCTCCTCCTTAATTAATAATTAATGAATGAGGTGAATCTTTTGCCTTCGTTTCAGAAAAAAAGGTTTACTGGGTGATTGTAGCACCGGGCAAAGATAAACATGAACCATCTCATTCATCAGCTGGGAGTACTAGCAAGTGTACGTAGAGTCTTGCATTGCCCACTCGTCACTACACCGACAAATCCGAGTACTGAATAGCAGCTAGCTTCTCTTGCAAATAAAGCCAGGAAATCAAAGGAGGGACATGAAGTCCTCCGACCAGGGTTTTCACGAGCGTACGCGGGTCCTGGAGTGCCCGTCAAGGGCGCTAGCGCATACCCCGGGGTGATCATCATCACCTGCACCTCACATCTCGGCACAGTGGAACGCGTAACCCACCTGTTGTCCAAGTCAACCACTGAATTTCCTGTAAAATCATAGCGCCTAACAGAACGTAGCAGCTCAATTTTTTAGAGGAGCATTCGTAGGCACAGATCATTGGACGAACAATGAAAAAGGCGTCGAGCGGGTGCAAGCTCGAGGAGCTAGGAAGGATGGCTGGCTTCACTGGCGGAGGGCTCCAGTGGGCAAGGTGTGGCAGCCGCCACACCTTGATTCTGTGCCAAAAACTTTTTATACCTATGCATATATTGTTTGTTAGACCCTTAGCCCAGCACAAGGCACAAGGCACGTATATGCAAACCCAGATTGGAAGTACACAAGCATGCAGCTTGATTGATGTGCTGCCAAGCACGTATATGCAAAGCTCGGAAGGACGCAACAAGATAGCTTCATTGATGTACTGTCTATCATATGCACGTCTAACCGCGTCTTCCACAGCACAACGATTTGATTGATTATCTCGATGGTTTGCTCTCGGCATGACTTTTCATAACTTGCGCTCAGAAAACTGAACTCTCGATGGCCGAATCATCCGCATCGTGGACGACCGCCGCCGCGGCTACGCGGACTCGCCGCCTCCTTTCCGTCGCGGCCACGGACCTTGCCCCCGTCGGAACCATGGCCCCCGGCTCGGCGGACGACGTCACATCCACGGCCACGGGCGCCGCCGCAACCATTTCCGCCCTTGTCGCAGTGCTATCCACCGCGGCCAAGGGTGCCTTAAATTTTTTTACATGAATATTTTTACTACTTAAAAATTTGCCATACCTTATTTTTTTTTCGTCCTCCGCCTCTGGCTGGCTTCATATATAGGGGTAGGCAATTACACAGTACACAGTGTTTCCAACTATGATCATTATAGGTAATTAAGACTCAATTGAATGTGGATGGACTGGTCTCCCTTTTCAAGTTTTCAGACGCAATAGGCAGAACAGTGGGGCATGCGCACCCTGCTGTCTGTGTCTGTAGTCTGTACCTGTAGTTCTGTACTAGGATCTTTTGGTCCTTCCAGTAGATCTTAACTAGTATACTAGTACTAAGTATACCACTAAGTGGTCTTCAATTTGTGCTGTTCCTGAGGAGCCAATTGCTATAGTGAGCGAAAACTGACCAGGTTCACTACTGCATATTGATAGTAGCAGACAAAAAGAGGGGAACTAAGCAGCGAGAACTTTATCAAATGGATTTCCTAGTCCATCAACTTGTACGTGCCTACATGACTTGCTGATCGATCAATTAGACTAGATCTCTTGTGGGTGGGAGATTGGGAGGTGTGAAGTAGTTTTTACCAGCATGAAATCAAGGACACCGTCTCTGATGTTGTCAACTCATCTCAAAGAGTCTCTCATGCATGCATAAGAAAGAAAGACAAATATGATCACTAGCTGGACTTGAAATATATGACATGCTACAAAATCAGATACTTATAGTATGTTTGTTCTGTCCACAAAGGATCAGTAGTTCAGTACTAGTTTGTACTACCAGCACTGGTCACTTTTAGTTAACAGCACGAGAAATTAACTGCATTGTGACTCGCCTAACTCTTATCACACACATTACAAACCTGAAACCTGTTCCATGTTGTTGTTTCAAAAGAAAAAGAAAACTTGAATGCTACGAAAATCCAATCAATCAATAGTACCGGATCAGTTATGCACTGTGCATGGTATCTTAATTTGAAGCATGAGAGGAGGATGCGAATCAGGAGGAACCGCGTGATATTGGCACGGCTCAATCGAAGAGCGGGACCCCTTGCCTCAGGGGGTGCCAGCTTTCTGATTGAACCGCACCAATACCGCGTCCATTCGCGCGCCTCCCAGGATTCAACCATGATAGTATGATGAAATAACAAGAGCTAGCTGAAGAAAGCAACTCACCAGGTTCCCATTGCTAACCGAAGAAAAGGATCGACACAAGCATGGTCGACGACGACGACATGATGGAGAGAAACCCGGCGCAGTGAAAGCCAGTTTGTTTCACGCGGCCGGAAGGAGATGGGAGAAGAGATGGCCGGATAGGCAGAGAAAGATGCAAGCTTCTTTAACTTTGGCTTTCCCTTGACGGAGGCGTTGCGAAATAGAGGCGTAGAGAGAGAGACGGATGGGGATGAGGCCGAGGAAGATGACGAGGGGGGGAGGCCGGTTGGGGGTGCAAAGCGCGTTGGTGGTATGCGGCGCCCATGGCATGGAGTGGCGTGGTACATATAGAAGGAACTGGCAGCACGCGCGCGCTCTCGCGGGGGCATGCAATGAATTCGCCAACCAACCGGGGAAACAAAGGGGAGGTTGGGGCATTTATGGGCCGCATTGAAGGATCCATCCATCGCTAGGAAGAGGCCGATCGATAGAGCGATGGCGACGGAGCTGGGATAGGAGGAGGAGCAAAAATCCTAGTGCCACTTCACGGCTGCCTCTAGCTCACGCTACGACATGCCTGGAGCGCAAGCGATGCGAGAGCGGGGGACAGCCAGCAGGGGTGGGTAACGACGAGCGTGGTACTACCACGCACGTACGATCCGATTGATTCTGGCCACTATAGGCGATAGATCGTAGACAGGGCAGGGCAGGGAGGGCACTGTGCGTGTCCTGGGCTTGAATGCACTACAGTGCAGCGTGTGTGGTGTGCTCCGTCGCCATCCCCTGCCGCGCGCCTGCAGCCGCAGCTAGGTGCAGGCATGGCATGGCATGGGATGTTTGCCGTTGGCCTCCACCACTACGTCGGCCTGCCTTCTCTCTGGTGTAGATCTGTGCATGCATGCCTGTCTCTCTTGGTAGTATCTCAAGCTTCGTGTTGATTGAGTATAAGTGTATAACCTGGGGGGCACCGGGCAGGTATGAAACCGTGAGCCGTGGCTTGACCGAAGGAGTGGCGTGATCGCGTGTGATCTCGCTCCATCGATGCGGCGGCGTCCTTGGCCCTGGCAGTGAGGCTGCCTTCCAAGGAACCGGCTCGCGTTTGTCGCCGACGATGGGCGTCCACCGCTGGCTTCTTGCGCTCGCGTGTGCGTACGCGCGTGCTCTTCCCGACCTTGTTCGTTCGTAGCGCTGGCTGTCTGGCTGGATTTTACCCATCTGTCGGCAGCTGAAAATTTATCAATAAGAGAAACAACGGACTTGCGTCCAAGTAAGGCCTCCTTTGGTTCATAGGATAGGAATGTTATAGGAATAGGAAAATCATAGGAAGTGAGATGACATGCATCTCAATTCCTATAGAGAAAGAGATGTCATTTGATGCATAGGATAGGAATTTTTTCATTGAGTCTTAGTTAATGTTTTTTTTCCTCTAAAATATGAAGGATTGATTCCTATCCTACATAGGAATAGGAATCCATTCCTACAAACCAAAGGGCTTGAAAGGAAATTTTCCTTTGCAAATCCTATCTTATATAAACCCTATAAAATTCCTACAAACCAAAGGAGGCCTAAACTGTGGAGTAGTACTACTTTTGGACTAAACCTGGGCATTGATCGGGCCGGGCCGGAGCAGGTTTTGGGTCAGGCTTTACGAAGCCGGAACTTTAAATCTCGGGCCTAGCCCGGCCTGTGGGCCGGGAAAATTCTATTCTCACATTTATAGGAATAATAATAATAATATACTCCTTATTTCCGCACTAAATTATTACTCCCTTCGTTTCATAATGTAGTGCCTATAAATTTTTACAAAAGTCAAACATTACAAACTTTGATCATGTTTATAGGGAAAAGTATGCATATAGGCGATGGTAGATGGCAGACTCGTGAAGACATTCTGATGTGTCGTGTTATTGCCAATGCGACATGCGTCTACGGTGCTCAATAATTTTTTGCTCTCTGGAAGCTAGTGATGATGTACGTATCTGAGCACTGTACACATGAGAATGCCACATCGAACGGTTGCAAAGTAAGGCATACGGCAACCCATAAAAAAACTTTCCGTATCTGTTCGCGGAAGGGGGATTAGTCTGCGGACATGGATGCAGGAGGCGGCCATCCAACACTAACCCATGCATTTCAAATTAATTTTCAACAAACCGGATGAGATTCATGTAAACACGGACGGTTTTCATACAAACATGACGGATTTAACTATATTTCAGACATTTAGAACAACAGCACACGGGAAAAAAATACCGCATCGCGACACCGCACAAAAATAGCTGACTTGTAAGAAAGAAGAACATGAAGCCTATCTGGAGTTATCGGACACGACACCATTCCTCCCCCATCCAGACAAAAGCCTAGCTAGCTTGACGTACATATGGCTTGCGCAGTTGCACTACTCATCGTACCGCTGAGCTTAGCGTCACGCAAGACATCGGACACCCATGCACGGTACGACTCGAACGACACCCCTCGACCAGCTCACCTACCCGTTAACATTTGAGAAAGCATATGCTTTCATACATTCCCTTATGAGAGTTGCTATACGTACGACAGAAATCCATACGATTTTTGTACGACCAGACTCATCTGGTGGTGTGGGCCCAAACATCGGGAAATGTGCCTGTGTCTTGTCGTACAAAATCGTACGGAAAATGATCGTGCGCATGGCACTTTCGTTCCCTTATCTAGTCATTCATTTCTGCATCGTGATTCATGTGAGCACATCTTCTATTTTTTATTTCTTCTAAATAAAACATCATATGAACTTGAAATTTTGAAGGATAACAAAACATTCTAACTAGAATGTGGGATAAAACTTTCAGATTTTTTCGTGAATCATATATGCAAAAAAGTAATATTTTTTACTTAAAAAAATATCATTTTGTATATTTATGTTGGACCAAAAAATCTGAAAGTTTTTTCCCTCATTGTAGTAAGAATGTTTTTTTGTTCTGTAAAGTTTGAAATTCATATGTTGTTTAGTTTTGAAGGAACAAAAAAGAGAAATTTTCGTTATGTAGCACAGATCTTAAAGCAACATTGAAGGATAAGGATAAAAGGTGTCCAGAAATCTGAGCTTTCTAAATCCACGTTCCTACTCTACCCATGCAACTAGGGCCATATACATCCGTACAGGGCGCATCGGTTGGCACGTTTATACAGACATAATGCAGCACTATACGTACGTCGGTATGTGGTATTGTACTTCGGTTTCACCTTCGCTGCATCAAATACGTATATGCAGCAGCTTTTTTTTAAACACAGTGCAGACACAAGCGCTCATACATGCGCGCATACACTCATTTCTATGAACGCACACGCAGCTGCCGGCCGGTAGTAAACATAGATATACGTAAGGTATGTACGCGGCCATGCATGCGTCGTGCAACACTGTGGTACTACTCGTCCACTCCTAGTCTAGCCAGTAAGTAGGAGTACCATCAACTCGTATACGTTGTCCATGCATGACTAGTGGTAGTAATGAATGACTTGCATGGGGCATACAGTGACTGGCTGCAGGGCCTAATCATCTGAGTACGTAGTACGCTTCTCAAGCCCGGCTGGTCAGCCTTTTCTGATGCGTGGTTAGAGCATCTACAACACCAAACTAATCCGCCCTCGATACGTCCGCCGACACGTCCTTAGACAATGACCAGAAATTCTTAATTTTTCTTTTTGCGGAAAAAAAGAGTTCATTCTAATGGTATAGGGTTATAGTCAACAGGCAATAGTTCCTCGATACATGAGGATTATGGTTAAGCCATATAGCAATGGCTTGTTCCGTACAATTGTATAGAGCCAGACAATAAAATGTTCCTGCCCGCCAATGGCTCTGCGGGAGGAATTATCTCTGTAGTCAACTCCAATCACCTTACCATAATCGTCTGTCTACACCACAACTTCGTCACTTCACTCAAACTCTCCTCCCTCGTTCACCCAACACACTTTGTTATCACCAACATCTACACGCCCTCCAACCGCTCCCTTAAACTTGCCTTGCTCGACGAGCTCAAACAAATCAAAGAAGACGACCACATGCCCTGGCTAATCGTCGGAGATTTCAACCTTATTCGCTTCTCTCATGAAAAGAATAACCCAAATTTTCACCAACGAGAAGCCGATGCCTTCAACGCGCTTATTAACGAACTGGCACTGTTGGAGCTACCCCTACTAGACCGTAGATTTACTTGGACAAACAACAGGTCCCACCCTACACTTGAACGACTCGACCGCGCCTTCTTTAATCTAGCGTGGAACTCACACTTCCCAAACACCACACTCTCTTCGCTCACGCGTGTCACTTCCGATCACGTCCCCTTAATCATCCAACTACAAACTAATGTACCCCGCCCCTGCCACTTTCGTTTTGAATCACATTGGGCCCTCCAACGGAATGTCACAAAATCGTCCAGCAAAATTGGGCCCCCAACACACGTGCGGACCGCAACCTAACATCTACTGCCATCCTCTTAAAATCCCTCAAATCATCCCGGACCGCGCTCAAAAGGTGGGCTCGGCAACGCTCATCAGCCCAACTGCGAGAAACCGACGCCAAAAGGATCATTAACCTTGTTGACCTCAAGGAAGATTCTAGACCTCTCTCCAGAGCCGAGAAAATGCTAAGATCGGTAACCACAGTCTCTCTCCAAACTGTCGCTCGAGAGAAAATGGCGTTTTGGAAACAACGCGGGAAAGTACGTGATGCAAGCCTGCAATTGATGGAGAAGAAAACACTGAATACTTCCATGCCGCGGCATCGCAACGCCTCCGGAAAAACACAATCACTTCGCTCTCCTCGAACGTTCGAGCCGATTTTCACTCACACCAACAAAAGGCAACCATACTCAGAGACTACTTTACAACTATCATCGGAACCTCACCACAAACTGCTTGGTCCTTTGACCCGAAACAGTACTACTCACATATGATACCGCAACTCCTATCCCTCGACTCCCCCTTCTCGGAAGATGAAATTAAAGACTCCTTTTTCCAGATGAATCCACTAGCTAGTCCTGGCCCAGATGGCTTCGGCCCTCTGTTCTACCGCAAATTTTGGAGCCTCGTCAAACCACATATATTTAATTTCATGCAGGACTTCCAAAACGGCGTAGCTCAAACTGAGTGCTTAAATAGAGCTCATATCGTCCTCATCCCCAAAACAGAAAACGTCACCACTCCTGATGCCTTCCGACCAATCTCTCTACAAAACTGTCCTATCAAGGCAGTCGCTAAAATCCTCACCAATCGCCTAAAACCCTTAATTCCGCTCCTCGTACATGACAACCAAACCGGGTTCATTTTCGGACGATGCATCGCTGGAAACTTTGTCTATGCAGCCGACCTCGTCAGCTCCTGCCACTCCAAAAAAGCATCAACTATGGTCATAAAACTTGACTTCTGAAAAGCTTTCGACTCTCTATCTTGGGACTCCCTTCTCACCATTCTGCAAACCTGAGGCTTTACTCACAAATTCTGTACTTGGATTTCTGATCTTCTGATCACCGGGAAAACCGCTGTACTGCTCAACGGGGTCCTTGGAAACTGGATCAACTGCAAGAATGGCCTTAGACAGGGAGACCCGATATCTCCATATCTATTCATCATTATCGCTGATTTGCTACAACAGATGATCCAACAGGACTGCAACCTACCTCACCTTACCCACCCCCTGTTCTACCACCTCCCTCCCACTGTCCTCCAACACTAGTAGAAAACAGGGCATTGGTCCAGCCCATTAGCCCCGGTTCAATCTAGAACCGGGACCAATGGGGGTACTGGACCCGGTTCATTAGCCCAGGGGGCCGGCCGGGCCACGTGGGCCATTGGTCCCGGTTCGTCTGGACCTATTGGTCCCGGTTGGAGCTAAAAACCGGGACCAATGGCTCTTGCTCCTGGCCCACCACTATTGGTCCCGGTTTGTTTTATGAACCGGGACCAAAGGCACCCCTTTAGCCCCGGTTTGTAGAACCAACCGGGACCAGTGAGTTGCCTATATAAACCCCCTCACTCAAGAGCAGAGCTCACTGCTCTATTTTTTTTTCTGGCCGAGGGGGAGAGGGGTTAGTGGTGCTCTAGCTCACCTCCTATGCACACAACGTGTTCGGTGGAATGCCCGAGCCACACTAGTTAAGCTTTTCTCCTCTCGAAGCTCTATTTTCTCCGAGATTTGTCTAGGTTTAGCGGTCCGTCACGTCCCGTCCCCGTCTTCGCCGCCGTCGATCGCCCCCGCCGATCTCGTCACCGGCACCACCGTGGTGAGCCTCTTGTTATGTCCATGCTTTTCTTACTTTTATTATTGCTTTAGATAGATATTTGTCTAATTTTCTTATGTTTATTATTGCTTGTTATTATATAGTGCGATGGTTTTGATATCCGCCCACGTGGGCCCTCGTCCGGTCTACGATTCGGATGTGGTATATTATCTTTAATTTATAACTATATGTTTTAGTGCTTATGATAGTTATGCCGACCAACCTGACATGCATAGATGTTTTATTATGTCTAGGAGGTAGTTGAACCGGAAATTCCAACCGACCCTCTTGTGGAGAGGTTAAATTTAGTTGAAGAGGAAAACATTTCGTTAAAGAAAAAATTGGAAAAAATGGAGGAGGAGAAGGTGGAATTGGAGTTGCATGTTGCGGAAGTTATCGATGATCACAAGATCAAGATGGACCCTATTGTCGAGAGGTTAAATTTAGTTGAAGAAGAAAACAAATTCTTGAAGGAAAAAATAAAAAAAATTGTGGACGAGAAGATGATATTGGAGTTGCATGTTGCGGATGTCGTCGATGATCACAAGATCAAGATGGATGCAATGCGGTTGAAGATTAAAAAGATTAGAAAATATGCCATTAATACCGAGGCTTGGTATCATTATGCCGTTGGATCAATTGTTACCTTGGTTGCGATTATGATAGCATTTGTTTTCGCGTTGAAATATTTTACATAGTTTCGATGTGTATGGAGAGCTATATGTTGTTAGATGAGAACTATATATGTATGTACTTTGGTTTTAATGTGATGATGAACTTTTATCCATTTGGTCACTTAATTATCTATTTATGATGTTCTGTAATGGTTTTTGACACACTTAATTATATATAAATGCACGCAGATGAACCGCCAATGGATGTACGGTGACAGACACACCTCCGAGTACATTAAGGGCGTGCGTGAGTTTCTAAATGCGGCAGAGGCAAACAAGCAGAATGGTTTTATGTGTTGTCCATGCACTAAATGTGTGAATACGATGTCTTACTCTAACCGAAAAATCCTTCACTCCCACCTGCTTTACAAGGGTTTCATGCCACACTATAATGTTTGGACGAGGCACGGAGAAGAAGAAGAGTACGATGACAACTATGTGCCCCCTGAATACGGTGATGCTGCAATGGGGGGAGCTGGTGAAGATCAAGAGGAACCAGACGATGTGCCCAATGATGCTGCAACGGGTGAAGCTGCTGAAGATCAAGAGGAACCAAATGATGATCTTCGCCGGGTCATTGTCGATGCAAGGACACAATGCGAAAGTCAAAAGGAGAAGCTGAAGTTCGATCGCATGTTAGAGGATCACAAAAAAGGGTTGTACCCCAATTGCGAAGATGGCAACACAAAGCTCGGTACCGTACTGGAATTGCTGCAGTGGAAGGCAGAGAATGCTGTGGCTGACAAAGGATTTGAGAAGCTACTGAAAATATTGAAGAAGAAGCTTCCGAAGGATAACGAATTGCCCGACAGTACATACGCAGCAAAGAAGGTCGTATGCCCTCTAGGATTGGAGGTGCAGAAGATACATGCATGCCCTAATGACTGCATCCTCTACCGTGGTGCATACAACGATCTGAACGCATGCCCGGTATGCGGTGCGTTGCGGTATAAGATCAGACCCTGGTGATGTTGATGGCGAGCCCGCCAGGAAGAGGGTTCCTGCGAAGGTGATGTGGTATGCTCCTATAATACCACGGTTGAAACGTTTGTTTAGAAACAGAGAGCATGCCAAGTTGATGCGATGGCACAGTGAGGACCGTAAGAAAGACGGGAAGTTGAGAGCACCCGCTGACGGGTCGCAATGGAGAAAAATCGAGAGAAAGTACTGGGAGGAGTTTGCAAAGGACGCAAGGAACGTATGGTTTGCTCTAAGCGCGGATGGCATTAATCCTTTCGGGGAGCAGAGCAGCAATCACAGCACCTGGCCCGTGACTCTATGTATGTATAACCTTCCTCCTTGGATGTGCATGAAGCGGAAGTTCATTATGATGCCAGTTCTCATCCAAGGCCCTAAGCAACCCGGCAACGACATTGATGTGTACCTAAGGCCATTAGTTGAAGAACTTTTACAGCTGTGGAATGGAAACGGTGTACGTGCGTGGGATGAGCACAAACAGTCGGAATTTGACCTAAAGGCGTTGCTGTTCGTGACCATCAACGATTGGCCCGCTCTTAGTAACCTTTCAGGACAGACAAACAAAGGATACCATGCATGCACGCACTGTTTAGATGACACTGAAAGTATATACCTGGACAAGTGCAGGAAGAATGTGTACCTGGGCCATCGTCGATTTCTTCCGACCAACCATCAATGTCGAAAGAAAGGCAAGCATTTCAAAGGCGAGGCAGATCACCGGAAGAAGCCCGCCATGCGTACCGGTGATCACGTACTTGCTATGGTCAATGATTTACATGTAATATTCGGAAAGGGCCCCGGCGCACTAGCTGTTCCGAATGACGATGAGGGACACGCACCCATGTGGAAGAAGAAATCTATATTTTGGGACCTACCCTACTGGAAAGACCTAGAGGTCCGCTCTTCAATCGACGTGATGCACGTGACGAAGAACCTTTGTGTGAACCTGCTAGGCTTCTTGGGCGTGTATGGAAAGACAAAAGATACAGCTGAGGCACGGGAGGACCTGCAACGTTTGCACGAAAAAGACGGCATCCCTCCGAAGCAGTATGAAGGTCCTGCCAGCTATGCTCTTACGAAAGAAGAGAAAGAAATCTTCTTTGAATGCCTTCTCAGTATGAAGGTCCCGACTGGCTTCTCGTCGAATATAAAGGGAATAATAAATATGGCAGAGAAAAAGTTCCAGAACCTAAAGTCTCATGACTGCCATGTGATTATGACGCAACTGCTTCCGGTTGCATTGAGGGGGCTTCTACCGGAAAACGTCCGATTAGCCATTGTGAAACTATGTGCATTCCTCAATGCAATCTCTCAGAAGGTGATCGATCCAGAAATCGTACCAAGGCTAAGGAGTGATGTGACGCAATGTCTTGTCAGTTTCGAGCTTGTGTTCCCACCATCCTTCTTCAATATCATGACACACGTCCTAGTTCATCTAGTCGACGAGATTGTCATTCTGGGGCCCGTATTTCTACACAATATGTTCCCGTTTGAGAGGTTCATGGGAGTCCTAAAGAAATATGTCGGTAACCGCGCCAGACCAGAAGGAAGCATCTCCATGGGCCATCAAACAGAGGATGTCATCGGGTTTTGTGTTGACTTCATTCCTGGCCTTAATAAGATAGGTCTCCCTAAATCGCGGTACGAGGGCAGACTGACTGGAAAAGGCACGCTTGGAAGGGACTCAATAATATGCAGGGACGGTTATTCTTGGTCTCAAGCACACTACACAGTTCTACAGAACTCTACATTGGTGACCCCGTATGTCGATGAACACAAGAACAGTCTGCGCTCCAAACACCCGGAGCAGTGCGACGACTGGATTACACGTGAACACATCAGGACTTTCAGCAGTTGGTTGGAAACACGTCTCAGAGGTGACAACACTGTTTGTGATGAGTTGTACTTGTTGTCCAGGGGACCATCTTCGACTGTATTGATTTACAAAGGATACGAGATAAATGGAAATACATTTTACACGATTGTCCAAGATCAAAAGAGCACCAACCAAAACAGCGGTGTCCGCTTTGATGCAACAACCGAGAGGGGAAAGGACACATATTATGGTTACATAGTGGACATATGGGAACTTGACTACGGACATGATTTTAAGGTCCCTTTGTTTAAGTGTAAATGGGACAATCTGTCAGGAGGCGGGGTACAGGTAGACCCACAGTACGGAATGACAACAGTGGATCTGAAAAATCTTGGATACAATGACGAACCGTTCGTCCTAGCCAATGATGTGGCACAGGTTATCTATGTGAAGGACATGTCTACCAGACCGAGAAAAAGAAAAGATAAGGAAGCGAATACATCATACGATGAGCCAAAGCGCCACATAGTTCTTTCAGGAAAAAGGGACATCCTGGGAGTGGAGGGCAAGACAGACATGTCTGAAGATTATGAAAAGTTTCATGAAATTCCTCCCTTCAAAGTCAAGGCTGACCCAAGCATCCTGATAAACGATGAAGATTATCCATGGTTACGGCGCAATAAGCAAATGACACAAGCGAAGAAAAAGTGAAGAGTTATTTCCGCAACTATTATGATGATACCATGCCAACTTTGTAACAAACAAGTATGATACCATTGTCCGTTTGTACTATTCAAATTTCAATACTACTTGCACTAACAAAACAAAACAAAACAAAACAAACTTGAAAAATAAATAGCAACAATAAGTATTTTGTTGTAAGTATGAACAAAATAAAATAAATAAAGCAACAAAGAAAATAAATAAAGAAAGTAAAATAAATAAAGCAACTCTAAATACAGCAAAAAACAACTTAGAAATAAACAAAGAAAATAAAATAAATAAAGCAACTCTAAATACAGCAAAAAACAACTTAGAAATAAATAGCAACAATAAGTATTTTGTTGTAATTAAGTATAAACAAAATAAAATAAATAAAGCAACAAAGAAAATAAATAAAGGAAGTAAAATAAATAAAGCAACTCTAAATACAACAAAAGACAACTTAGAAATAAACAAAGAAAATAAAATAAATAAAGCAACTCTAAATACAGCAAAAAACAACTTAGAAATAAATAAAGCAAAAAAGGAAAAAAAATTGGGCGCTGCCCAGTGAGCCTGCAAGGCCTATAGCACAGGATCCACCTGTAATATAAGGCCCAGCAAGCTCACAGGGCAGCGCGCAGAGTTAGGCCCAGAAGCCTGCATTTGAGAGGAGCTCGAGACGGTGGGAGCAGCAGCCCTTAAAAACCACTCTCGAGCTCCCTCAGCTAGCGAGGTGGGACTAAACATCCCACCGCACCCGCGCCAGCACAGGGCCTTTGGTCCCGGTTGGTGGCACCAACCGGGACTAAAGGGTGGCATTAGTCCCGGTTGGTGGCTGAAACCGGGACTAATGCCCCTCCTATATAACCAGGACTTCCAAAATTTTGGGCAGTTTCCTTCTTCCCCGCCCCGACGCCTCCCTCGATCTGCTCCTTCCCCGTCGCCGTCGCCGTCGCCCCCGTCGCCCCGTCACCGTCGCCGTCGCCCCCGACGCCGCCTCGTCGCCCCGCCCCGCGCCGTCGCCGCGCCCCGCGTCATCGCCCCGCCCCGCGCCATCGCCGCACCCCGACCGGCCCGTCGCCCCGCGCCGCCGCGCGCCCCGCCCCGCCGCCGTCGCGCCGCCCAGCCCTGCCGATGTGAGGGGCTCTTTTTTTTATGTTTAATATTGCTGTATATATATATATATATAGTTGCTGTGTATATATGTATAAATTGCAGTATATTTATGTGTATATTTTTTATGTTTATATAAATTGCAGTATATATAGTTGCTGTATATATAGTTGCTGTATTTATATGTATGTGTATATCTTTTTTTTCTTAGGAATTTGCTAAATATATATGTTAAATATATATTTATGTGTATATAAATATATTTTTTCTTAGGAAGTTGCTGTATATATGTGATGTGTGTATATGTGATGTATATATATGTGTATGTGGCTATATAGTTTTTTGTTTATATATGCTAAATATATATAGAAAGTTTTATATATGCAAAAGTTACAAATTTAGAAAAAGAAGGATAGGAAAGAAGAAAATAAGAAAGAGGAAAGAAAGAAGAAGAGGAGAGGAAGAAGAGGAGAAATAAATAAGAAGAAGAAAAAAAAGAAAAAGAAGGATAGGAAAGAAGAAAATAAGAAAGAGGAAAGAAAGAAGAAGAGGAGAGGAAGAAGAGGAGAAATAAATAAGAAGAAGAAAAAAAAGAAAAAAAGAGGAGAAGAAGAAAGGAATAGAGGAGAAGAAGAGAAATTTTCTCTTCTTCTCCTCTATTCCTTTCTTCTTCTCCTTTTTTTTTCTTTTTTTTTCTTTGATCTTCTCCTCTAGCGGTTCCTTTTTTCTTCTTCTTCCTCTTTTTTTATCGGATATGTCTATGTCGATATACACCCTCTCCACGATAACTTCGACATTAGGGGGGGCCGGGGTCGAGGGTCGTCGAGGGACCGAGGCCGAAGGTCGAGGGGTCGAGGGTCGTCGAGGGACCGAGAGGCCGAAGGGCGAGGGGTCGAGAGGTTGCCTAGCAGTCGGGGGTCTAGGGTTGTGGATCGCCGAGCAGTCGGGGGTCAAAGTATTGAAGAATTCCATGACTTCATCATTTGTCAGAAGTAACCGGGGCATTTTGGTACAAAGTTATGCAAAGATATTTTGGAACGGAGTTCCTGATAGAATAATCCGTCTTTTGTTACGAATTATCCTATCGGGGACTCCGTTCCAAAATACCTTTGGAGAGCTTCGTACCATCATGCTACTGTTACTTTCGCCTAATGATGAAGTATTGGCTTTGTTGAATCCTTTGACACTCGACAAAATGTGACATGAGGGGGTCTAGGGTTGTGGATCGCCGAGCAGTCGGGGGTCGAGGGGTCGAGAGAGGTCGCCTAGCTAGTGTCAAAGTATTGAAGAATTCCATGACTTCATCATTTGCCAGAAGTAACCGAGGCATTTTGGTACAAAGTTATGCAAAGATATTTTGGAACGGAGTTCCTGATAGAATAATCCGTCTTTTGTTACGAATTATCCTATCGGGGACTCCGTTCCAAAATAACTTTGGAGAGCTTCGTACCATC
>LR738710.1:804247579-804298091 GCA_902687465.1 Secale cereale | reverse complement strand
GACGAACCGAGCGGGTGCTCCAGCTTGAACGAGCTCTTCGCCATCGATCTACCTTGGTTCCTGCAAGCACCGAGCTACCAGATCAACAACAGAGCCCAACCGCAAAAACACGGACCGATCAACCGATCGATCCAACCGAATCGGGACGGATAAGAACCCGAGAAAATCCCCGCGATTCGGGACGGAACACCAAATCGATCGGGTCAAATCCCTAATTCGACGAAACCCGACGCGGAATCGACCGAGAACCAGGGCGGATGCTTACGTGGGTCGCGGGATTCGGCGGATTTGGACGAGGGTTTGCGACGCGGAGGAGGAGGAGGCGGCGGGGAGACGGGGGGACGGGAGGGCGTGGGTTGGGGAAAGAGTGGGGGATTGGGGTTGGTTAAGTAAAGGGAGGAGGCGAGACCCGCACGAAACGTAACGAAACAGATAACTTGATTTTATAAAATGGAAGAGTACGCCTACGTTTCCCCCAAGGAAACGGAAGCCAACTACCGTGCGCCGGTAGCCATCGATCTCCTTGTTTCAATTCGAATTTGCGAAGGAAAGCAACCTCTGGAGTTTGACCAACTCCTTCTCTTTGTGTGTAAACTTCTAACTTGGAACATGGAGAGTTTGTTTGTGTTGTGGCACCTTCTGAGGGAAATAATATTGGTTTATCTATCGGAGCCTGCTACGCGTCGGGTGACGGATGTTTTTTAAATATCTGCCGGGTAAGGAGCCGTCAGATCCCGCGACCGAGCGTTGTCCTCACTTTTGCAACATAACTCATGTTGCGAGAACTTTTTTAAAACACATGTCTTGTTGCGGAAATATTCTCAAGAAAGTTTATGTTGTAGTTTTTTTTTGCAACATTAGTCGTGTCGCAGATTTTTTTTTAGGATTTTTTTGCAATACAAGTCTTGTTACTGATTTTTTTTTGTAACAGACGTATTGTTGCAGATTAGTTTTTTGCAACATAGGTCTTGTTGCGTAAATGTCATCGTACAACACAGTAGATGGGATCACGTGGCTGGTTGGTGCTAATAAAAACAGACGTGAACGTGTGGTTGGATCAGATAGGATCCAGCGGCTGTGTGGGTGGCGGAACGCTCCACATGATCGGTCGGTTGAACAGAATGATTTTCCTTATCTTATTCTTAGTAAGGGTGGCTTGTTTGTTCGGGTTTTTGGGGTGCGATTTTCGGTGCTCAGGATTCATGCAGTCGAATATTTTAAAATATCCGAGAATCAACTTTAGAAAATATAGAAAAAAACTAGTAGACAACAAATACACATGCATATAGAGAAGTATTTGTATGTGATTATAAATCTGTATGACGAAATACGTTAAGTTGTGAGCAATAAAACAAAATCAAGGGTTTATTGTGTTTAGCAGGAAAAAAACTGTTATTCGTTCAAAACCAAACCATGTCTAACCAATAAAAATACATCAAGTTCCCGACATAAACATACTATAATAACCATATCGAGGTCATCATGCAAAATTTAGATCCTACGCACACTCATCCTGCACAACGTAGGACCGAAGATAAATATAGTTGATAAAAACAACCATGATTTTTTGCGAGTAAAAACAACCATGATTTTGCTTTGAGAGCGAACACATTCTACTTTGAAAAAGAATCAACCCGAATCAGACCGAGGGAGGATGGGATGCATACTGATGAGGACATCCCAACCATGGGCACCACACCACCAATCAGCAATGGTCCAATCACAAGAAGTCGCGCAATGTAAATACATGACCAGGTGAACGCTAACTTAAGTCTATCATTTGACCTTGAAAACATGGTTGTACCTACACCTCCTTTGTTGTTGGTTGAACTCAGATGCGATTTCAAAGAAAGCCAAATACATTTCAGTACGCGCAAAACAATGTTTTATGGCGAAGAAACAAAGTTAGGAATCCATGAAGAAATGAGTTGTCTGCTGAAGAAACATTGTTCCGATTCTGACGAAATAATGTTTTGCACAAGTTTGGATATCCTGACTTGCGAAAGGTTTCCAGAACTCGAGTTTTCTGCTGAAGAAAACATTGTTCGACCCCAATGAACAATGTTTGGTCAGGAACTGCCAATCACCTCCAACGAGAGTTTTCCAGAAGCCACCTCATTAAGTCTCTAAGCCATTTAGTCAAACCAAAGTTGGTTCTCTTTCACACCTAAGCTGGTTCCCAAAGCTAGTTTTATCTCACACCTATTAGGGGGGTTGTCCCGATTATAAATAGGCCAGCTCTTCCCTTCGTTGGGGACCTTTGCCATTTCTATCAAAGACCAAAGACATAGACTCCTCCTGAGATTGGAGAGCTATTTTTACCCTTATTCTCGTGATTCCTTGAGAAATTGCTCCTAATTCGTGCTCCATGACTAGATCGTGTTGTGTGGGTTAGGGTTCATGGTTTCCCTTGCGGATTGCACCTATCCCGTGCTCCACGACTTGAGAGTGATTGTGTGGGGTAGTATTGCGGGTTGTGGGTCGGCGAATGTTCGGATTGCAAGCTTCGGTGAGCATCCTCCTCATCAGGTCATAATCGCTTATTTTCTATTTTTCGGCTGCTTGTAGCTAGTTATCCCCATCCATTTATCGATCCTACGCCGTGAAGATCAGACCTCCCCTTGTACACCCTCTTCCGGAAGACGGTGTCGTATCATCTGGTATTCAGAGCAAGGTTTACACGATAGGATATGTATCTTTGTTGCTAGATCTATCATTTTTAGTCTGGGTTTTCCCCGTCCTAAAGTCCAAAGCCACAAAAGCCACAAAAATATCCAAGCCTTTGTTTGCTGAGATCTTGTTGTTTGCTTTCCTCTTTGTGTTTGCACCAAGTACGATCCGAAGTTGCTGCTATTTTCTTTGAGTCTTGTTGTTGGATCTATTGTGTTGCAAAAAAAGAGGGGGAAAAGAGCAAAAAAAGAGAAGGGAAAGTGTTGAGCAAGTGTGCAATCATATTCAGTTGGGTGAGAAATTTCAGAAGTTGCAGTGGCAAGTATTGAAGGAAATATGCCCTAGAGGCAATAATAAAGATGTTATTTGTATTTCCTTATATCACGATAAATGTCTTTTATTCATGCTAGAATTGTATTAAACGGAAACTTAGTACATGTGTGAATACATAGACAAAACAGTATGTCCCTAGTATGCCTCTACTAGACTAGCTCATTGATCATAGATGGTTATGTTTTCTAGCCATAGACATGAGTTGTCATTTGATCAACGGGATCACATCATTAGGAGAATGATGTGATGGACAAGACCCATCCGTTAGCATAGCACTATGATCGTTTAGTTTAACTGCTATTGCTTTCTTCATGACTTATACATGTTCCTATGACTATGAGATTATGCAACTCCCGAATACCGTAGGAACACCTTGTGTGCTATCAAACGTCACAACGTAACTGTGGTATCATAAAGATGCTCTACAGGTGTCTCCGAAAGTATTCGTGGTGTTGGCATAGATCAAGATTAGGATTTGTCACTCCGAGTGTCGGAGAGGTATCTCTGGGCCCTCTCGGTAACACACATCACAATAAGCCTTGCAAGCAAAAGACTAATGAGTTAGTCACGAGATGATGTGTTACGGAACGAGTAAAGAGACTTGCCGGTAACGAGATTGAACTAGGTATAGAGATACCGACGATCGAATCTCGGGCAAGTAACATACCGTTTGACAAAAGGAACAACGTATGTTGTTATGCGGTTCTGACCGATAAAAGATCTTCGTAGAATATGTAGGAGCCAATATGAACATCCAGGTTCTGCTATTGGTTATTGACCGGAGATGAGTCTCGGTCATGTCTACATAGTTCTCGAACCCGTAGGGTCCGCACGCTTAACGTTTGATGACGATCGGTATTATGAGTTTATGAGTATTGATGTACTGAAGGTAGTTCAGAGTCCCGGATGAGATCACGGACATGACGAGGAGTCTCGGAATGTCCGAGACATAAAGATTGATATATTGGACGACTATATTCGGACACCGGAAGTGTTCCGGAAAAGTTTCGGATTTATCGGGATTGCCGGAGGGGGTTACTGGAACCCCCTACGAGAGGGGATGGTCCATGGTGGGCCTAAAGGGAAAGAGAGAGTGTAGGATCGAAAGTAGGTCTAGAGGGGGGTGATTAGACTACTTGACTTTATAAAAAATTTGCCTTTTGATCATGCAATGTTTTTGGCAGTTTTGCAATTAAGATCAATTCAAGTATCACCCTACACATGCAATTCTAGAGTAATAGCAGCGGAAAGTAAATTGCACATGTAAAAGAGAGGTGGAGAAGATCAAACGCAGTTTGGAGACACGAAGATTTTTGTCGTGGTTCCGATAGGTGGTGCTATCGTACATCCACGTTGATGGAGACTTCAACCCACGGAGGGTAACGGCTGCGCGAGTCCACGGAGGGCTCCACCCACGAAGGGTCCACGAAGAAGCAACCTTGTCTATTCCATCATGGCCTACGCCCACGGAGGACTAGCCTTACTCGGGGTAGATCTTCACGAAGTAGGCGATCTCCTTGCCCTTACAAACTTCTTGGTTCAACTCCACATCTCAAAGACGGAGGCTCCCAAGCGACACCTAACCAATCTAGGAGGCACCACCCTCCAAAAGGTAATAGATGGTGTTGATGATGATGAACTCCTTGCTCTTGTGCTTCAGATGATAATCTCCCCAACACTCAACTCTCCTCACTGATATGGCTGTGGTGGAAGAAAGGTTTGAGTGGAAAGCAACTTGGGAAGGCTAGAAATCAAGTTTCATATGGTAGGAATGGAATGGCTTGATCTCAACACAAGGGTAGGTGGTTCACTTCTCAGAAAATGTACGGTAGGAGTGGTAGACTTTCTGATGGCTCTCCTCACGAATGAAGAGGGGGTGGAGGGGTATATATAGCCTCCACACAAAATCCAACCGTTACACACATATTTGACCAATCTCGGTGAGACCGAAGTGAAATCTCGGTCAGACCGAAAGTTCAAATATAGTGAACGTTGGGATTTTCGGTGGGACCGAAAATACCATCTCGGTGTGTCCGAAGTGAGTCAAAGGTTGGAGCTTGCCATCTCGGTGGGACCGAAAATAACAACTCGGATATTCCGAAGTGATGTCAATTGGTTACAGAAGGTTGGCAGTCCATTTTCGGTGAGACCGAAACTCAAAATCGGATGGACCGAGAAATTAGGGTTTTGAAGAATAACTGAGGTGGTTCATCTCGGTGGGACTGAGTTTGCAGAATCGGTTTGTCCGAGATTACTTATGAGTGTGTTAAGTAGTGAAGAGTGCTGATAGTTGAGGGAGCTAGATCACCAAGCACTTGAGCAATCAGATCATTAACACAACCTCATCCCCTTTTAATAGTATTGGCTTTCCTATGGACTCAATGTGATCTTTGATCACTAAACCAAAAATAGAGTCTTGAGCTTTTGCCAATGCTTGTCTTAGCATTTTGAGGGGTCCACTTCTTCAGACATTTCCATACCCATATCATCGAACTTCTCTGAAATGATTCTCAAGTAAATATTAGTTCAATGATATATATGTTGTTATTAATTACCAAAACCACCCGGGGATTAGTTGCACTTTCAATCTCCCCCTTTTTGGTAATTGATGACAACATATAGATCAAAGCTTCGACAACGGATATAATCAATGAGTAATATCGTCGCTTTGAGAAGTATGTGATAAACAAGAGCTCCCCCTAAATTTGTGCATTATTTAAAATTTGCGTTTGAATGCAAATGCACAATCGATTAGGATTATGGGTCACTCTTCCATGTCACATACATCTTGGTGGAGCGCACAAAATGATAAGAATGAATAACATGCACTCAATCACCAAGACAAGAGTAAATAGCCATACAATAAGGAATAGCATATGATAAGCATTAAGCACATATTAAAGCATAGTATGACTAGGCACTCATTAAAGATAGCATCAAACGTAGTAGCAAGCACACTGAAAGTTTCGAAAGACCAAAAGAAACCAATGTATCACAAAGAAACCGGCAAAAGAACGAAAGACGAAGGAGCACTCTCTCTCTCGAAGCCCTATGATCTATAACAATTTCTCCCCCTTTGGCAACAAGTTACCAAAAAGTTCGAAAAGGTATAGAGCTAAGCGTCACTGCGGGCTCTGCTGGCGGCTCCCGTCTGGGTAGATGTCGGTGTAGAGATAGCGGCATCGGCGAAGACTTCTGCTGATGTCTGCGCTGGAGGAGTGGATGCTGAAGCTGGAGTAACTGCTGGAGCTGTAGCTGGTGCTGAAGTGGTAGCCCTGGAGTCTGTCACTAGAATAGCTGCAGATCTGGATCCTCTGGGAACCTGAGCAGTCTGGCGATGAGAGTCCTGGACTAGATCATCCTGCATGAGCTCTGCTCTCTCCTGCCTTGTCTCCTCCATGTCTGCCTCAAGCTTGTTGACAGACACCTGAATCTCAGTCAGCTTCACGTCCAGAGCGTGGATCTTGTCCTCAACAATCCTCTCTAGGCTCTCCTGAGATTGCTCAATGCTGGCCAGGCGTTGTTCAATCCTCTGGGTAGCTTCAAGAATTTGTTCTCCAAAGCTCTTTGGCTTAGCTGCTGCCTCTTTGTCAGCTTTAGCCTTCTTCGCAGCTTCGATTTTGGCATGTCCTTCAACTGAGGTAGGATCCTCTTCATCCATCACAACTACGTTGTCCTCATGCTCTGGCTGCAGTGGCAAGTGCTTCCTATCCAACATGAATTTGCCCGTGCCAAACTTGGCGTTGATGAGCATCTGTATCTGCGGAGCAAACCCACACGACCTCTTCTGGTCAGCTGCAGTCCTCTTAATGGTCTCTACCATCAAGTCCATCACCTTGAAAGGTGCCTTCTCATCGAGAATGTGCAGCATGTTGATAGAATAGCCTCGAATCATACGGTGGTCTCCAGACTTAGGCATCAATGTATGCCTCAGAATAGTGTTAGTGGTGGTCAGACCTGCCTGGAGATAGTACACTGAGCCAAGCTTCCATCCTTCCAAATCAGCAGCCGGGATCTCCTTGTACATGTTCTTCATGGAATCATGACTCTTCTTAGGAATCCCATAGACATCAATGTCGTCCTCTCTCTGCACTGGAGCGTTCAGAAGTTCTGCCCATTCTTCAACAGTCGAAGAAAAGCTTTGACCTTCAGTCATCCAGGTGATCTTGCCATCAGGATAGAAGTGGGCTGTGGCGTAGAACTGCATGATCATCTCGTCATTCCAAGCTGTCAGCTCTTGACCCACAAAATCAGCAACTCCACATGCAGTAAAGCTCTCATGCACATGGGGAAAGAAGTCCCGGTGCTCTTCACTGTCAATATACTTCCAGTCAACATACCTAGTGTCAGCAACAATGGGCTTCTTATCCATCAGCACGGTCTCATAGAAATCCTGCTGCTCTCTGGTGTGGAATCTGGGGTCCACAGCAGTCCTTCTCCTTACAGCATATGGATCAGACTGTCTCCATAGCTTGAGACCTTTGTCCTTCCTTGCCTTCATGTCCTCAGCTTGAGGATGAGCATCATTGTGGAGTGGCAACTTGGGACGGAGCTTAAGCAACACATGCTCTTCATCTGATTCAGACGGTGGCATCTCACCTTTGTTCTTATCAGAAGCTGGAATGCTTCTGGTTGTTCTCTTGGGCTTGGCTGGAGCTGCCTTGGCTTGAGCAGGCTTCTTGGGCTTAGAGGAGGCTTGAGCCCGAATAGCATCACCCATGAACTTAGCTTTCTGAGGAGGAGGCTGGGGTGCATCTTCTTCTTCTTCTTCTTCTCCAGCATCAACTTGAGGTTCAGCATATACTACCCTCTTCCTCTTGGAAGTCTTCTTCACCTTGCTTGGAGCTGGCTCTTCCAAGTTGAGCTTCTTTGCAACTGCTGACTGCTTTACTTTGCTTGTGCCTTTCCTTGTCTGCTGCCCTTGGTGCTCTTTGGCAACCACATTCCTCTTTGGCTTGGAGGTAACTTCCTCAGCAACAAAGTCAGAGTCCTCATCATCAGAAGTTCTCTTCTTCCTGGTTCTGGTGGCTGCAGGAGGCAAACCACTAGGGGTGCTCCTCTCACCATCATCACTGGAGCTGCTAGCAGGACTTGTATCTGCCTCTGGAATCTCAGCAAAAGGTGACTCAGACCTGTTCTGGCTGTCACTGACATCTGACATGGCTGAAAACCTGTGAAAAGTTAAGGTATAGGCAGAGTAGAAGAGTTATCACAACTGTAGAGGTTTTTGCAAAAAAAATTGAGTTCAAAACTTAGTTTTGAGTTTTCACAGAATGTATTTCGGTCAAACCGATTTCAAGTTTCGGTGAAACCGAAGTGTTCAACAGAAACCTATACACCACTTTCGGTCAGACCGAAATGGGTTTCGGTCCTACCGATAACTTAGGGTTTCACTGAAACCACGTTTCGGTCATTCCGATTGGCACAACTCGGTTAAACCGAATGATGCAGTGCAATGGCCAGAGGCCGAATCGGTCATACCGAGTTTCAAAATCGGCTTCACCGAGATGCGTTCCGTGGAAACCTAAACCTAAGAATTTTGCTCGAAACTAGAGGATCTGAACTAATGTATAGGGAATATCTCAAACGTGGATTGAATCATGGCAAGCCTATCGTGCAAGAATCGGATGGGGAGCACGAAAAGGGATCGGGACACACCCTAACTTGGTGGTGTCCCTCTACGGCGGCAACGGTGGAGATGATTACCGTTGACGGCGGCGGAGACCTGCGGCGAGGGCGCACAGGCGACGACGGCGACGATCCGTAGACCAGGGCGACGGCAGCAGGGGTCTTGGGGGCGAACGGTTTGAAGAATTAAATCGCGCGCAACCCTCAGGTATATATAACCCCATGCTGTCGGTGGGACCGAGTTGAAAAACTCGGTGTCACCGAGATGTATAACTGCTGTGCAGTTACGCATATCGGTCAGACCAAGATTTTGAACTCGGTTTCACCGAGATAAAACCTAGATCAATCTAAGCGTTTTGGTTGGACCAAGATTGAGAAGCCGGTCAGACCGAAATGGACTTAGAAGGTTTTGGAAGTCAGCCTTAGACGAATCGGTGGCTCCGAGTGCTCCTCACTCGGACTGTCCGAAAAAGACTTGTTCAAAGTTGTGATATGAGCATGAATAGAATTTGAGACAAGAAAGCATAGATAGCTAGGGAAGGTGCTTAGGCATTCTTGTCCATCCATTTGGCCAGAAAGATCAAAACAATCAAAACAACAAATGGATGTCCTTGAATGGATGAAATCATGCATTCAACATGCTCACACAATAAGATAGCAAATGAAATATGTGTCAAACATGCACAACCAACACTCTAGCTACTAGCACACAATTTGTCGATGACTAGGTCATCTATATATGAGTATATTGACTTAGGAGCCAAATGAGAACATTTGATCATAGGTCATACTCATCGTTTAAGCACAAGTGGGGTTACCACTTTTACATAAAGCATTTATGTGTTCACATCATTTGGAGATGCTTTAGCTCAATTTTTAGAGCAAAGCTCCCCCTAGATGTGAGAACCCCTTTTAAAGGGTCAAACTAACCTTGGGTTGTCGCAGAAGACTTCATGTAGATGTTGAAGATGTGGATGCTCAATGTTGATGCAGATCATCAAGAGTTGGGAGCAATCCTTTGGATTAGGGCACTTTCAATACCTACATGGGTTAGTCCCACAAGGAACAAACAAGAATATCCATAGACATAGAGTGAAGTACATAAAAGATGATGTCCATGAAAGCAATGATTACCTTGTCCCTTGACTTACCAACAAGAGGGTTTGTGACTCCATGAACTAGTGCATGATGTGGAAGTTGATTGCACAAGTTCTTGCCAAAATGAATATGAGTGAAGTTTGTTGGCGGAGTCACCCTCAAGAACCTTCTAGTTCTTCTTCTTTGGGATCCACATCATCTTGATGGGAATCCTTGGTGTTGTAGTTGAGCTTGACGAAGTAGAACTTGATGTGTCCTTGGGAACCCACTTGACCATGGCTTGAGGTGCTTCAATGAATGCATCAATCTCCTCTTAAAGCTTGTCCTTGGCCTTTAGCTTGTGGTCTTGTGGTGGAAGGTCATCTTGAGCTTGTTCCACATTGGAAGAAGTAGGATCATACTTCTCCTTTTGTGAAACAAACTGTGGAGTAGGATATTGACCTTCTTCCCACTCAACACCTTCGGCGTTGAACTTTCGCTCAAAACCAATCCCTTGATTCTTCCGGTGTCTTCCTTGTTTGCGAACAATCTCCTCAAAGTTTTTGCTTCCGGCAAGACTCTTGTAGACACCTTTCTCTATGATTTCCTTCAATAAGCTATTTTCTTGTTCAAGTGTAACTTGGCTTGGAACATTGTTAGTGGAATCAAGAGAACTACTAGAAGCAACAATATTGGATTTAACATTGTTATTGTTACTACTAGAGGAAGAATTTTTCTTATGCTTGTCATGCTTAGTCTTAATAGGTGGCAAGAAATTAGACAAGAGAAGTCGTTTGGCAAGATATGAAGAACTCTTCTTTCGAAGATCGTCATTGATCGCTTTTAGAAACTCATGTTCTTGCTCTAGAGTGAGCTTCTCGAAGCGTAGCTTCTCATGAGATCTTAGGAGCTCTCTATGATCTTCTTGAGTTGTTTCATGAGCTAACTTAAGAGTGTTTAGTTCTTTAGTTAGACGCTCAATCTCCTTCATAGCATTGTCATTCGACTCTTCTCGACTATAAAGACTACTAGCATTTTCATCATTACTAAGCTCACTAGATTTATCATGCAAGAGCTCATCTTCACCAAGTAAGTCATCCTCATCACTATCAAAGTCAATGAATTCAGGGTGTGTTACCTTGGGGCCTTTAGCCATGAAGCATCTTCCGATTCCCTCATTTGGTGAATCAAATAAGTCGTAGGAGTTGGAGTTGGAGGATACGAGTGCAAGTCCGGCAACACCTTCATCTTGACTATAGTCGGAGTCGGAGTGATAGCTTCCATCGGATTGATTGTCGGAGTCGGAGCCGGAGACCCATTCACCTACATGAGCTTGATGTCTTCTTCTTGTGTAGCTCCTTGATGACTTGTCTTTCCTCTCCGAATCCTTGCTTCTCCGAGAGGGTCTTCGTTCATAACGATCATCTCTACTCCTTCTCTCTTTCCGAGGTGACTCATCTCTTGCTCTTCTTCTTGGAGATTCTTCTCTTCTCTTGTGGGGAGCCGTACACTCATTTGAGAAGTGTCCGGGTCTTCCACAATTGTAGCAATTTCGATCACGACTAGAAGATCTCTTTTCATCATATGATCTAGTCTTTGAGCTTCTTTCTTTGCCTCTATTCTTGTAGAACTTGTTGAAGTTCTTGACCATTAGGCTTATCTCTTCATTGGAAATTAGCTTGTCACTTGAGGTAGTAGGAGCATCACTTGTAGCTTTTTAAGCACCACTTGACTTGTTGTGAAGCTCTTCCTTATCCTTAAGTGTCATCTCATGAGCAACAATTCTTCCAATGACTTCAGTTGGCTTGAGGGTCTTGTAGTTTGGCATCATTTGGATCAAAGTGCACACGGTGTCATACTTTCCATCCAAAGCTCTGAGAATCTTCTTAATGATGAATCGGTCGGTCATTTCTTCGCTTCCTAAGCCGGCAATCTCATTTGTGATGAGAGCAAGCCTAGAGTACATTTCAGCGACTCCTTCACCATCCTTCATCTTGAACTTGTCAAGTTGTCCTTGAAGAATATCTAGCTTTGATTCCTTCACAGATTCAGTACCTTCGTGCATTTCAACCAAAGTATCCCAAATCTCTTTAGCATTCTCAAGACGGCTGATTTTGTTGAACTCCTCGGGACACAAAGCATTGAAGAGAATGTCACAGGCTTGAGCATTGTTTTGCAACATCCGCAACTCTTCCGGTGTAGCTTCGTGATCCGGAACTTTTCCTTCTTCGAAGAAATCACCTTGCATACCAACACAAATAATGCCCCATGCGGCTGGGTTATGACCAAGAATATGCATTTTCATTTTATGCTTCCAACTAGCAAAATTTGTACCATCAAAGTAAGGACCTCTACGATAATTACCCTCACTAGACGCCATACTCTCCTAGGTTGTGAAACCAAGCTTATGGAGTCCAATGCAATGGAAACCAAAACAATGGAGACCAAAGCTCTGATACCACTTGTAGGATCGAAAGTAGGTCTAGAGGGGGGCTGATTAGACTACTTGACTTTATAAAAAATTTGCCTTTTGATCATGCAATGTTTTTGGCAGTTTTGCAATTAAGATCAATTCAAGTATCACCCTACACATGCAATTCTAGAGTAATAGCAGCGGAAAGTAAATTGCACATGTAAAAGAGAGGTGGAGAAGATCAAACGCAGTTTGGAGACACGAAGATTTTTGTCGTGGTTCCGATAGGTGGTGCTATCGTACATCCACGTTGATGGAGACTTCAACCCACGGAGGGTAACGGCTGCGCGAGTCCACGGAGGGCTCCACCCACGAAGGGTCCACGAAGAAGCAACCTTGTCTATTCCATCATGGCCTACGCCCACGGAGGACTAGCCTTACTCGGGGTAGATCTTCACGAAGTAGGCGATCTCCTTGCCCTTACAAACTTCTTGGTTCAACTCCACATCTCAAAGACGGAGGCTCCCAAGCGACACCTAACCAATCTAGAAGGCACCACCCTCCAAAAGGTAATAGACGGTGTTGATGATGATGAACTCCTTGCTCTTGTGCTTCAAATGATAATCTCCCCAACACTCAACTCTCCTCACTGATATGGCTGTGGTGGAAGAAGGGTTTGAGTGGAAAGCAACTTGGGAAGGCTAGAAATCAAGTTTCATATGGTAGGAATGGAATGACTTGATCTCAACACAAGGGTAGGTGGTTCACTTCTCAGAAAGTGTATGGTAGGAGTGGTAGACTTTCTGATGGCTCTCTTCACGAATGAAGAGGGGGTGGAGGGGTATATATAGCCTCCACACAAAATCCAACCGTTACACACACATTTGACCAATCTCGGTGAGACCGAAGTGAAAACTCGGTCAGACCGAAAGTTCAAATATAGTGAACGTTGGGATTTTCGGTGGGACCGAAAATACCATCTCGGTGTGTCCGAAGTGAGTCAAAGGTTGGAGCTTGCCATCTCGGTGGGACCGAAAATAACAACTCGGATATTCCGAAGTGATGTCAATTGGTTACAGAAGGTTGGCAGTCCATTTTCGGTGAGACCGAAACTCAAAATCGGATGGACCGAGAAATTAGGGTTTGGAAGAATAACTGAGGTGGTTCATCTCGGTGGGACTGAGTTTGCAGAATCGGTTTGTTCGAGATTACTTATGAGTGTGTTAAGTAGTGAAGAGTGCTGATAGTTGAGGGAGCTAGATCACTAAGCACTTGAGCAACCAGATCATTAACACAACCTCATCCCCTTTTAATAGTATTGGCTTTTCCTATGGACTCAATGTGATCTTTGATCACTAAACCAAAAATAGAGTCTTGAGCTTTTGCCAATGCTTGTCTTAGCATTTTGAGGGGTCCACTTCTTCAGACATTTCCATACCCATATCATCGAACTTCTCTGAAATGATTCTCAAGTAAATATTAGTTCAATGATATATATGTTGTTATTAATTACCAAAACCACCCGGGGATTAGTTGCACTTTCAGAGAGGCAACCCATAGGGCTGGCCGGCGCCCCCACCTAGGGTTCCTAGTTGGACTAGGATTGGGGGGGGGGGGCGCCACCTCTCCTATTCCTTTCCCTCTTCTTCCTTTTGGTGAATCCTACTAGGAATAGGATTGCAATCCTATTCCTAGTAGGACTCCTTCCCTAGCCGCACCAGGAAGGGCCGGCCGGCCTCCCTCCCTTGCTCCTTTATATACGGGGGCAAGGGGGCACCCAAAGACACAAGTTGAATTGTTTTAGCCGTGTGCGGTGCCCCCCTCCACAGAATCACACCTCGGTCATACCGTCGCGGAGCTTAGGCGAAGCCCTGCGCCGGTGAACACATCATATCCGTCACCACGCCATCGTGCTGACGAAACTCTCCCGTGAAGCTCAACTGGATCAAGAGCTCGTGGGACGTCATCAAGCTGAACGTATACTGAAGCGGAGGTGCCGTACGTTCGGTGCTTGATCGGTTGGATCGCGAAGAAGTTCGACAACATCAACCGCATCACTTGACGCTTCCGCTCCGAGTCTACGAGGGTACGTAGACACACTCTCCCCTCTCGTTGCTATGCATCTGGTAGATAGATCTTGCGTGATCGTAGGAAAATTTTAAAATACTACGTTCCCCAACAGTGGCATCATGAGCCAGGTCTATGCGTAGATGATATGCACGAGTAGAACACAATGAGTTGTGGGCGATACTAGTCATACTGCTTACCAGCATGTCATACTTTGCTTCGGCGGTATTGTGAGATGAAGCGGCCCGGACCGACATTACGCGTACGCTTACGCGAGACTGGTTTCACCGTTACGAGCACTCGTTGCTTAAAGGTGACTGGCGGGTGTCTGTCTCTCTCACTTTAGCTGAATCAAGTGTGGCTACGCCCGGTCCTTGTGAAGGTTAAAACAGCACATACTTGACGAAACATCGTTGTGGTTTTATATGCGTAGGTAAGAACGGTTCTTGCTAAGCCCGTAGCAGCCACGTAAAACTTGCAACAACAAAGTAGAGGACGTCTAACTTGTTTTTGCAGGGCATGTTGTGATGTGATATGGTCAAGACATGATGAATTATACGGTTTTGTATGAGATGATCATGTTTTGTAAAGTTATCGGCAACTGGCAGGAGCCATATGGTTGTCGCTTTATTGTATGAAATGCAATCGCCATGTAATTGCTTTACTTTATCACTAAGCGGTAGCGATAGTCGTAGAAGCAATAGTTGGCGAGACGACAACGATGCTACGATGGAGATCAAGGTGTCGCGCCGGTGACGAAGGTGATCATGACGATGCTTTGGAGATGGAGATCAAAAGCACAAGATGATGATGGCCATATCATGTCACATATTTTGATTGCATGTGATGTTTATCTTATTATGCTTCTTATTTTGCTTAGAACGACGGTAGCATTATAAGATGATCCCTTTGAAGGAAATATGCCCTAGAGGCAATAATAAAGATGTTATTTGTATTTCCTTATATCATGATAAATGTCTTTTATTCATGCTAGAATTGTATTAACCGGAAACTTAGTACATGTGTGGATACATAGACAAAACAGTATGTCCCTAGTATGCCTCTACTAGACTAGCTCATTGATCAAAGATGGTTATGTTTCCTAACCATAGACATGAGTTGTCATTTGATCAACGGGATCACACCATTAGGAGAATGATGTGATGGACAAGACCCATCCGTTAGCATAGCACTATGATCGTTTAGTTTAACTGCTATTGCTTTCTTCATGACTTATACATGTTCCTATGACTATGAGATTATGCAACTCCCGAATACCGTAGGAACACCTTGTGTGCTATCAAACGTCACAACGTAACTGGGTGATCATAAAGATGCTCTACATGTGTCTCCGAAAGTATTCGTGGTGTTGGCATAGATCAAGATTAGGATTTGTCACTCCGAGTGTCGGAGAGGTATCTCTGGGCCCTCTCGGTAACACACATCATAATAAGCCTTGCAAGCAAAGGACTAATGAGTTAGTCACGAGATGATGTGTTACGGAACGAGTAAAGAGACTTGCCGGTAAACGAGATTGAACTAGGTATAAAGATACCGACGATCGAATCTCGGGCAAGTAACATACCGTTTGACAAAAGGAACAACGTATGTTGTTATGCGGTTCTGACCGATAAAAGATCTTCGTAGAATATGTAGGAGCCAATATGAACATCCAGGTTCCGCTATTGGTTATTGACCAGAGATGAGTCTCGGTCATGTCTACATAGTTCTCGAACCCGTAGGGTCCGCACGCTTAACGTTTGATGACGATCGGTATTATGAGTTTTTGAGTATTGATGTACAAAGGTAGTTCGGAGTCCCGGATGAGATCACGGACATGACGAGGAGTCTCGGAATGTCCGAGACATAAAGATTGATATATTGGACGGCTATATTCGGACACCGGAAGTATACCGGAAAAGTTTCGGATTTATCGGGAATGCCGGAGGGGGTTACCGGAACCCCCTACGAGAGGGGATGGTCCATAGTGGGCCTAAAGGGTGAGAGAGAGGCAGCCCATAGGGCTGGCCGGCGCCCCCACCTAGGAATCCTAGTTGGACTAGGATTGGGGGGCGCCACCTCTCCTAATCCTTTCCCCCTTCTTCCTTCCGGTGAATCCTACTAGGAATAGGATTGCAATCCTATTCCTAGTAGGAGTCCCCTCCCTGGCCGCACCATAGGAGTTGGCCGGCCCCTCCTCCCTTGCTCCTTTATATACGGGGGCAGGGGGGCACCCAAAGACACACAAGTTGAATTGTTTAGCCGTGTGCGGTGCCCCCCTCCACAGAATCACACCTCGGTCGTACCGTCGCGGAGCTTAGGCGAAGCCCTGCGCCGGTGAACACATCATATCCGTCACCACGCCGTCGTGCTGACGAAACTCTCCCGTGAAGCTCAACTGGATCAAGAGCTCGTGGGACGTCATCAAGCTGAACGTGTGCTGAACGCGGAGGTGCCGTACGTTCGGTGCTTGATCGGTTGGATCGCGAAGAAGTTCGACAACATCAACCGCGTCACTTGACGCTTCCGCTCCCGGTCTACGAGGGTACGTAGACACACTCTCCCCTCTCGTTGCTATGCATCTGGTAGATAGATCTTGCGTGATCGTAGGAAAATTTTAAAATACTACGTTCCCCAACAGTGGTATCAGAGCCAGGTTTATGCGTAGATGATATGCACGAGTAGAACACAATGAGATTGTGGACGATACTAGTCATACTGCTTACCAGCATGTCATACTTTGCTTTGGCGGTATTGTGAGATGAAGCGGCCCGGACCGACATTACGCGTACGCTTACGCGAGACTGGTTTCACCGTTACGAGCACTCGTTGCTTAAAGGTGACTGGCGGGTGTCTGTCTCTCTCACTTTAGCTGAATCAAGTGTGGCTACGCCCGGTCCTTGTGAAGGTTAAAACAGCACATACTTGACGAAACATCGTTGTGGTTTCGTATGCGTAGGTAAGAACGGTTCTTGCTAAGCCCGTAGCAGCCACGTAAAACTTGCAACAACAAAGTAGAGGACGTCTAACTTGTTTTTGCAGGGCATGTTGTGATGTGATATGGTCAAGACATGATGAGTTATACGGTTTTGTATGAGATGATCATGTTTTGTAAAGTTATCGGCAACTGGCAGGAGCCATATGGTTGTCGCTTTATTGTATGAAATGCAATCGCCATGTAATTGCTTTACTTTATCACTAAGCGGTAGCGATAGTCGTAGAAGCAATAGTTGGCGAGACGACAACGATGCTACGATGGAGATCAAGGTGTCGCGCCGGTGACGAAGGTGATCATGACGGTGCTTTGGAGATGGAGATTAAAAGCACAAGATGATGATGGCCATATCATGTCACATATTTTGATTGCATGTGATGTTTATCTTATTATGCTTCTTATTTTGCTTAGATCGACGGTAGCATTATAAGATGATCCCTTACTAAATTTCAAGGTATAAGTGTTCTCCCTGAGTATGCACCGTTGCGAAAGTTCGTCGTGCCGAGACACCACGTGATTATCGGGTGTGATAAGCTCTACGTTCAAATACAACGGGTGTAAGCCAGTTTTGCACACGCAGAATACTCGGGTTAAACTTGACGAGCCTAGCATATACAGATATGTCCTCGGAACACTGGAGACCGAAAGGTCGAGCGTGAATCATATAGTAGATATGATCAACATAAGATGTTCACCATTGAAACTACTCCATCTCACGTGATGATCGGACATGGTTTAGTTGATTTGGATCACATGATCATTTAGATGACCAGAGGGATGTCTATCTAAGTGGGAGTTCTTTAAATTAATATGATTAAATTGAACTTTAATTTATCATGAACTTAGTCCTGATAGTTTTGCATATCTATGTCGTTGTAGATCAATGGCCCGTGCTACCGTTCCTTTGAATTTTAATGCATTCCTAGAGAAAGCTAAGTTGAAAGATGATGGTAGCAATTACACGGACTGGGTCCATAACCTGAGGATTATCCTCATTGCTGCACAGAAGAATTATGTCCTTGAAGCACCGCTAGGTGACAAGCCCCCTCCCGCTAATGTAGACGCTTTGAACGTCTCGCAATCGCGGTCTGATGACTACACGATAGTTCAGTGTGCCATGCTTTACGGCTTAGAACGGGGACTTCAACGACGTTTTGAACGTCATGGACCATATGAGATGTTCCAGGAGTTGAAGTTAATATTTCAAGCAAATGCCCGGATTGAGAAATATGAGATTTCCAGTAAGTTCTACAGCTGCAAGATGGAGGAGAATAGTTCTATCAGTGAACACTTGCTTAGAATGTCTGGGTACTACAATCATATGACTCAACTTGGTTGCAAAGTTGACGAGGATAGTGTTATTGATAGAGTTCTTCAATCACTGCCACCAAGCTATAAAGGCTTCGTGATGAACTATAACATGCAAGGGATGCAAAAGACAATTCCCGAGCTCTTCGCTATGCTCAAAGCTGCGGAGGTAGAAATCAAAAAGGAGCATCAAGTGTTGATGGTTAGCAAGACCACTAGTTTCAAGAAAAAGGGCAAGGGAAAGAAAGGGAACTTCAAAAAGAATAGCAAGTCAGTTGCTACTTCCACGAAGAAACCCAAATCTGGAGCCAAGCCTGAAACTGAGTGCTTCTACTGCAAGGGGACTGGACACTGGAAGCGGAACTGCCCCAAGTATTTGGCGGATAAGAAGGATGGCAAGATGAACAAAGGTATATGTGATATACATGTTATTGATGTGTACCTTACTAATTCTTGTAGTAGTACCTGGGTATTTGATACCGGTTCGGTTGCTAATATTTGTAACTCGAAACAGGGACTACGGATTAAACGAAGATTAGCTAAGGACGAGGTGACGATGCGCGTGGGAAACGGTTCCAAAGTCGATGTGATCGCCGTCGGCACGCTACCTCTACATCTACCTACGGGATTAGTTTTAGACCTAAATAATTGTTATTTGGTGCCAGCGTTGAGCATGAACATTATATCTGGATCTTGTTTATCGCGAGACGGTTATTCATTCAAATCAGAGAATAATGGTTGTTCCATTTTTATGAATAATATCTTTTATGGTCATGCACCCTTGAAGAGTGGTCTATTCTTATTGGATCTCGATTGTAGTGATACACATATTCATAATATTGAAACCAAAAGATGCAAGGTTAATAATGATAGTGCAACTTATTTGTGGCACTACCGTTTAGGTCATATTGGTGTAAAACGCATGAAGAAACTCCATAATGATGGACTTTTGGAATCACTTGATTATGAATCACTTGGTGCTTGCGAACCATGCCTCATGGACAAGATGACTAAAACTCCGTTCTCCGGAACTATGGAACGAGCAACAGATTTGTTGGAAATCATACATACTGATGTATGTGGACCAATGAGTGTTGATGCTCGCGGCGGGTATCGTTATTTTCTGACCTTCACTGATGATTTGAGCAGATATGGGTATATCTACTTAATGAAACACAAGTCTGAAACATTTGAAAAGTTCAAAGAATTTCAGAGTGAAGTAGAGAATCATCGTAACAAGAAAATAAAGTTCCTACGATCTGATCGTGGAGGAGAATATTTGAGTTACGAGTTTGGTTTCATTTGAAACAATGTGGAATAGTTTCACAACTCACGCCACCTGGAACACCACAGCGTAATGGTGTGTCCGAACGTCGTAACCGTACTTTATTGGATATGGTGCGATCTATGATGTCTCTTACCGATTTACCACTATCGTTTTGGGGTTATGCTTTAGAGACAGCTGCATTCACGTTAAATAGGGCACCATCTAAATCCGTTGATACGACACCTTATGAACTATGGTTTGGCAAGAAACCAAAGTTGTCGTTTCTTAAAGTTTGGGGCTGCGATGCTTATGTGAAAACACTTCAACCTGATAAGCTCGAACCCAAGTCGGAAAAATGTGTCTTCATAGGATACCCAAAAGAGACTGTTGGGTACACCTTCTATCACAGATCCGAAGGCAAAATATTCGTTGCTAAAAACGGATCCTTTCTAGAAAAAGAGTTTCTCTCGAAAGAAGTGAGTGGGAGGAAAGTAGAACTTGATGAGGTAATTATACCTTCTCCCGGATTGGAAAATAGTACATCACAGGAAATTGTTCCAGTGATTCCTACACCAATTAGTGAGGAAGTTAATGATAATGATCATGAAACTTCGGATCAAGTTTCTGCTGAACGTCATAGATCAACCAGAGTACGTTCCGCACCAGAGTGGTACGGCAACCCAGTTCTGGAAATCATGTTACTAGACCATGATGAACCTACGAACTATGAGGAAGCGATGATGAGCTCAGATTCCGCAAAATGGCTTGAAGCCATGAAATCTGAGATGGGATCCATGTATGACAACAAAGTGTGGACTTTGGTTGACTTGCCCGATGATCGGCAAGCCATCGAAAATAAATGGATCTTCAAGAGGAAGACCGACGCAGACGGTAATATTACTGTTTACAAAGCTCGACTTGTTGCAAAAGGTTTTCGACAAGTTCAAGGAGTTGACTACGATGAGACTTTCTCACCTGTAGCGATGCTTAAGTCTGTCCGAATCATGTTAGCAATTGCCGCATTTTATGATTATGAAATCTGGCAAATGGATGTCAAAACTGCATTCCTAAATGGATATCTCAAAGAAGAGTTGTATATGATGCAACCAGAAGGTTTTGTCGATCCAAAAGGTGCTAACAAAGTATGCAAAGTCCAGCGATCCATCTATGGACTGGTGCAAGCATCTCGGAGTTGGAATATATGCTTTGATGAGGTGATCAAAGCATATGGTTTTATACAGACTTTTGGAGAAGCCTGTATTTACAAGAAAGTGAGTGGGAGCTCTATAGCATTTCTAAATATATGTAGATGACATATTGTTGATTGGAAATGATATAGAATTTCTGGATAGCATAAAAGGATACTTGAATAAGAGTTTTTCAATGAAAGACCTCGGTGAAGCTGCTTATATATTAGGCATCAAAATCTATAGAGATAGATCAAGACGCTTAATTGGACTTTCACAAAGCACATACCTTGATAAGATTTTGAAGAAGTTCAAAATGGATCAGTCAAAGAAAGGGTTCTTGCCTGTTTTACAAGGTATGAAGTTGAGTAAGACTCAATGCCCGACCACTGCAGAAGATAGAGAGAAAATGAAAGTCATTCCCTATGCCTCAGCCATAGGATCTATCATGTATGCAATGCTGTGTACCAGACCTGATGTGTGCCTTGCTATAAGTCTAGCAGGGAGGTACCAAAGTAATCCAGGAGTGGATCACTGGACAACGGTCAAAAACATCCTAAAGTATCTGAAAAGAACAAAGGATATGTTTCTCGTATATGGAGGTGACAAAGAGCTCGTCATAAACGGTTACGTCGATTCTAGCTTTGACACTGATCCGGATGACTCAAAGTCAAAAACCGGATATGTATTTTTATTGAACGGTGGAGCTGTCAGTTGGTGCAGTTCCAAGCAGAGCGTCGTGGCGGGATCTACGTGTGAAGCGGAATACATAGCTGCTTCGGAAGCAGCAAATGAAGGAGTCTGGATGAAGGAGTTCATATCCGATCTAGGTGTAATACCTAGTGCATCGGGTCCAATGAAAATCTTTTGTGACAACACTGGAGCCATAGCCTTGGCGAAGGAATCCAGGTTTCACAAGAGAACAAAGCACATCAAAAGACGCTTCAATTCCATCCGCGATCTAGTCAAGGAGGGAGACATAGAGATTTGCAAAATACATACGGATCTGAATGTTGCAGACCCGTTGACTAAGCCTCTTCCACGGGCAAAACATGATCAACACCAGGACTCCATGGGTGTGAGGATCATCACTTTGTAATCTAGATTATTGACTCTAGTTCAAGTGGGAGACTGAAGGAAATATGCCCTAGAGGCAATAATAAAGATGTTATTTGTATTTCCTTATATCACGATAAATGTCTTTTATTCATGCTAGAATTGTATTAAACGGAAACTTAGTACATGTGTGAATACATAGACAAAACAGTATGTCCCTAGTATGCCTCTACTAGACTAGCTCATTGATCAAAGATGGTTATGTTTCCTAGCCATAGACATGAGTTGTCATTTGATCAACGGGATCACATCATTAGGAGAATGATGTGATGGCAAGACCCATCCGTTATCATAGCACTATGATCATTTAGTTTAACTGCTATTGCTTTCTTCATGACTTATACATGTTCCTATGACTATGAGATTATGCAACTCCCGAATACCGTAGGAACACCTTGTGTGCTATCAAACGTCACAACGTAACTGGGTGATCATAAAGATGCTCTACAGGTGTCTCCGAAAGTATTCGTGGTGTTGGCATAGATCAAGATTAGGATTTGTCACTCCGAGTGTCGGAGAGGTATCTCTGGGCCCTCTCAGTAACACACATCACAATAAGCCTTGCAAGCAAAAGACTAATTAGTTAGTCACGAGATGATGTGTTACGGAACGAGTAAAGAGACTTGCCGGTAACGAGATTGAACTAGGTATAGAGATACCGACGATCGAATCTCGGGCAAGTAACATACCGTTTGACAAAAGGAACAACGTATGTTGTTATGCGGTTCTGACCGATAAAAGATCTTCGTAGAATATGTAGGAGCCAATATGAACATCCAGGTTCCGCTATTGGTTATTGACCGGAGATGAGTCTCGGTCATGTCTACATAGTTCTCGAACCCGTAGGGTCCGCACGCTTAACGTTTGATGACGATCGGTATTATGAGTTTATGAGTATTGATGTACCGAAGGTAGTTCGGAGTCCCGGATGAGATCACGGACATGACGAGGAGTCTCGGAATGTCCGAGACATAAAGATCGATATATTGGACGACTATATTCGGATACCGGAAGTGTTCCGGAAAAGTTTCAGATTTATCGGGATTGCCGGAGGGGGTTACTGGAACCCCCTACGAGAGGGGATGGTCCATGGTGGGCCTAAAGGGAAAGAGAGAGGCAGCCCATAGGGCTGGCCGGCGCCCCCACCTAGGGTTCATAGTTGGACTAGGATTGGGGGGGCGCCACCTCTCCTATTCCTTTCCCTCTTCTTCCTTTTGGTGAATCCTACTAGGAATAGGATTGCAATCCTATTCCTAGTAGGACTCCTTCCCTAGCCGCACCAGGAAGGGCCGGCCGGCCTCCCTCCCTTGCTCCTTTATATACGGGGGCAAGGGGGCACCCAAAGACACAAGTTGAATTGTTTTAGCCGTGTGCGGTGCCCCCCTCCACAGAATCACACCTCGGTCATACCGTCGCGGAGCTTAGGCGAAGCCCTGCGCTGGTGAACACATCATATCCGTCACCACGCCGTCGTGCTAACGAAACTCTCCCGTGAAGCTCAACTGGATCAAGAGCTCGTGGGACGTCATCAAGCTGAACGTGTGCTGAACGCGGAGGTGCCGTACGTTCGGTGCTTGATCGGTTGGATCGCGAAGAAGTTCGACAACATCAACCGCGTCACTTGACGCTTCCGCTCCCGGTCTACGAGGGTACGTAGACACACTCTCCCCTCTCGTTGCTATGCATCTGGTAGATAGATCTTGCGTGATCGTAGGAAAATTTTAAAATACTACGTTCCACAACAAGTATTGCAGCTCAAACGTGGTGCAAAGATCTACAATTTTTTCTTGTTTATTTGGTTTGCATCAATTGGATCTCATCACTAGCCCTCTTCATTTTTACCCCACCCAGATCCACCTAGAAATCGTCAGCTTCCTTCCATTCATTCGCCCATCCACTCTTGTTTTTCTACCACCGCACAGACGCCAAGAAATCATTAGAATTTGGGTAAGCAAGAAGGTGAGCTGAGTGTTTTCCACATATATTTTTCTTTTGTCCACTTGTTTCCGGGAGTTAACATGACAGGATCCAACTCGAGTGTACAGGGACATCAACATGTGGAAGATGGTCTCCCAAAAACTCGCGCGGCACTTGGTGAAATTATTAAGGAGAGTATAGATGCAGCTATGCGAAGGTTGTTCAGAGGCCATCTTCCTATCACGGGTAATGGGGATCAATATCAACACAGCCCCGTGATGGGCCTCGAACCCCTCGTTGGTTACCCCAAGTGGAAGGTGTAAGATGCAGTAAGTAGAAGTGTTTTCCCCTAGCAAAGATGCCAAGGATCGATTCCCCAGAGACTCCTAGGTTCAACAGGTACGTGTCTGTTGGAGATATGCCCTAGAGGCAATAATAAAAGCATTATTATTATATCTCCTTGTTCATGATAATTGTCTGTTATTCATGCTTGAACTGTATTGTGCGGAAACAGCGATACATGTGTGAATACACATACCACAATGAGTCCCTGGTAGGCCTCTAGTTACCAGCTCGTTGATCAACAGATGGTCACGGTTTCCTGACCATGGACATGAGATGTCAGTGATAACGGGATCACATCATTAGGAGAATGATGTGATGGACAAGACCCAAACTTGAGCATAACACGAGATCGTATAGTTCGTAATGCATAAGCTTTTCGGTGTCAAGTATTTATTCCTTAGACCATGAGGTTGTACAACTCCCGGATGCCGTAGGAATACTTTGGGTGTGCCAACCGTCACAACGTAACTTGGTGGCTATAAAGGTACGCATCGGGTATCTCCAAAAGTGTCTGTTGAGTTGGTACGAACCGAGACTGGGATGTTGTCACTCCGTATGACGGAGAGGTACCTCTGGGCCCACTCGGTAAGACATCATCATAATGAGCTCAATGTGACTAAGTAGTTAGTCACGGGATGATGGATTACGGATCGACTAAAGAGACTTGCCATGACGAGATTGAACAAGGTATCGGGAATACCGACGATCGAATCTCGGGCAAGTACCGTACCGATGGACAAAGGGAATAACGTACGGGATTAAGCGAATCCTTGACACGGTGGTTCATCCGATGAAGATCATCGAGGAACACGTGGGAACCAACATGGGTATCCAGATCCCGCTGTTGGTTATTGACCGGAGAGTGGTCTCGGTCATGTCTACGTGTCTCCCGAACCCGTAGGGTCTACACACTTAAGGTTCGGTAACGCTAGGGTCGTAGAGATAAATGCACGTGGAAACCCGAAAGTTGTTCGGAGTCCCGGATGAGATCCCGGATGTCACGAGGAGTTCCGGAATGGTCCGGAGGTAAAGATTGATATATAGGAAGTCCAGTTTCGGCCAACGGGTGATCTCCGGGGGTCACCGGGAGCGTCCCGGGACCACCGGAGGGGCCCCGGGGGTCCACCGGGTGGGGCCACCCATCCCGGTGGGGCCCCTAGGCCGCGAGGGGAAGTATCCAGCCCTCTGGGCTGGCGCACCACTAGGGGGGCCACCTCCCCATGTGCCTAGGGTTAAAACCCTAAGGGGAGGGGGGCCACCACTTGCCTTGGGGGGCTAGGATTCCCCCCTGGCCACCGCCCCCCCCTTGCAGATTGGATCTGCAGGGGGCTGGCGCCCCCCTGGCCCCCTATATATATGTGGGGGGGAGAGGGCAGCCGCACCCAAGCCCTGGCGCCTCTCCCCCTCCCGTCACACCTCCATACTCCAACGCAGGGCGCCCGACGAAGCCCTGCTGCGATCTCCACTGCATCCGTCATCACGCCGTCGTGCTGCCGGATCTCTGACGACTTCTCCTCCCCCCTTGCTGGATCAAGAAGGAGGTGACGTTGCTGCACCGTACGTGTGTTGAACGCGGAGGTGTCGTCCGTTCGGCGCTAGATCATCGGTGACGAAGAACGTGAAGAGTACGACTACTTCATCCACGCTTCGTTGTAAGCTTCCGCACACAATCTCCATAACGGTATGTAGATGCACTCTTACTTGCTCGTTTGCTAGATGTCTCCATAGTTGGATCTTGGTGAAAGCGTAGAATTTTTTTGAATTATGCTACGTTCCCCAACAGTGGCATCAGAGCCTAGGTTTTATGCGTAGCATCTTGCACGAGTAGAACACAAAGCAGTTGTGGGCGTATGATCTTGTTCAACTTTCTTACCGTTACTAGTCAATCTTGATTCGGCGGTATTGTGGGATGAAGCGGCCCAGACCGACTTTACACGTACGCTTACGTGAGACTGGTTCCACCGACAGACATGCACTAGATGCATAAGGTGGCTGGCGGGTGTCTGTCTCTCCTACTTTAGTCGGATCGGATTCGATGAAAAGGGTCCTTATGAAGGGTAAATAGAAGTTGACAAATCACGTTGTGGTTTTGGCGTAGGTAAGAAACGTTCTTGCTAGAAATCCTATAGAAGCCACGTAAAACTTGCAACAACAATTAGAGGACGTCTAACTTGTTTTTGCAGCATGTGCAGTGTGACGTGGTATGGCCAAAACGAAGATGTGATGAATGATATATGTGATGTATGAGATTGATCATGTTTTTGTAATAGGGAATCACGACTTGCATGTCGATGAACTTGACAACCGGCAGGAGCCATAGGAGTTGTCTTAATTATTGTATGACCTGCGTGTCACTGAATAACGCCATGTAATTACTTTACTTCATTGCTAAACGTTAGCTATAGTAGTAGAAGTAATAGTACTTCTTCAAGACACGATGATGGAGATCATGATGATGAAGATCATGGTGTCGAGCCGGTGACAAGATGATCATGGTGCCCCGAAGATGGAGATCCAAGGAGCAAGATGATATTGGCCATATCATGTCACTTTAAATTGATTGCATGTGATGTTTATCATGTTTATCCATCTTGTTTACTTAGAACGACGGTAGTAAATAAAATGATCTCTCACTAAAATTTCAAGTATTGTGTTTCCCCTAACTGTGCACCGTTGCTAAAGTTCGTTGCTCCGAAGCACCACGTGATGATCGGGTGTGATAGGTTCTAACGTTCGCATACAACGGGTGTAAGACAGATTTACACACGCGATACACTTAGGGTTCACTTGACGAGCCTAGCATGTACAGACATGGCCTCGGAACACGGAAGACCGAAAGGTCGAACACGAGTCGTATAGAAGATACGATCAACATGAAGATGTTCACCGTTGATGACTAGTCCGTCTCACGTGATGATCGGACACAGACTACTCGATTCGGATTGTGTATCACTTAGATGACTAGAGAGATGTCATTCTGAGTGGGAGTTCATTAAAATTTGATTAAGATGAACTTAATTATCATGAACTTAGTCTAAATTCTTTACAATATCTCTTGTAGATCAAATGGCCCATGCTCCAGTTTCCCTCAACTTCAACGCGTTCCTAGAGAAAACCAAGCTGAAAGACGATGGTAGCAACTATACGGATTGGGTCCGTAATATGAGGATTATCCTCATAGCTGCCAAGAGATCATATGTCCTAGAAGCACCGCTAGGTGATGCACCTGCTCCCGATGCGGCCCAAGACGTTTTGAACGTCTGGCAGTCGCGTAGTGATGATTACTCCCTGGTTCAGTGCTGCATGCTTTACAGTTTAGAATCGGGGCTCCAAAAACGTTTTGAGCACCACGGAGCATATGAGATGTTCGAAGAGCTGAAAATGGTTTTCCAAGCTCATGCCCGAGTCGAGAGATATGCTGTCTCCGACGCATTCTACAGCTGTAAGATGGAGGAGAACAATTCTGTCAGTGAGCACATCCTCAAGATTTCAGGATTGCACAACCGCTTGTCTCAGCTGGGAATGAATCTCCCAGATGAAGCGGTCGTTGACAGAATCCTCCAGTCGCTCCCACCAAGCTTCAAGAGCTTCGTGTTGAACTTCAATATGCAGGGGATGGAGAAGTCCATTCCCGAGGTGTATTTGATGCTGAAATCAGCGGAGGTGGACATCAAAAAAGAACATCAAGTGTTGATGGTCAATAAAACCACTAAGTTCAAGAAAGGCAAGGGTAAGAAGAACTTCAAGAAGGACGGCAAGGGAGTTGCCGCGCCTGGCAAGCCTGTTGCCGGGAAGAAGCCAAAGTATGGACCCAAGCCTGAGACAGAGTGCTTTTATTGCAAGGGAACGGGTCACTGGAAGCGGAACTGCCCCAAATATTTAGCAGACAAGAAGGCCGGCAACGTCAAAGGTATATATGATATACATGTTATTGATGTGTACCTTACCAGCACTCGTAGTAGCTCCTGGGTATTCGATACCGGTGTAGTTGCTCACATTTGTAACTCAAAACAGGAGCTGCGGTATAAACGGAGACTGGCAAAGGATGAGGTGACGATGCGCGTCGGGAATGGTTCCAAGGTCGATGTGATCGCCGTCGGCACACTACCTCTACATCTACCCTCGGGATTAGTTTTAAACCTCAATAATTGTTATTTAGTACCAGCTTTGAGCATGAACATTGTTTCTGGATCTCGTCTTATGCGAGATGGCTACTCTTTCAAATCAGAGAATAATGGTTGTTCTATTTATTTGAGAGATATGTTTTATGGTCATGCCCCGCTGGTCAATGGTTTATTTTTGATGAATCTCGAACGTAGTGATACACATATTCATAGTGTAGATGCCAAAAGATGTAAAGTTGATAATGATAGTCCCACATACTTGTGGCATTGCCGCCTTGGTCATATTGGTGTCAAACGTATGAAGAAGCTCCATTCAGATGGACTTCTAGAGTCTCTTGATTATGAATCATTTGACACGTGTGAACCATGCCTCTTGGGCAAGATGACCAAGACTCCGTTCTTCGGAACAATGGAGCGAGCAACCAACTTGCTGGAAATCATACATACCGATGTGTGCGGTCCAATGAGTGTTGAGGCTCGCGGAGGCTATCGTTATGTTCTCACCCTCACGGATGACTTGAGTAGATACGGGTATATCTATTTGATGAAACACAAGTCTGAGACCTTTGAAAAGTTCAAGGAATTTCAGAATGAGGTTGAGAATCAACGTGACAGAAAAATAAAGTTCTTACGATCAGATCGTGGGGGTGAATATTTAAGTCATGAATTTGGCACACACCTTAGGAAATGTGGAATTGTTTCACAATTGACACCGCCCGGAACACCTCAACGTAACGGTGTGTCCGAACGCCGAAATCGTACTCTGTTGGACATGGTGCGATCTATGATGTCCCTCACCGATTTACCGCTATCTTTTTGGGGTTATGCTTTAGAGACTGCCGCATTCACTTTAAATAGGGCTCCGTCAAAATCCGTTGAAACGACTCCGTATGAACTTTGGTTTGGCAAGAAACCGAAGCTGTCGTTTCTGAAAGTTTGGGGTTGCGATGCTTATGTCAAGAAACTTCAACCTGAAAAGCTCGAACCCAAATCGGAGAAATGCGTCTTCATAGGATACCCAAAGGAAACAATTGGGTACACCTTCTACCACAGATCCGAAGGCAAAGTCTTTGTTGCCAAGAATGGATGCTTTCTGGAGAAAGAGTTTCTCTCGAAAGAAGTGAGTGGGAGGAAAGTAGAACTTGATGAGGTGACAGTCACCCCTCCTGAACCGGAAAGTAGCGCAGCGCAGGAAACTGTTCCTGAGGTGCCTGCACCGACAAGGGAGGAAGTTAATGATAATGATCATGAAGAAACAGATCAAGTTACTACTGAACTTCGAAGGTCCACAAGGGCACGTTCCGCACCAGAGTGGTACGGCAACCCTGTCTTGGAAATCATGTTGTTAGACAACGGTGAACCTTCGAACTATGAAGAAGCGATGGCGGGCCCAGATTCCAATAAATGGCTTGGAGCCATGAAATCCGAGATAGAATCCATGTATGAAAACAAAGTATGGACTTTGGTGGACTTGCCTAATGATAGGCACGCCATAGAAAACAAATGGATATTTAAGAAGAAGATAGACGCGGATGGTAATGTGACCATCTATAAGGCTCGGCTTGTCGCTAAGGGTTATCGACAAGTTCAAGGGATTGACTACGACGAGACTTTCTCTCCCGTAGCGATGCTAAAGTCGGTCAGAATCATGTTAGCTATTGCCGCATTCTATGATTATGAGATATGGCAAATGGACGTCAAAACAGCATTCCTTAATGGCTTCCTCAAGGAAGAGTTGTATATGATGCAACCGGAAGGTTTTGGCGATCCAGAGAACGCTAACAAGGTGTGCAAGCTCCAGCGCTCGATCTACGGGCTGGTGCAAGCATCTCGGAGTTGGAATATTCGCTTTGATGAAGTGATCAAAGCGTTTGGATTTATACAGACTTATGGAGAAGCCTGTATTTACAAGAAAGTGAGTGGGAGCTCTGTGGCATTTCTCATATTATATGTGGATGACATATTGCTGATGGGAAATGATATAGAATTCTTGGAAAATGTAAAGGCCTACTTGAATAAAAGTTTTTCAATGAAGGACCTTGGAGAAGCTGCTTACATATTAGGCATCAAAATCTATAGAGATAGATCGAGACGCCTCATTGGTCTTTCACAAAGTACATACCTTGACAAAATATTGAAGAAGTTCAATATGGATCAGTCAAAGAAAGGATTCTTGCCTGTTTTGCAAGGTATGAGATTGAGCAAAGCTCAGTCGCCGACCACGGCAGAAGATAGAGAAAAGATGAGTGTCATTCCCTATGCCTCGGCCATAGGTTCTATCATGTATGCCATGCTGTGTACCAGACCTGATGTGAACCTTGCCATAAGTTTGGTAGGGAGGTACCAAAGTGATCCCGGTACGGAACACTGGACAGCGGTCAAGAACATCCTGAAGTACCTGAAAAGGACTAAGGATATGTTTCTCATTTATCGAGGTGACGAAGATCTCGTCGTAAAGGGTTACGTCGATGCTAGCTTCGACACAGATCTAGATGACTCTAAGTCTCAAACCGGATACGTGTATATTTTGAATGGAGGGGCAGTCAGCTGGTGTAGTTGCAAACAGAGCGTGGTGGCAGCGTCTACATGTGAAGCGGAGTACATAGCTGCTTCTGAAGCAGCGCAGGAAGGAGTCTGGATGAAGGAGTTCATCACCGACCTAGGAGTCATTCCAAGCGCGTCAAGCCCGATGACTCTCTTCTGTGACAACACTGGTGCTATTGCTATTACCAAGGAGCCCAGGTTTCACAATAAGACCAAGCACATCAAGCGCCGTTTCAACTACATCCGGAATTATGTTCAGGATGGAGACATAGATATTTGTAAAGTGCATACGGATCTGAATGTCGCAGACCCGTTGACTAAACCTCTTTCACGAGCAAAACATGACCAACACCAGAACTCTATGGGTGTTCGATTCATCACAATGTAACTAGATTATTGACTCTAGTGCAAGTGGGAGACTATTGGAGATATGCCCTAGAGGCAATAATAAAAGCATTATTATTATATCTCCTTGTTCATGATAATTGTCTGTTATTCATGCTTGAACTGTATTGTGCGGAAACAGCGATACATGTGTGAATACACATACCACAATGAGTCCCTGGTAGGCCTCTAGTTACCAGCTTGTTGATCAACAGATGGTCACGGTTTCCTGACCATGGACATGAGATGTCAGTGATAACGGGATCACATCATTAGGAGAATGATGTGATGGACAAGACCCAAACTTGAGCATAACACGAGATCGTATAGTTCGTAATGCATAAGCTTTTCGGTGTCAAGTATTTATTCCTTAGACCATGAGGTTGTACAACTCCCGGATGCCGTAGGAATACTTTGGGTGTGCCAACCGTCACAACGTAACTTGGTGGCTATAAAGGTACGCATCGGGTATCTCCAAAAGTGTCTGTTGAGTTGGTACGAACCGAGACTGGGATGTTGTCACTCCGTATGACGGAGAGGTACCTCTGGGCCCACTCGGTAAGACATCATCATAATGAGCTCAATGTGACTAAGTAGTTAGTCACAGGATGATGGATTACGGATCGAGTAAAGAGACTTGCCATGACGAGATTGAACAAGGTATCGGGAATACCGACGATCGAATCTCGGGCAAGTACCGTACCGATGGACAAAGGGAATAACGTACGGGATTAAGAGAATCCTTGACACGGTGGTTCATCCGATGAAGATCATCGAGGAACACATGGGAACCAACATGGGTATCCAGATCCCGCTGTTGGTTATTGACCGGAGAGTGGTTTCGGTCATGTCTACGTGTCTCCCGAACCCGTAGGGTCTACACACTTAAGGTTCGGTAACGCTAGGGTCGTAGAGATAAATGCACGTGGAAACCCGAAAGTTGTTCGGAGTCCCGGATGAGATCCCGGACGTCACGAGGAGTTCCGGAATGGTCCGGAGGTAAAGATTGATATATAGGAAGTCCAGTTTCGGCCAACGGGTGATCTCCGGGGGTCACCGGGAGCGTCCCGGGACCACCGGAGGGGCCCCGGGGGTCCACCGGGTGGGGCCCCTAGGCCGCGAGGGGAAGTGTCCAGCCCTCTGGGCTGGCGCACCACTAGGGGGCCCACCTCCCCATGCGCCTAGGGTTAAAACCCTAAGGGGAGGGGGGCCACCACTTGCCTTGGGGGGCAAGGATTCCCCCCTGGCCGCCGCCCCCCTTGCAGATTGGATCTGCAGGGGGCTGGCGCCCCCCTGGCCCCCTATATATATGTGGGGGGGGAGAGGGCAGCCGCACCCAAGCCCTGGCGCCTCTCCCCTCCCGTCACACCTCCATACTCCAACGCAGGGCGCCCGGCGAAGCCCTGTTGCGATCTCCACTGCATCCGTCATCACGCCGTCGTGCTGCCAGATCTCTGACGACTTCTCCTCCCCCCTTGCTGGATCAAGAAGGAGGTGACGTTGCTGCATCGTACGTGTGTTGAACGCGGAGGTGCCGTCCGTTCGGCGCTAGATCATCGCTAGATCATCGGTACGACTACTTCATCCACGCTTCGTTGTAAGCTTCCGCACGCAATCTCCATAACGGTATGTAGATGCACTCTTACTTGCTCGTTTGCTAGATGTCTCCATAGTTGGATCTTGGTGAAAGCATAGAAATTTTTTGAATTATGCTACGTTCCCCAACAAATTGCTACGGCGCCAGATTAGTAGCAACCAACGTGGACCTGCACACAGATACAAATAACTTTGCTCCCAACGAGTACAGAGAGGTTGTCAATCTCTCCGGCCTTGTAGTTCACAAAGGGTTAAAAGCAATGATAGTAGTGATAGATAGTTTTTGCAATAGTAAATAAATAACGGAAAGTAAATAGCGGATGTGATCAATGATGGTAATATGGACCGGAGTCTCATGATGTTCACTAGTGATGTCTCTCTCCCAAAAGACGATAAAACAGCTATGTGAGGTAAACAAATTACAGCTGGGCAATTGACAGGACCACGAACGCAAACCAATGCTGACTACATTGCAAGAAAGGTTGAGGTTCAAAGCATGGGCGGTACGCCAAAGTAAGTAGACCGAAATCCATCAATATCTACTACTAATCATCCACCTTGAGATATCTATCCAGAACATCTCGCTGGTATTAAGTTGCGAGTCCCACCCATAGTGTAAACTCAATGCAACAGACAACTGCATTAAAAGAACTTTGCGTAAAGTAAACAATCCTTGCACCCGCGGGCACAAGCACCGTTGTTTTCCCCCTTGTGGCAACAGCACATCCCCTAGACTCATGTTTCTGTCACTCAAGCTAGTCATCGAGGGGCATGAACCCACAATCGAGCATAACGTTCCCTCTTGGAGTCACTACTTACTACTCGGCCAAAGCAATAAATAACAATGGAGAACATGCAAGAATTACTTATGAACTAAAATATAAAAGAGGTGATCAAATATATTAGTCAAGATCAATCTGAACATAATCTCATAATCCATCGGATCCCAGCAAACGCAACATAGCAACAGCATAAGGATTACATAGGTGCCTCGATCATGTAGGGCAGCTCACGAGGACTAATTAGTGAAGCACAAGAACGGGAGGAGAACATCACATAGCTACTGGTCATGGACTCATGGTCCAAGGGAGACTACTCACGAGTCATCCGGGAGGCGTCCATGGTGGTGAAGAAGCTCCCGGTGGTGATCCTCCCCTCCGGCAGGGTGCCGGGAAGAGTTCTCCTGGTGCTCCCGATCTTGGAAGTGGCGGTGGCGGCGGAACAGAGATGGGATCGCGAAAAGAAGTCATGTTTCGAGGGTTACGGGGAACCCTTTAAATATATGCCAAAGTAGGGCACCGGGGGGGGGGGGTCCTCGGGGGGCCGAGGCGCCCCCCGGCGCGGCCCAGGGGGGGAGGGGCGCCCACAGGGCGCCTGGAGCCCCTGTGGCCCCCCAGGCTGCCCTTCGGACGCAGTGTTGTTTCCGTATCGCTGATTTTTTATATAATTTTTCTGGATTTTTCTGGGCAGTTCTCGAAACGTGAAAACCTGAAATACAAAAACAGCCGAAAACAAAAACTGGCACTGGGGTGCACTGGATTAGTAAGTTAGTCCAAATATGATCAAAAGTGTATGGAAGTGTATGAATATCATAGCAATATCACCCAAAAGTGGCATGGAGCAAGCAGAAATTATAGATACGTTTTGGACGTATCAACATCCCCAAGCTTAATTCCTGCTCGTCCTCGAGTAGGTAAATGATAACAAGAATAATTTCTGTGGTGACATGCTATTAACCATATAGGACTTTCTCATAGTCATATGACAAAAGCTTACTGAGACAACGATTCTAAAGTAATTAAGTTGTCTCAAGAGAAAATCACAAATGACTGAAAGTTTTACAACATGAAACTGAAACGTCAAAAAGATTTGCAATGAACATGATGTGCAAATATGATAAAGTGATATCTAGCTTGCCCCCTTTAGTGATGCAAAACATAAATGCAAGGGCACCTTCAAGGTTTAAGTGATGACTAGATACAATCATTTCAGAATAAACGATATCACAATCATGCAAAAGACAATGCTACTTTGGAACAATGCACATTACACTCAGAATGACAATCATGCTCTCAGTAGTTGGTGCTTGAAGTGCTAGAGCTTTTTATTTTGAAACATGGAAGCAATTGTGTCAACGGTAGTAGTACTTCATATGTGTCATGCATAAAACATCCTATAAGTTGCAAGCCTCATGCATCGAATACCAATAGTGCTCGCTCCTTGTCCTAATTAGCTCAGATCCCCATGGGTTATCATTGCATTGCATATGTTTTAACCAAGTGTCACAAAGGGGTACCTCTATGCCACCTGTACAAAGGTCCAAGGAGATAGATCGCATTTGATTTCTCGTTTTTGATAGATCTCAACTTGAGGACATCCATACCGGGACAACATAGAAAATAGATGATGGACTCCTCTTTAATGCATAAGCATATTCTCGTGAGAGATTGAGGATTAAGGTCCAAGCTAAAACTTCCACCATGATGCATGGCTTTGGTTGGCGGCCCAATGTTCTTCTCTAACAATATGCATATTAATTCAACCCACGGTAAATCACCCTTACTTCAGACAAGACGAACATGCATAGCAACTCACATGATATTCAACAAAAGTGTGACAGTTGATGGCGTCCCTAGAAACATGGTTACCGCTCAGCAAGCAACTCATAAGAAATATGATACATAAGCAACATATTCTTTACCACAATAGTTTTTAGGCTACTTCCCATGAGCTATGTATTGCATGGTTAATTTGCTTAGTACAGGTGGAGGTTAGCAAAAGACTGGGAGCGACCAACTAAGAGAGCAATGACGGTCATAATCATGCAGAGCGACAAAGCAATATTGAATCAGGCATGGTAGTTATATCGCTACTTAGAAATAAAAGATCATCAAGGCTTGACAGACTTTCTTTACAGTCTTGAATATGCGTGAGCATACGCCAACTCAATCAAAATAAATTCTCGAAGGAAGATATTACTAAACCATACCACATCATAGGCAAACAAACCAAGTTGGTACTCCAATAACACATTGGGAACCCCCCAGCTATTTGAGATTAACCATAAGAAAACCTGAACTACTAAGCACCATCATGAAAGTAGCATCTTTATCATAGACACATTAACCCACGCAACGGAAGCAAACTCTCTTAATAAGATGAGCATGGTAATTAAAGAGAGTTCAAGCAACCAACTAAATAAAAGCTCTTGAAAAGATAAGCATGAATACTAAGAGCAAAGCACGATAGTAGCTATTTAAAAGACAAAGAACATACACAACATAGATAGACATGAAAATTCTATGTAATGTTCTAGGTAGAGGTGGAGCGTGTTTCTCTCCCACATAAAGGAATGCTGGGTTCCGACTCGTTATGAAAAACTAAAAGCAAGACGCTCCAAGCATAGCACATAACACATGAAGTGATAAAAATATAGCGGAACGAAAGACGAACTGATAATGTTGATGGAGAAGGGGATGTACGGGGGGCATCCCCAAGCTTAGACGCTTGAGTCTCCTTGAATATTTCTTGGGGGTGCACGGGGGCATCCCCAAGCTTGAGCGCTTGACACTCCTGAATCTTTTTATCATCTTCCCTCGCACACTTGAAAACTCCCTTCATACACAACTCATCATAATCTGATTAGCGAGGTTAGTACCCTTAATAAAATAATTATACCTTGCTGGAAATAAGGATATTCTTGAAGTTCTACTGTTTCTCAAGATTGCCAAAAGGTTTTTGCAAAGAAAAAGCAAGTTCTCAATTTGCAAAGTGAAGGTAAGGCAAAACAGGACATAATCTGTGAAAAACAGAACAGCGGGCAGTAATTGACCTGTTCGGGATACTTCTGCAACTCAAATCAAAAAACTCAGAACTGACGCACGAAAGACAATTATATAGAGAACGCTGTCGAAAAAATTCAGACCAAAAAGATGATCTGGTGATTTTATACGAAATTTTCTATCCAAAGACAGAATCTGTTTCCTGGACAGCACCTCACAACTTTTGAACTTTCTAGCAATCGGAGGCTATACTTGGCACAAATATGAAAAGCAAAGATACAATGATGATGCTACAGCAGTAAACAACATCAAGACACAACAAAAGCAAAAATTTTATTCATGTGGGCTGCCTCCCAAAAGCGCTTTCTTTTATGCCTTTAAGCTAGGCATAAGACTCTAATGATGCTCTTGTAGGAATAAGAATTGAAGAACAAAAGAGAGCATCAAGAAGCAAATACTAAACACATTTAAGCCTAACATGCTTCCTATGCATAGGAATATTGCAATAGAATAATTCATTGAAGCACAAAGCAATAAGCATAGGAAGACAAAACAAGTGCAGCTTCAAAACCTTCAACATAAAGAGAGGGAATTTGATATTATTGAAATATCTATAAGCATATATTCCCTTCTCATAATAATTTTCAGTGGGATCACGAATAAACTCAACAATATAAGCATCACATAAAGCATTGTTACCATGATCCACATGCAAAAAGGTACTCTTACTCTCCACATAAGCATCATGAAGAGGATAAAACTTAGTATAAAAGAGAGACATAAGCTCCTGCCAGTCCAGCAAGTGTGAGTTATCGAGAAGCCCATACCAATCAGAAGCTTTATCTATAAGTGATACGACAAACAATTTCCTCATGACAAACTCCCTCGATACACCTGCAAGCTTAAATAATGAACATAGTTGTGACAGATATAGCAAGTGTTCACCGGGATGTCTGTCTCCTGCGTAACGATTAGCCAAAACATAATTGATAATACCAGCTGGTATTTTATAAGGCACAATTTCAGTAGGGGGAGGATCAACCACCACAGGTGTGGGGCATCTTCCCGCAAGCAGCGACCCAATAATAGGGTTGTCCATAAGGACAACTAGTGAAAAGACATAAAGAAAACTGAAAGTTAAACTAACAAGACTAAAAAGCAAAGGTAAAAGATAGCATGCAACTCCCCTATCCTGAAGAGTGGAGTCCCCGGCAACGGCGCCAGAAAATACTCCTTGATGGGCCTCGAACCCCTCGTTGGTTACCCCAAGTGGAAGGTGTAAGATGCAGTAAGTAGAAGTGTTTTCCCCTAGCAAAGATGCCAAGGATCGATTCCCCAGAGACTCCTAGGTTCAACAGGTAGGTGTCAATTGCTACGGCGCCAGATTAGTAGCAACCAACGTGGACCTGCACACAGATACAAATAACTTTGCTCCCAACGAGTACAGAGAGGTTGTCAATCTCTCCGGCCTTGTAGTTCACAAAGGGTTAAAAGCAATGATAGTAGTGATAGATAGTTTTTGCAATAGTAAATAAATAACGGAAAGTAAATAGCGGATGTGATCAATGATGGTAATATGGACCGGAGTCTCATGATGTTCACTAGTGATGTCTCTCTTCCAAAAGACGATAAAACAACTATGTGAGGTAAACAAATTACAGCTGGGCAATTGACAGGACCACGAACGCAAACCAATGCTGACTACATTGCAAGAAAGGTTGAGGTTCAAAGCATGGGCGGTACGCCAAAGTAAGTAGACCGAAATCCGTCAATATCTACTACTAATCATCCACCTTGAGATATCTATCCAGAACATCTCGCTGGTATTAAGTTGCGAGTCCCACCCATAGTGTAAACTCAATGCAACAGACAACTGCATTAAAAGAACTTTGCGTAAAGTAAACAATCCTTGCACCCGCGGGCACAAGCACCGTTGTTTTCCCCCTTGTGGCAACAGCACATCCCCTAGACTCATGTTTCTGTCACTCAAGCTAGTCATCGAGGGGCATGAACCCACAATCGAGCATAACGTTCCCTCTTGGAGTCACTACTTACTACTCGGCCAAAGCAATAAATAACAACGGAGAACATGCAAGAATTACTTATGAACTAAAATATAAAAAAGGTGATCAAATATATTACTCAAGATCAATCTGAACATAATCTCATAATCCATCGGATCCCAGCAAACTCAACATAGCAACAGCATAAGGATTACATAGGTGCCTCGATCATGTAGGGAAGCTCACGAGGACTAATTAGTGAAGCACAAGAACGGGAGGAGAACATCACATAGCTACTGGTCATGGACTCATGGTCCAAGGGAGACTACTCACGAGTCATCCGGGAGGCGTCCATGGTGGTGGAGAAGCTCCCGGTGGTGATCCTCCCCTCCGGTAGGGTGCCGGGAAGAGTTCTCATGGTGCTCCCGATCTTGGAAGCGGCAGCGTCGGCGGAACAGAGATGGGATCGCGAAAAGAAGTCCTGTTTCGAGGGTTACGGGGAACCCTTTCAATATATGCCAAAGTAGGGCACCGGGGGGGGGGGGTCCTCGGGGGGCCGAGGCGCCCCCCCGGCGCGGCCCAGGGGGGGCGCCCACAGGGCGCCTGGAGCCCCTGTGGCCCCCCAGGCTGCCCTTCGGACGCAGTGTTGTTTCCGTATCGCTGATTTTTTAAATAATTTTTCTGGGCAGTTCTCGAAACGTGAAAACCTGAAATACAAAAACAGCCGAAAACAGAAACTGGCACTGGGGTGCACTGGATTAGTAAGTTAGTCCAAATATGATCAAAAGTGTATGGAAGTGTATGAATATCATAGCAATATCACCCGAAAGTGGTATAGAGCAAGCAGAAATTATAGATACGTTTTGGACGTATCACCCCGCTGCCTCGCTGGCTGCTGACAACTGACGATGTCAAGGAAATGAGGATCGCCACGATGGTCGTGGAAGAGCGGCAGGAGCTGCTGCCCACGGCGCCCCTGTTGTTGGGGCTCAACGGAGGCGTGGAGAATTTGCTACCCCTCGCGAGGGTGGGTTGCATGGAGGAGAAGCTCGCGGGCAAGGCCATGACCCCCGTGGGTTTGCTGTTGATCACCGGCGATGAGTTGCAAACGATGGTGACGACATCTCTCATGAAGATCTCTCCGAGCATGGTGACGAAGATGAAGGCATGGGGGACTATGAACCCTACTCCCTGCCATGTCGTGATGATGTTTTTGGTCGCAATGGTCATCATTATGCCCGTCGTGATCAAGATGACCCTGACAACCAAGTGAGAGTGAAGCTACATGTGCCATCATTCATTGGAAAAGAGGATCCGGATGCATATATTGAGTGGGAGGAGAAGTGTGATCAAATATTTTGCATCCATGGGTTTTCTGAATCCAAGAGAGTTGATCTTGCTATTATGGAGTTCTCTGGTTATGCTCTTACATGGTGGAATCAGCTGCAAGACGATCAGTTGCTATCGGGCAATAATTATATCCGTAGCTGGACTTTGATGAAGCAAATCATGAGGCGTCTTTTTGATCCATCATACTATGAGAGGCAACTGTACAAAAGATTGCAGGAGCTCACTCAAGGGCGTCACACCGTTGAGGAGTACTATAAAGAGATGGAGGTGCTGCTAATTCGAACAAGAACCTATGAAAGTGATGAGGCGAAGATGGCAAGATTTTTACATAGGCTAAATGATGAAATATCATACTTTGCGGAGATGTTTCCTTATGATACACTACAAGATGTGGTACATCGATACGTCTCCAATATCTATAATGTTTGAGTGTTCCATGTTGTTATACTATCATTCTTGGATGTTTCACAATCATTTTATAGTCATTTTATATCTTTTTTTGGGTACTAACCTATTGACATAGTGCCAAGTGCTAGTTGCTGTTTTCTGCATGTTTTTTACATCATAGGAAATCAATATCAAACGGAGCCCAAACACCGCAAAACTTTTTGGAGAATTATTATGGGCCAGAAGACACCTGATGGGCCAAGGTAACACGTGGGGGTGCCCCGAGGGGGGCACAACCCACCAGGGTGTGCCAACCCCCCTGGCGCGCCCAGGTGGGTTGTGCCCACCTCGGTGGCCTCCCGCACCGCCTCTTTGCTCTATAAATACCACAATATTCTAGAAACCCTAGGGCAGTCGACGAAATAATCATCCAGCCGCCGCAGAGTCCAGAACCACCAGATCCAATCTAGACACCATCACGGAGGGGTTCACCACTTCCATTGGTGCCTCTCCAATGATGCGTGAGTAGTTCCTTGTAGACCTACGGGTCCGTAGTTAGTAGCTAAATGGCTTCCTCTCTCTCTCTTTTGATTATCAATACAATGGTCTCTTGGAGATCCATATGATGTAACTCTTTTTACGGTATGTTTGTTGGGATCCGATGAACTTTGAGTTTATGATAAGATCTATCTTTTTATATCCATGAAAGTATTTGAGTTTCTTTGATCTCTTTTATGCATGATTGCTTATAGCCTCGTATTTCTTCTCCGATATTCGGGTTTTGTTTGGCCAACTTGATCTATTTATCTTGCAATGGGAAGAGGTGCCCGGTAGTGGGTTCGATCTTACGGTGCTTGATCCCAGTGACAGAAAGAGAACCGACACGTATGTATCGTTGCCACTAAGGATAAAACGACGAGATCCAGCGGAGACAAGGGGGGAGAGCAGGGGCCTGCCCCCCCCTAACGATCGAGGAAACTCCCCATTAGTTAGCGGTAAACGTATCAATTATATCTACTTGCACGTACTGGGCCCCCTAATCTCAAGCAATCTGGAGAAAAGGAAAGGTCCATGAGAAGCCACGTACTAGGCCTTCCTTCTCTCAAGTATAAAAACAGGAAAAGGAATAGGCCCATGATATGCCTACAGGCCTCTACTAAGTCTTGTAAGGCCCTAGTGTAGTTAGACTCTGTCGTGATTAACTCAAGCAGTTAGCGCTGCACCGCTTCTTCTCGCGCCCCGGCCGTCGGCCCTGCCTCTCGCGATCAGATTGATCCTGCGTGGCTATCCTCCATACACCACTCGATGATTCTTCATTCCCTCCAACGAGCATAGCCAATTCTGAAAATTATAGAAAAAAATAAATATAGAGAAAATGCAGTCAAACATCGTAAAAATTACTTCATTTTGAATCGTCGTTTAATTGAAGACGACTTTGCTTTGGCTTTGCATGATAATCCACACGGAAATAAGGTTTACCAGCTAAGTTCTCTTCCGATGAAACTACTTTTTATTTATTTTGTTGACATCGTAGAGTCGGAATATTTTAAACTAGTACAAATAAACCATGTTCTATAGCGCCTAAGTGATAAAATTTTATAGTATTACGATAGTTATCTTTTTATCATTTTCTATTGCATCGAAGTGGCAAATTATTATATAAAAGCAAAATTTGTTTTTATTTGCAAACAAATTACGAATTTAGCTTGGCCCTTATGTCGAAATCGTAGCTCCATCGTTGAACTTGCCCCCCCTATACTAAAATCCTTGCTTCACCCCTGTATCTAACGCCATAGATAAACGGATCTTGTCTACATCATGTCATCGTTCTAAATGCATTACTCCATTTTCCATGAACTTAATATACTAGATGCATGATGGATAGCGGTCGATGTGTAGAGTAATAGTAGTAGATGCAGGCAAGAGTCGGTCTACTAATCTTGGACATGATGCCTATGTAATGATCATTGCCTGGATATCGTCATAATTATTTGAGGTTCTATCAATTACCCAACAGTAATTTGTTTACCCACCGTTTGCTATTTTTCTCGAGAGAAGCCACTAATGAAACCTACGGCCCTCGGGTCTTCTTTCTCATATATTTGCCTTTGCGATCTATTTGCCTTTGCTTTTATTTTCAGATCTACTAAACCAAAAACCCAAAAATACCTTACTGCAATTTATCTTATTTATTATCCAATCATCAATATTTACAACTCTATCACGTCCATTACCTGAAAGGGATTGACAACCCCTTTTACATGTCGGGTTGCGAGTATTTGTTATTTGTGTGCAGATGTCATTTACATTGTGTTGCTTGGTTCTCCTACTGGTTCGATAACCTTGGTTTAACATCTGAGGGAAATACCTACCACCGATGTGCTGCATCATCCCTTCCTCTTTGGGGAAATACCGACGTAGCTTTAAGCGACATCAAAAGGAATTTCTGGCGCCGTTGCCGGGGAGCACCTTCAACATATACCAGGTTCCTAATCACAAATCTCATATCCTCTCACTTTACATTATTTGTCATTTGCCTCTCATTTTCCTCTCCCCCACTTCACCAATATTTCCCGTTTTATTCACCTCTCTTTTTCCGTTTGCCGTTTTTCCGGTCGGATCTATCGCCACTTGTGTTCTTGTTTACAATTGCTCAAAAATGATGCAGGAGAACACTAAGTTGTATGATTTTTCCAATACCAATAACAATGATTTTATTGGCACTCCGATTGCTCCTCCCGCCACTAGTGCGGAGACTTGTGATATTAATACTGTTTTGTTGAATCTTGTCATGAAAGATCAATTTTCTGGCACTCCTAATGAGGATGTCGCGTCCCATCTCAATACCTTCGTGGAATTATGCGATGTGCAAAAGAAAAGAGATGTGGACAATGATATTGTGAAATCGAAATTGTTTCCGTTTTCTTTGCGAGATCATGAAAAAAATTGGTTTTCTTTTTTACCTCGCAATAGCATTGATTCTTAGAACAAATGCAAAGATGCTTTTATCACTAAATATTTTCCGCCGGCAAAAAATATATCCCTTAGAACCCAAATCATGAATTTCAAGCAACTTGAACATGAGCATGTTACACAATCTTGGGAAAGGATTAAAATGATGCTAAGGAATTGCCCAACTCATGGGTTAAATCTTTGGATAATCATACAAAATTTCTTTGCGGGATTGAATTTTGTTTCTCGAAATCTTTTCGACTCCACCGCTGGTGGCACTTTTATGGAAATAACTTTGGGTGAAGCCACCAAATTGCTTGATAATATTATGGCGAATTATTCACAATGGCATACTGAAAGGGCGCCGACAAGCAAAAAAGATTAATGCGGTTGAGATTGATTCTTTGAATGAGAAAGTTGACGCTCTTCTGAAAATGGTTGCTAGTAAAAGTGCTCATATGGATCCTAATGATATGCCTTTGTCTACCTTGATTGAGCAAACTAGTGATGCTATAGATGTGAACTTTATCTCTAGAAATAATTTTGATAACAATGCTTATAGAGGTAATCTTAATCAAAGGCCTTTTCCTAGTAATTCCTCTAATAATTATGGTAATTCCTATGGAAATCAATCTTACAATAATAATAGGAACACCTATGATCTAGAGAACAATATTAAAGAATTTATCAATACTCAAAAAGTTTTCAATGCTTCCATAGAAGAAAAATTGATTAGGATTGATGATATGTCTAGAAGTATTGATAGGATTTCTCATGATGTGGAAAATCTCAAGTTGAAATTTTTTGTGCCTAAAGTTGAAGAATCAATTAAAGCTCTTTATGTTTCTATGGATGAAAGTAAGAAAAGAACCGCCATGCTTAGATCTAAACGAGAATTTTTAGAAAAGATGTTTTCTAGTGATTGCTCTCATAAAAATGATGAAGACATTAAAATGATTGGTGTTTCTTCCATTGATTCTTTGTTTAGTAAAGTTCAACTTGATGATAAAGGGACTGAAAAAGAGTCAACTTTAGGTAGAAGGCGTCCCAATAATTCAGAGGGTGAAAATCTTATTGAGAAAATTGATAAAAGTGGGTTTGGAGAGGTCAAGACTTTACCTAGTGATGCGCCCACTATCTTGTATTACAAGGACTTTAATTATGATAGTTGCTCCTTGATTGATTGTATCTCTTTGTTGCAATCCATGATTAATTCACCCCATGCTTATGAACAAAATAAAGCTTTTACTAAACATATTGTTGATGCTATGATAAAAGCTTTAAATGATAAGTTGGAATTAGAGATATCAATTCCTAGAGAGTTGCATGATGAATGGGAACCTACCATCAAAATCAAAATTAAAAATTATGAGTGTTTTGCTTTGTGTGATTTGGGTGCTAGTGTTTCCATGATTCCGAAATCTCTTTGTGATGTTCTTGGTCTTACCAATATTGAAGATTGCTCTCTTAATTTGCATTTGGTGGATTCTACTATTAAAAAGCCTTTGGGAAGGATCAATGATGTTATTGTTCTTGCAAATAGGAACTATGTACCATAGACTTTATTGTTCTTCATATCGAATGCAACCCGTCTTGCCCTATTATACTTGGTAGACCGTTTTTGCGCACTATTGGCGCGGTGATTGACATGAAAGAAGGGAATATTAAATTCCAATTTCCCTTGAGAAAGGGGATGAAACACTTCCCTAGAACCAAGATTGAAAGTGTAGTATATCGACTAGAAGGGGGGGGGGTGAATAGGCGATTTTTATGAAATGCTTCAAAACATGGTAGTTTTGAAGATAAAAGATAAATTCAATCCTATTAGTATGCAGCGGAAAGTAGACTACACTAGACAAGCCATAGTCATGTATTCAATGAAGTGAAAGCACGAAGACTAATAGCAGCTAGGCAGTAGGGATCAAGATGGAAGAAGGAATGAAGCCAATCACAAAAAGTAGATACTCAGTGAAGTCAATCAGATAAGGCAAGCAGGCAATGACTTCACAACATAAGACAGTAAGTAAAGGGAAGGAAAGGATAGAACCAGTAGCTCGGGGAGGACAGTGATTTGTTAGACCAGTTCCAGTTGCTGTGACAACTGTACGTCTGGTTAGGGAGGCTGAGATTTAACTCAGAAGACCGTGTCTTCACCTTATTCCCCTTGAGCTAAGGACACCTAGTCCTCGCCCAATCACTTTGGTAAGTCTTCAAGGTAGACTTCCGAACCTTCACAGAATTCGTTCACCGGCGATCCACAATGACTCTTGGATGCTCAGAACGCGACGCCTAACCGGCTGGAGGAAACACAGTTCTCAAGTGTAATAAGTCTTCAGGTCACACAGACAGAAAGACTTCAGTGATGCCTAACACTCTTTGGCTCTGGGTGTTTTGGCTTTGTCCTCGCAAGGATTTCTCTCTCAAATGCTTCGGAGGTGGGTTGCTCTCAAACGACAAAAGCCGTGTAATAACTCTGAGCAGCCACCAATTTATGGTGTAGGGGGTGGGCTATCTATAGCCACTGGGCAACTCGACCTGATTTGTCCGAAGTGACCCTTGGTCACTAAGGAGCTGACACGTGTTCCAACGGTCAGATTTGAAACACTCACACGGCAACTTTACTTGGGCTACAAGTAAAGCTGACTCATCCAACTCTGGATAAGATTTGCTCTCATTGTCTTCGCTCGAAGACATAGGATTTGGTTGAGCATCACTTCAGTCACTCTGACTTAGATCACTTGGACATCACTTAATAGTGCGGTGGTTCCTATGACTCAACAAAGAAGAGAAGGAAACAACAAAACATCTAAGTCTTTGTTCTCCATAGTCTTCACACAATGTCTTCCCTTGTCATAGTCTTCAATATGATTATCTTCATATACCACCACTGATGTCAATGTCTTCATACATTTTTAGGGGTCGTCTCCGGTAGGTAAACCGAATCAATGAGGGACTACTACCTGTGTTATCCTGCAATTCTCACAAACACATTAGTCCCTCAACCAGGTTTGTCGTCAATACTCCAAAACCAACTAGGGGTGGCACTAGATGCACTTACAATCTCCCCCTTTTTGGTGATTGATGACAAACTGGTTGAAGTTTTCAACGGGGATAAAGATATGTGAAATTGTAAAGGATAAAGGTATTGTCTTCGTAAGTAGCAAAAGGCTCCCCCTGAAGATGTGCATATAGTTGATTTGCCTTTGAATGCAAATGCACATGGCAGGTTGTACTTGTGGAGATCCTCTTCAACTTATGAAGACAATTCATCATGCATAATTGATATGTCGAAGATAATGACATGCATAATGAAAAATGGACGTCTGCAATAATGACTAAGTGCGGAATATAAGGTAGCATATGCAGAATTTATCATTGCATTACAGAGTAGCATAAAAATGTAGCAGACGACCATCAGTTTAAGTGTTACAACTCAAAGAACCAAATGTAGCAAAAACGAGAGTTGTAAACACTAGGCAAAATATAAAGCACCCTCCCATATGGACCCGCTTGAAGACTATCAACTCATATGCTTCTCCCCCTTTTGTCAGTAAGGACCAAAAAGTTTTGAAGACATAGAGCCTCTACTCGTTCCCAGTAGGAGCAGGAGAGGATGCAGGGTCGACGTTGGTGTTTGGCGGTGCAGAAGTAGTTGGTGCAGTGTCGATGCGCGCTGATGAAGGAGGATGTGAGGTAGCATCATCTTGATCATCGATCACCCTGGCATCAATTGTTGCAGCGGAGGAGGAGTATTCAGAATCTTCAAGTGATGGAGTTCGACGCATAACAACATTCCTTGGAGGAGTGTTGTCAAACTTGAATCTCTTTGTGAAGCCATCGTCTTGAAGATCCGCTTCAGCACTCAGAAAGGTCAAACTCTTCCAAGACCTCCGACAGGTTTCATGAGTAACAAAGGCATTCTTGGTGGCAAGATTGCGAATGCGATTTACATCCACCAAAAGGTTTTGCATCTGACGCTTGAGCCAGTAGTGATGCTTATCCTGTTTCTGATGGAGGGCAACCAGAAGCTCTCGGTTATTGAGAACACGAGATCGCTTCGGAGGCCTTTGGGCAATGGTGCTCTCAGTAGCTTCGGTTTCAGTGTGTCGAGGTAGACGAGTACGGCCAGCCAGAGGATAAATGCGTGAGACTGCTGGAACTCCTTCAATCTGCTGAGTGAAGGTTTGGTGATCAGCGTTGTGAAGACTAACAGGCTCTTTGGCAGGCTCTTGGTATATAGCTTCAGCAGACATATCAACCTCAGGCAAGAATATATGATGGTTGCAAGCAGAGGGCTGATAGGTGATAGCTAAATGCAGCTTGATGAGGCGCATAATCCATGGGGCATAGAATTTCAGACCAAATAGATCAGATCCATACATGGCCAATTTCCTAATGAAGAAATCTTGAGCATTGAAGCTGATGCCATTGAAGATATAGAAGACCAAAGTCTTCATGGTGCCTTCAAGCTTGGCTGATGAAGAATGTCCTTTGACGGGCCATAGAGTACGCCTGATGATATGATAGATGGTGTGTGGCAGGTACTCTAGGTGTTCAACAAAGAAGTCCTTAGGATATTCAGCATCACTTGGCAGAGGCTTCATCATGCTTAGCATTTGGCTCATGTTGGGCTCGCGCTTCTGAAAGATACTCTCCAAGGCTTCATTGTGCAATTGACAGCCAGGTTCATACATATCTCCTGGAGTGGGCAGGCCAGTAAGCTCAATGAGATCAAAGGCTTTGGCTTCATGATGGACATTGCCTGTCATCCACTCAAGGACCCATGTCTTCGGATCTCTGCTGTAGCCTCGAATGTGGAGGGTTGCATAGAATTGCAGAAGTAGCTCTTCATTCCAATGCTCCTTATCAGTTACAAAATTTAGTAGGCTAGCATCACGGAAACAATCAAGAGCTTCCTCCAAACAGGGCAGACCAGCAATAGCTTCAGTATCAAGACGCATATGAGGGAAAATGCGCCCTTGATCATAGAGTACTCTTGAGTAATAACTGCGCTGCTGATGGCTCCAGAACCTATCTGATGATATTCTTGGCTTGGAATATGGGTTCTTGGCGCTGTCAAAGAAGGTGTTGTGCGCAGTGAAGCTATTGGCATTGAATGACCCTTGAGAGGTTGCAATACCTGGAAACCTTGGCAGTCTTGGCTTAGGCTTCTGAACTTGAGGCTTGTGCTCAACATGATGATCAAACTAAGGACCAGCAGCATGCGGTCCAGTAGTGGGTGGTGGAGTCAGAATGGGCCACCGGACAGTAATGAGCTGATCATCTTGGTTGTATGCTTGCTCAATTGTATGGGGCCTAGGAGGCGGAACAGGAGCAGAGGCATTAGCTTCAGGCTGCAGATTTGCTTCAGGTGCAGCACTGTCTTCAGGCGCCATCACTTCAGGCACCACTATGTCTTCAGGTGCCACATTAGCTTCAGCCATGACCACGTCATTGGCTTCAGTGTTGGTGGTGGCATCCTCTGTGTTTGTAACCTCCACTTCAGGAGCTGGAGGGTCGGACATGTTCTCCTCAAGAACAGGGGGTGTTCAGTACGTTCATCTTCCGCTTGGGGTGGTTCTTCTTCAGCTGATGCAGCCGGAATATCTTTAGCCGCTTTGGCTTCAGATTCCGAGGGGTTCACAGTAGGAGCAGCGTCAGGTACAGATGGTTGCTCTACTCCTTATGGAACACTTGGGGCGACGACTTGAGGCCTTGGTCCTTTGCGAAGCCTGCGAAAAGCTGGCGATGCCTGAGGGGGTGGAGGTTGTTGGGCCTCAAAGTCTTCATCTTCAAGCACCGAACTGGTGTCTTGAGTTGGCTGAGGTGTGACTAGTGTATCCTGTGGGTGATCAGTCCACGAGTCATCCTGTGCAATTGGCGTCAATGGACGACCAATGCTGATGCGTTCGCTGTTCATAAGAACAGGCGAAGATTCAATGTTGTACTCGATCTGAGGAAGGACTTCATCATCTTCAACATTTTCATGAGGACCAATGTCTTCAGCTGCGGTGGGGTCAGCAGATGGAATGTCTTCAGCCTCTGTGGGAGCAGGCTCATGGACTGTCAGGCGACGTTCTCTGTGGGCAGATGCAGGGCAAGCAACTGAGATGGGCTCGACAAAGATAGGCTCTTTGGAAGCAGCCTTATCCTTCTTTGTCTTGTGCTTCTTGGTGGGTGGAGCTTCATCAGTAGTTTGCTTGCGCTTGCGAGCTTTTGCTTTAGCCACCTTTGTCTTCTTAAGTTCCGAAGCAGTTGGAGTGGCCTTAGGCTTCGTGTCGGTCATGCTGGCAGGGAAGACTATGCTAGGCATTTCCTGCCTTGATTCTTCAGCTTCGGGCACAGGTTGCTTCTTCTTGTTCTTGGCAGCCATCCTTGGGTCAATGCCAGGACGCCCAAGGGCCTTGTGCTTTTCAGCTTCATTGAAAGCTTGAACACATTTGGCAGCCAAGTCCTTGATCCGCTCACGAGAACCTTTAGCTTCATCACGCCACTGGCGAAAGGCTTCCTTGAGCTCATGCATCATAACTTTGAAGTTTTGAATCTCCTTAGATTGATCTTGGTGAAGCGTAGGAATTTTTTTGAATTCTGCTACGTTCCCCAACAGAGAGGTGGTAGAAGAAATTTTTGACCGTGATGGGACGTGCATTTATAAGCATGGGAGATGGCGTAGCGTAATTACGCAGGTGCCCCTGGCGGTTCACATACGAGGGACACATGGCGGTTATGTAACGCATTGGGAGTTGTCCCACGATCCCACGTACACCACGACTGTCGGAGTGGTCGTTCCGGCTTCTCCGGATTTCAGGCATAAAGGATGGAGCATTAAAATCAGATTTAAAGTTTGTCTCCGTATCTTCTGCTGACAAGGATGCATAGAAGATATTTGACAGTTTCAACAGAATGCATATGATTTGGACAGACAGAGTGTGAGATGAGAAAGCATAGAGAGGTTAGGGCCCGATCACATTCACTTAGTTCAAAAGATTCAAATACGAAGACATAGCTATAAGTGAATGTTGTTGATGACATAACACAACTATATATATATATATATATATATATAT
>LR738710.1:804213330-804247471 GCA_902687465.1 Secale cereale | reverse complement strand
TGTGTGTGTGTCCTGTATGAAGATAAATCAAGTGCGAAGACTTTGCAAATGTAACGCCACGAGAAACACTTCAAATAAGAATTTGGTGGTGGCGTTTCCCACCGTATAGGAAATATTAGACCCAGACACGACGCACAATTATCGTGGCGCTCCGAAGTCAAATTCCATGTTAATGTATTCACACTTAGAATGTAAGTCTTCATTGATTGAAGATATACTTTACTTTGTGTGTTGCACATCTAAGTCATCAATATGCATAAGTGTTAGGATGTGTGCCTGATTACAGGACATTTGAGGATTCTAAGATATTTAGCTCACACCGCAACTTGCAAAACCTTTTCTCATCCAAGGGCTTTGTGAACATATCTGCCAGTTGCTCTTCAGTGTTGACGTGTATGATATCAATATCTTCCTTCATGACATGATCTCTGAGAAAGTGATGACGAATTTCAATGTGCTTTGTCTTCAAGTGTTGAACTGGGTTGTTGGCAATCTTGATAGCGCTTTCATTATCGCAGTAGAGTGGCACATGCTTCAGATGGACGCCATAGTCCTTGAGCGTTTGCTTCATCCAGAGAAGTTGAGCGCAGCAAGATCCAGCAGCAATGTATTCAGATTCAGGAGTGGAGAGTGATACACAGTTCTGCTTCTTTGAAGACCAACAGACAAGAGATCGTCCTAGAAAGTGACATGTGCCTGATGTAGACTTGCGATCAACTTTGTCACCAACATAATCAACATATGAGAATCCAACTAGATCAAACTCTGAGCCCTTTGGATACCATAATCCTAGTGTTGGGGTGTAAGCTAAATATCGAAATATTCGCTTCACAGCTAAGTGATGCAACTCCTTTGGTGCCGCTTGATATCGAGCACACATGCAAACACTAAGCATAATATCTGGCCTAGATGCACATAAATAAAGTAAAGAACCAATCATGGAGCGATATACCTATCGATCAAACTCTTTACCATTGGCGTCGGGACCCAGATGGTGTTTAGCAGGCATTGGAGTCGAGTACCCTTTGCAGCCTTGCATTCCAAACTTTTTCAGGCAATCTTTAAGGTACTTCTCTTGAGATATGAAGATGCCGTTGCTTTGCTGACGAATTTGAAGACCAAGGAAGAACTTCAGCTCACCCATCATGGACATTTGATATTGCTCTTGCATCATGTGACCAAACTCATCACTGTATTTTTTGTCCGTGCAGCCGAAGATAATGTCATCCACATAGATTTGGCAGACAAATAGTTCATCATCATATGTCTTCGTGAAGAGTGTGGGATCTAGGGATCCAGGTTTGAAGCCTTTGCTCTTCAGGAAGTCTTTGAGTGTGTCATACCAAGCACAAGGCGCTTGTTTGAGGCCATACAGTGCCTTGTTGAGTTTGTATACCATATCAGGACGTTTTGGATCTTCTAAGCCAGGTGGTTGTGCAACATACACTTCTTCTTCAATCCTTCCATTGAGAAAGGCACTCTTTACATCCATTTGATATAGAAGTATGTTGTGATGATTTGCATAGGCTAGCAGTATACAAATAGCTTCAAGTCTAGCCACCGGAGAAAATGTTTCATCGAAGTCAATCCCTTCGACTTGAGTGTATCCTTGAGCAACGAGACGAGCTTTGTTTCTGACCACTTGACCATGCTCATCTTGCTTGTTGCGATAGATCCGTTTTGTGCCTATTATGTTGTGCTTGCGAGGATCAGGATGCTTGACAAGTTCCCACACATTGTTCAGCTCAAACTGTTGAAGCTCTTCTTGCATTGCTTGAATCCATTCGGGTTCCATAAAAGCTTCAGCAACTTTCTTGGGTTCAGATATTGAGACAAAAGCAAAGTGCCCATAGAAATTTGCAAGCTGTGTTTCTCTTGAGAGATTAAGTGGACCAGGAGCATTTATGCTATCAATTATCTTTTCAACTTGTACTTCATTTGCAACACGAGGATGAGCTGGACGAAGATTTTGCTCTTGTTGTACATTGTCATCGTTAGGAGTGTTGTCTTCAGGCTAAGCATTGTCGTCAGGTTGATTTGGAGCAGAGATGATGAGTTCCTCATCAGGTTGTGCTTCAGAAGGCATGATCTCACCGGTTCCCATTAGCTTGATAGATTCATTTGGTGAAGCTTCATCTAGCACAGTTGGTAGGGTCTCTCTTTGTGAACCATTTGTCTCATCAAACCGCACATCCCCAGTTTCAATAGTTTTATAGAGAAAGACGTTGAAGACTCTGTAGGAGTGTGAGTCCTTTCCATATCCGAGCATGAAGCCTTCATGTGCTTTCGGTGCAAATTTTGACTTGTGATGAGGATCCTTGATCCAGCACTTAGCTCCAAATACTCTGAAGGAACTTACGTTAGGCTTCTTTCTAGTGAGGAGTTCATAGGATGTTTTCTTCAGAAGCTTGTGAAGATAAACATGGTTGATGATATGGCATGCAGTATCAATAGCTTCGGGCCAGAACCTTCTTGGTGTCTTGTATTCATCGAGCATCGTTCGAGCCATCTCAATTAGAGTTCTGTTCTTCTGCTCAACGATCCCATTTTGCTGAGGTGTATACGGGGCTGAGAATTCATGAGTGATTCCCATTTCATCCAGATAAAGATCAAGGCCAGTGTTCTTGAACTCAGTGCCATTGTCACTTCTGATATGCTTGATCTTGACGCCATAGTTGTTCATGGCACGGTTGGCGGAGCGTCTGAATACATCTTGCACTTCAGTCTTGTAGAGTATTATATGCACCCATGTGTATCTTGAATAATCATCAACAATGACGAAACCATAGAGACAGGCTGTGGTAGAGAATGTGGAGTAGTGAGTAGGGCCAAATAAATCCATGTGAAGCAGCTCGAAGGGTTTGGAAGTGGTCATGATTGTCTTCGAGGGGTGCTTGGCTCTAGTCATCTTCCCAGCTTCACAGGCACCACATAGATGATCTTTCTTGAACTTGACTTCCTCGATGCCTACGACATGCTTCTTCTTTGCGATAGTGTGCAAGTTCCTCATGCAGGCATGTCCTAGCCTTCGATGCCAGAGCCAGCACTCAGAAGCTTTTGCTAGAAAACATACGGCCATCTGCGGTCCAGCTGAGAAATCTACCATATACAGATCACCTTTTGTGTATCCTTCAAATACTAGAGACTTGTCAGATTCCATTAGTACAAGGCAACGAAATTTACCAAAGATCACTATCATGTTTAAGTCACAAAGCATTGAGACAGACATTAAGTTGAAACCAAGAGATTCAACAAGCATGACTTTATCCATGTGCTGATCTCTTGAGATTGCAACTCTACCTAGACCCAACACTTTGCTTTTACCAGTATCAACAAATGTGATGTGAATCTTGTTAGATGGACGTAAGGTTGAGTCCATGAGGAGATTTCGATCACCAGTCATATGATTTGTGCATCCGCTATCTATAATCCATTCTGAAGAGTTTGGTGTCAGTCCCTTGGCATCGCGTGCCATGAAGCAGTAGGTGGGAGCAGAGTCGTCGTCCTCATCATCAATGTTGGGGACGGGGCCATTGTCTTCAGTGTTGAAGATGGACTTGCCCACATAGGCAGTGGCCAGAGCCAGATTCGCAGCACCAAAATCAGACTCCTTCGACTCCACCTCCGCCTCTTCAAAAGCAGACTCTTCCTCAGAATCCATCTCCTTGCCAACAAACGCACGAGCCTTGCTAGATGAATTCTTCTTGTGTGATTAATACTTTGATGAAGACTTAGAAGAAGACTTTGAGTATTTCTTCTTTTTCTTGTCATCAGAATCATATTCCTTGCTCTTCTTCTTCTTCTTCTCATTGTCCCACTTAGGACACTCAGAGATGTAGTGACCAGGTTTCTTGCACTTATGACATGTTCTCTTCTTGTAGTCATGGGTAGAAGCTTCATCATTTCTTGAGCTGGATCTTGAAGACTTTCTGAAGCCTTCCTTCCTAGTGAATTTATGGAACTTCTTCACAAGCATGGCAAGCTCCTTTCCAATGTCTTCAGGATCATCAGAACTGCAGTCAGATTCTTCTTCAGATGAAGAAACAGCTTTTGCCTTTAAGGCACGAGATCGGCCATAGTTGGGACCATAGATGTCATGTTTCTTAGATAGCTGGAACTCATGTGTGTTGAGCCTCTCAAGTATATCAGACGGATCGAGAGTCTTGAAGTCATGGCGTTCTTGAATCATCAGGGCAAGGATATCAAATGAGCTGTCGAGTGATCTCAAAAGAGTCTTGACGATTTCATGCTTGGTGATCTCAGTGGCGCCAAGTGCTTGAAGCTCATTTGTGATGTCAGTGAGACGATCAAATGTGTGCTGGACATTCTCATTGTCATTTCTCTTGAAGCGATTAAAGAGATTGCGAAGAACGCTGATCCTTTGATCTCTCTGGGTAGAGACTCCTTCGATGACCTTTGAGAGCCAGTCCCAGACTTCCTTTGACGTGTCCAGAGCACTTACACGACCATACTGTCCTTTGGTCAGATGACCACATATGATGTTCTTGCCCGTTGAATCCAGTTGAACGAGCCTCTTGACATCAGCAGGGGTGATACCTTCACCAGTCTTGGGAACGCCGTTCTTGACGACAAACCAGAGGTCCACGTCAATGGCTTCAAGGTGCATGCGCATCTTGTTCTTCTAGTAGGGATATTCGGTGCCATCGAAGACGGGGCACACAGCGGAGACTTTGATTATCCCTGCAGTCGACATAGCTAAAACTCCAGGTGGTTCAACCGAATCACACAGAACAAGGGAGTACCTCGCTCTGATACCAATTGAAAGTGCAGTATATCGACTAAAGGAGGGGTGAATAGGCGATTTTTATGAAATGCTTCAAAACATGGTAGTTTTGAAGACAAAAGATAAATTCAATCCTATTAGTATGTAGCGGAAAGTAGACTACACTAGACAAGCCATAGTCATGTATTCAATGAAGTGAAAGCACAAAGACTAATAGCAGCTAGGCAGTAGGGATCAAGACGGAAGAAGGAATAAAGCCAATCACAACAAGTATATACTCAGTGAAGTCAATTAGATAAGGCAAGCAGGCAATGACTTCACAACATAAGATAGTAAGTAAAGGGAAGGAAAGGATAGAACTAGTAGCTCGGGGAGGACAGTGATTTGTTAGACCAGTTCCAGTTGCTGTGACAACTGTACGCCTGGTTAGGGAGGCTGAGATTTAACTCAGAAGACCGCATCTTCACCTTATTCCCCTTGAGCTAAGGACACCTAGTCCTCGCCCAATCACTCTGGTAAGTCTTCAAGGTAGACTTCCAAACCTTCACAGACTTCGTGCACTGGCAATCCACAATGACTCTTGGATGCTCAGAACGCGACGCCTAACCGGCTGGAGGAAACACAGTCCTCAAGTGTAATAAGTCTTCAGGTCACACAGACAGAAAGACTTCAGTGATACCTAACACTCTTTGGCTCTGGGTGTTTTGGCTTTGTCCTCGCAAGGATTTCTCTCTCAAATGCTTCGGAGGTGGGTTGCTCTCAAACGACAAAAGCCGTGTAATAACTCTGAGCAGCCACCAATTTATGGTGTAGGGGGTGGGCTATCTATAGCCACTGGGCAACCCAACCTGATTTGTCCGAAGTGACCCTGGGTCACTAAGGAACTGACACGTGTTCCAACGGTCAGATTTCAAACACTCACACGACAACTTTACTTGGGCTACAAGTAAAGCTGACTCATCCAACTCTGGATAAGATTTGCTATCATTGTCTTCGCTCGAAGACATAGGATTTGGTTGAGCATCACTTCAGTTACTCTGACTTAGATCACTTGGACCCCACTTAACAGTGCGGTGGTTCCTATGACTCAACAAAGAAGAGAAGGAAACAACGAAACATCTAAGTCTTCGTTCTCCATAGTCTTCACACAATGTCTTCTCTTGTCATAGTCTTCAATATGATTATCTTCATATACCACCACTGATGTCAATGTCTTCATACATTTTTAGGGGCCCTCTCCGGTAGGTAAACCGAATCAATGAGGGACTACTACCTGTGTTATCCTGCAATTCTCACAAACACATTAGTCCCTCAACCAGGTTTGTCGTCAATACTCCAAAACCAACTAGGGGTGGCACTAGATGCACTTACAAAGATCAAATTGCCTTATGAATCTATAATGAGGGCAACTTATGGAACATCCAACAAGGATGACAATACTTGAAATCTTGGTATTATGCCTAGCTAAGGGCGTAAAACGATAGCGCTTGTTGGGAGGCAACCCAATAAATAAAATTTATTTTTGCTTTTTTGCCTTCTGTTCTTGAGTGTTAGCACAATTATTTACTAGTATGATTGTGTTTTTTGTGTTTTAATTAGTGTTTGTGCCAAGTAGAACCGATAGGATCTTCTTGGGTGATAGTTGTTTGATCTTGCTGAAAAGACAGAACTTTTGCACTCACGAGTAAAATTCTCATTTTTCATAGAAACATGCTTTTTAGTTGATTCTTTTTGCAGAAGATTAACATACAAATTTCCCACGTGGCCCTTTTTTCAAGATTTTTAGATTTCCAGAAGTATTCAAAACTTCCAGATTACTACAGACTATTCTGTTTTTCACAGATTCTGTTTTCTTTGTGTTGTGTTCTTATTTTGATGGCTCTATGGTTTTATTGATGAGTATTTGCCATATAAAAGTTGGAATACAGTAGATATAATACAAAAACAAAATATGAATTGGTTTGACACATCACTTATAGTAGTGGTTTGCTTTCTTATACTAACGGATCTCACGAAGGTTTTGTTGAAGTTTTGTGTGATTGAAGTTTTCAAGTTTTGGGTTATCTTACGATGGATGAAGGAAGGATGGAAGAGCCTAAGCTTGGGTATGCCCCGGCATCCCAATCTATTATCCAAAAATGAGCAACCAACTAAGCTTGGGGATGCCCCCGAGTGGCATCCCCGCTTCTTCCAACAACTATCGGTATTTCACTCGAAACTATATTTTTATTCATCACATGATATGTGTTTTGCTTGGAGCGTCTTGTATGATATGAATCTTTGCTTGTTTTCTTTTTCTTTTTAAGTCATCAATCCTTGTTGTACACACTCATTTTCGAGAGCCAAAATTATGCCATGACTTGCTAGAATAGCTCTCTATGCTTCACTTAAATTCTTTATGAGCTAGGACTTGCTCTAGTGCTTCACTTATATCTTTTTGAGCACAATGAGCTTAGTATTTTTGAAGAAATACTCTCTTGCTTCACTAAGATTTATTCGAGAGTTAGTAAAATTTTAAAAGAAATTCTCTCTTTCTTCACTTATATTATTTTGAGAGAAAGAAAGAAAAATTATGCTCATGATCTTCACTTATATTTGTTTGAGCTTATCAAAAGCAACACATGAAAATTAGTCCCAAAGTGATAGATATCCAAGAAGGATAAAAACTTTCATGAAGATCATTGGACAAAATAAACTTGATTCCTTGTAATAGTTTTGAGACATGATGATGTGATATGTGAGTTATGTTGATGAGTAATTGTGCTCTAGTAAGAATATTAGTGTTAAAGTTTGTGATTCCCTATGCAGCACGAAAGTCAATAATTATGCAATGGAATTATATCCTACTTGTGGTGCATTATTCGGTGTTATTTATGCTCAATGTCCGCTTACGAGATTATTTGTTTCATGGTTGGTCGCTTCCCAGTCTTTTGCTAGCCTTCATTTTGCACTAAGTATGATCTCTACTTGTGCATCCAAAATCCTTTATCCCCGTTTTGCCACATGAGTCCACCATACCTACCTATATGCGGTATTTCCTTGCCGTTCCATGTAAATTTGTATGTGCCATCTCTAATTTTCAAAATAAATTTCCCTTTGGTGTGCCCGTACCGCTCGTGAGGCGGTGAGGGGTGGCCAATATTTTCCATGCTAGATGTGTTATTCTCATGACGAGTGTTTATTCACTTGTCATTGCACGAGAGTAAGGCAAAGATATTAGGGATGCCCAATCCCGAAATGAAAAACAAAATTAGTTTATGTTGTCAAATAATAAATTCCTTGGAAAGTGTTGGTATGGAAGGCAACCGTGGATTCGGCTAGCCATGGCTTGTGAAAGTTCGGTGGAAAAGGAATAAACTTTTTTTCTGTTTGGGAACCGCCTATGATATATCTAGCATGGAAAGTGTTGGGAACCTCAAGTTGTTCTCGTTGGTGGGAAAAGTATACCTCCCCCCAAAAATTTATCTCTCAATTTAAGCTTTGAGCTGTGGCACCTCTACAAATCCCTACTTCCCTCTGCGAAGGGCCTTTCTTTTACTTATGCAATTTTTATTTTTGAATTTGAGTCTCCATCTTCTCTTACAAGCACCAACTAGGAAACACTATGATCGTACTAGAGCATTAGGTGTAACTAATATACGTGTTTCATGAATGGATCAATGGTTGAACATAATGGGCTAGGGATAACTTATTTTAGCGTTGATATTTTGAAAGACATGGTTGCTTGTTGATATGCTTGAGTATCTAAATTATTATGTCAAAACTAGACTATTACTTTTAACCATATAAAACTCAATGTCCATGCTATAAAGAAAAGAATATAATATGACATGATAGGCATCATTCCACATCAAAAATTCTATTTTTATCACTTACCTACTCGAGGACGAGCAGGAGTTAAGCTTGGGGATGTTGATACGTCTCCAACGTATCTATAATTTTTGATTGTTCCATTCTGTTATGCTATCATTCTTGGATGTTTTACAATCATTTCATAGTCATTTTATATCGTTTTTTGGTACTAACCTATTGACATAGTGCCAAGTGCCAGTTGATGTTTTTTGCATGTTTTTTACATCGCATGAGATCAAAAATCAAACGGATCCCGAACACCGCGAAACTTTTTGCAGAATTTTTATGGGCCAGAAGACACCTGATGGGCAAAGGCAGCACCTGGGGGGTTCCCCGAGGGGGGCACAACCTACCAGGGTGCGCCAAGCCCCCTGGCACGCCCAGGTGGGTTGTGCCCACCTCGATGGCCTCCGGCACCGCCTCTTTGCTCTATAAATACCACAATATTCCAGAAACCCTAGGGGAGTCGATGAAATATTCATCCAGCCGCCACAGAGTCCAAAACCACCATATCCAATCTAGACATCATCACAGAGGGGTTCACCACTTCCATTGGTGCCTCTCCGATAATGCGTGAGTAGTTCCTTGTAGACCTACGGGTCCGTAGTTAGTAGCTAGATGGCTTCCTCTCTCTCTTTTGATTATTGATGTCGCTTGAAGCTACGTCGTTTTTCCCCCAAAGAGGAAGGGATGATGCAGCACAGCGGCGGTAGGTGTTTCCCTCAGATGTGAAACCAAGGTTATCAAACCAGTAGGAGAACCAAGCAACACAACGAAAACAACACCTGCACACAAACAACAACTTCTCGCAACCCAACGTGTTAAAGGGGTTGTTAATCCATTTCGGGGTACGATGCCTCAAGATAAGCGAAACAGACGTTAGGAATTTGTTGTAGATTGATAGATCGAACGCCAAATAAAACAAATAAGAATAAATTGCAGAAAGGTATTTTTGGGTTTTCGGTTTAGTAGATCTGAAAATAAAAGCAAAGGCAAATAGATCGCAAAGGCAAATATATGAGAAAGAAGACCCGGGGGCCGTAGGTTTCACTAGTGGCTTCCCCCGAGAAAAATGGCAAACGGTTGGTAACAAATTACTGTTGGGCAATTGATAGATCCTCAAATAATTATGATGATATCCAGGCAATGATCATTACATAGGCATCACATCCAAGATTAGTAGACCGACTCTTGCCTGCATCTACTACTATTACTCCATACATCGACCGCTATCCGGCATGCATCTAGTGTATTAAGTTCATGGAAAAACGGAGTAATGCATTAAGAACGGTGAAATGATGTAGACAAGATCTGTATATCAATGGCGTTAGATATGAATCTAGTCGTTTTATCCTTAGTGACAACGATACATACGTGTCGGTTCCCTTTCTGTCACTGGGATCAAGCACCGTAAGATCGAACCCACTACCGGGCACCTCTTCCCATTGGAAGATAAATAGATCAAGTTGGCCAAACAAAACCCAAATATCGGAGAGGAAATACGAGGCTATAAGAGATCATGCATATAAGAGATCAAAGAAACTCAAATAAATTTCATGCATATAAAATGTAGATCTGATCATAAACTCAAAGTTCATCGGATCCCAACAAACACACCGCAAAAAAAGTTACATCATATGGATCTCCAAGAGACCATTGTAATTAGAATGAAGAGAGAGAGAGAGGAAGCCATCTAGCTACTAACTACGGACCCGTAGGTTTACAAAGAACTACTCACGCATCATCCGAGAGGCACCAATGGAAGTGGTGAACCCCTCCGTGATGGTGTCTAGATTGGGTCTGGTGTTTCTGGACTCTGCGGCGGCTGGATGAATATTTCGTCGACTCCTATAGGGTTTCTGGAATATTGTGGTATTTATAGAGCAAAGATGCGGTGTGGGAGGCCACCGAGGTGAGAACAACCCACTTGGGCGCGCTAGGGGGGCCGACATGCCCTGGTGGGTTGTGCCCCCCTCGGGGCACTCCCCATGTGCTGCCTTGGCCCATCAGGTGTCTTCTGGCCCAAAAAAAATCTCCAAAAAGTTTCGCGGTGTTTGGGCTTTGTTTGATATTGATTTCCTGCAATGTAAAAAACATGCAGAAAACAACAACTAGCACTTGGCACTATGTCAATAGGTTAGTACGAAAAAATGATATAAAATGATTGTAAAACATCCAAGAATGATAATATAACAGCATGGAACAATAAAAAAATTATAGATACGTTGGAGACGTATCAACATCCCCAAGCTTAACTCATGCTCGTCCTCGAGTAGGTAAGTGATAAAAACTGAATTTTTGATGTGAAATGCTGCCTATCATGTCATATCATATTCTTTTCTTTATAGCATGGACATTTGGACTTTTATATGGTTCAAAGCAATAGTCTAGTTTTGACATAATGATTTAGATACTCAAGCATATCAACAAGCAATCATGTCTTTCAAAATATCAATGCCAAAATAAGTTATCCCTACAAAATCATATAGTCTTGTCATGCTCTGTCTTCCCCGCTCAAAGTATAAATTATGTACTACCCCGGTGTCGGCCAAGCAATTGTTTCATAATTTTTAACGCACTTCAGCATTTTCAACTCTTACGTAATACATGAGCGTAAGCCGTAGATATAGAAATATAGGTGGAATAGAATGCGGTGGTAGTAGACAAAAGAAGGGAAGAAAGTCTCACATCAACTAGGCAAATTAATGGACTATGGAGATGTCCATCAATCGGTATCAATGTGAGGAGTAGGGATTGCCATGCAACAGATGCACTACGAGCTATAAGTGTATGAAAGCTCAATGTGAAACTAAGTGGGTATGCATGAAACTTTTCTACGGAAAGATTCCCACTAGTATATGAAAGTGACAACATAGGAGACTCTCTATAAACATGGTGCTAATTGGAAGCACAAGTGTGGAACTAGCATGCCCCTTCTCTCTTTTCTTTTCTCACTTTTTTTTTATTTTTGTCTTTTTTTTTCTTTCTCCTTTTTTTTGTTTTTTCTCTTTTTTTTTCTTTGTCTCATTGTCCGGAGTCTCATCCCGACTTGTGGGGGAATCATAGTTTCCATCATTCTTTCCTCACTGGGACATGCTCTAATAATGGATAATGATGATCATCACACTTCTATTTACTTATAACTCAAAAAGAGATAAAAATTACAACTCGATACCTATGACATAGCATGACTCTATATGATGAAAGTGAATGCTCAAGTCAACTATATGATAGAAGTGCATGCCAATATATCTCGGACTGGCTATGGAAATGCCATAATAGGTAGGTATGGTGGCTGTTTTGAGGAAGGTTTAATAAAGTTTATGCATCGGCGAAAGTTGCGCGGCACGAGAGAGGCTGGCAATTATGAAGGGGTGAGACTGCGTATAATCCATGGACTCACATTAGTCATAAAGAACTCACATACTTATTGCAAAAGTTTATTAGCCCTCGAAGTAAAGTAATACTACACATGCTCCTAGGGGAGTGGTTGGTAGGAGTTAACCATCGCGCGCCCCCGACCTTCACACAAAGATATGACAATCAAGGATAAATTGTGCTCGGACTTCCCGGCATAACGAGAGACCATACATGCATGTTTCGGGAATCACAACCCTTAACATGAATATTCTTACTAAGGCATAATTACACATTAACATGACTCACATATCATATCATCATGTCTAAAAACTATTACAAGGAATCAAGTTTATTTTGTCCAATGATCTTCATGAAAGTTTTTATTATATCATTCAAGGTTGTCAGAATTGCAATTCTATTATACGATCTACGACTTTACGATCCAAACTAACCCCTCTGATTCTACGATTTTAGTTCATAGAATCTACGTTTCTACGATCCTGATAGTGAAGATTCTACGATTTGCGATCCTACCATCAGAGCTCCGATCCGATTCAAAATCACGATTCTGACAACCTTGATATCATTCTTGGATATCTATCACTTTGGGACTAATTTTCATGTGTTGCTTTTGATAAGCTCAAACAAATATAAGTGAAGATCATGGGCATATTTCTTTCTTTCTCTCAAAATAATATAAGTGAAGCAAGAGAGAATTTATTTTAAAATTTTACTAACTCTCAAATAAATCTAAGTGAAGCAAGAGAGTGTTTTCTCAAAAATACTAAGCACACTATGCTCAAAAAGATATAAGTGAAGCACTAGAGCAAGTCCTAGCTCATAAAGAATTGAAGTGAAGCATAGAGAGCTATTCTAGCAAGTCATGGCATAATTTTGGCTCACTAAAATGGGTGTGTACAGCAATGATTGATGACTTAAAAATAAAACAAGCAAAGACTCATATCATACAAGACGCTCCAAGCAAAACACATATCATGTGATGAATAAAAATATAGTTTCGAGTGAAATACCGATAGTTGTTGGAAGAAAGCGGGGATGCCACTCGGAGGCATCCCCAAGCTTAGTTGGTTGCTAATTTTTGGATAATAGCTTGAGATGCCGAGGCATCCCCAAGCTTAGGCTCTTCCATCCTTCCTTCATCCATCGTAAGATAACCCAAAACTTGAAAACTTCAATCACACAAAACTTCAACAAAACCTTCGTGAGATCCGTTAGTATAATAAAGCAAACCACTACTATAAGTGTTGTGACAAACCAATTCATTTTTTTGTATTATATCTACTGTATTCCAACTTTTATATGGCAAAAACTCATCAAAGAAAACCATAGAGCCATCAAAATAAGCATACAACACAAAGAACTGTCAAAAACAGAATAGTCTGTAGTAATCTGGAAGTTTCGAAAACTTCTGGACCTCTAAAAATCTTGAAAAAATAGTGCCACGTGAGCAATTTGTATATTAATCTTCTGCAAAAGAATCAACTAAAAAGCACTTTTCTGTTAAAAATGAGATTTTTTCTCGTGAGCGCAAAGTTTCTGTCTTTTTCAGTAAGATCAAACAACTATCACCCAAGAAGATCCAATCGGTTCTACTTGGCACAAACACTAATTAAAACACACAAAAAACAATCATACCAGTAGCATAATTGTGTAAACACTCAAGAACAACAACCAAAAGGCAAAAATAAATTTTATTCATTGGGTTACCTCCCAACAAGCGCTATCGTTTTACGCCCTTAGCTAGGCATAATACCAAGATTTCAAGTATTGTCATCCATCCCTTTTTGAAAGCAAAGAGAAAATTTCTTATCAATGGCGTTTATTTTTCTATTTTGTGAAAGCACATGACCATTAATAGTGGATGAAAGATTAATAACATTGCGGAAATTCACATCCAGACTAGTTTCATCTCTTTGATTATTTCATTTTGGTAAAGGCACATGAGGGTAGTGGATTCAACATCTTTTTCCTTAGGGTGCCCAAATATAGTTTTCATCTTTGCATAAGTATCAATGGCATCCTGATACGTCCAAAACGTATCTATAATTTCTGCTTGCTCCATGCCTCTTTTATGTGATATTGCTATGATATTTATGCACTTCCATACACTTTTGATCATATTTGGACTAACCTATTAACTCAGTGCACCTCAGTGCCAGTTTCTGTTTTCTGGTGTTTTTGTATTTCAGGTTTTCCCATTACTTAAATTGCCAGAAAAATTCTGGGAAAAATATATAAAAAATCAGCGCTCCAGAAGCTTTCGTGCGGCCAAAGTAGGGCCAGAGGGGGGCCACCAGGGCTCCAGGCGCCCTGGGGGCGCGGCCCCCCTCCTGGCCGCGCCGGGGGGCGCCTGGGCCCCCCTGACCTCCGCTGATGCCCCCCTTTGGCATATATTCACACCGCGTCCCGAAACCCTCGAGGACGGAACCCTTTTTCGCGATCTCATCTCTGTTCCGCCGCCGCCGCGCTTACAAGATCGGGAGCACCAGGAGAACTCTTCCCGGCACCCTGCCGGAGGGGAGGATCACCACCGGGAGCTTCTCCACCACCATGGACGCCTCCCGGATGAGTTGTGAGTAGTCTCCCTTGGACCATGGGTCCATGACCAGTAGCTATGTGATGTTCTCCTCCCCTCTTTGTTCTTCACCGATTAGACCTCATGAGCTGCCCTACATGTTCGAGGCACATATGTAATCCTTATGCTGTTGCTATGATGAGTTTGCTGGGATCCGATGGATTATGAGATTATGTTCAGATTGTGTGTGAGTAATATATTTGATTTACCTCTTTTATATTTATGTTCTTGAGTAATTCTTGCATGTTCTCCGTTGCTGTTTATTGCTTTGGCCAAGTAGTAGGTAGTAACTCCAAGAGGGAACGTTATGATTGATTGTGGGTTCATGCCCCTCGATGACTAGCTTGAGTGACAGAAACATGAGTCTAGGGGATGTGCTGTTGCCACAAGGGGGAAAACAACGGTGCTTGTACTTGCGGGTGCAAGGATTGTTTAGTTTACGCAAAGTTCTTTTAATGCAGTTGTCTGTTGCTTTGAGTTTACACTATGGGTGGGACTCGCAACTTAATACCAGCGAGATTTTCTGGATAGATATCTCAAGGTGGATGATTAGTAGTAGATGCAGATGGATTTCGGTCTACTTGCCTTGGCGTACCGCCCATGCTTTTGAGCCTCAACCTTTCTTGCAGCATAGTTAGCATTGGTTTGCGCACATAATCCTGTCAATTGCCCAGCTGTAATTTGTTTACCTCTCTTAGCTGTTTTATCGTCTTTTGGGAGAGAGACATCACTAGTGAACATCATGGGACCCCGGTCCATATTACCATCACTGATCACATCCGCTATTTACTTCCTGTTCTTGCTTACTAGTTGCAGTCATACCTATCACTATTATCTCTTGCGTTTGATCCTTTGTAAACGACAAGGCCGGAGGGATTGACAACCTCTCTGTACTCGTTGCGAGCAAAGTTATTTGTATCTGTGTGCAGGTCCAGTCAATCGCTAAGTTGCACCGCTTGCAGTTGACACCTTCTTGTTGACCCTCGGAGTCTCAGGGGAATTCGATCCTTGGTATCTTTGCCAAGGGAAAACTACCGCTACACTGCATCTCAAACCTTCCACTTGGGGTAACCAACGAGGGGCGAGAAGCCATCAAGCAAAGTTTTCTGGCGCCGTTGCCGGGGACTCCACTCTTCAAGATAGGGGAGTTGCACGCTATCTTTTATCTTTGCTTTTTAGTCTTATTAGTTTACCTTTTAGTTTTCTTTATGTCTTTTCACTAGTTTTGCTTAATGGAAAACAACAAAAATATGAGAGAGCTTTATAAGCTCTACCTTGCTTTGGGACATGATGTGTTTGAAGAGAAAATTAAAAAACCTATGGAACTTTATTAATTGCGTAACAATCATGATGGTGGTGATGTTATTAGTATGCTTTCTTTGAATATCAATATTGCTAATGACATGGAAAGCTCTAAGCTTGGGGATGACACGTTTGATGAACATGATATTTTTAGTCCCCCAACTTTTGAAGAGAAAATTTACTTTGATGATACTTTGCTTCCTATATATGATTACAATGATGAATATGATGTTTTCAGTCCACCTACTATTGAGGACAAAATTTATTATGATTATGATATGCCTCCTAAATACAATAATTACCATGATGGTTATGATTGCTTTACTCTCACTATTCCTAATAAGAAAGATTTTGCTTATATGAAGAGTAATGATACCTTTTTGCATGTGGATCATGGTAACAATGCTTTATGTGATGCTTATATTGTTGAGTTTATTCGTGATCCCACTGAAAATTATTATGAGAAGGGAACATATGCTTATAGATATTTCAATAATATCAAGTTCCCTCTCTTTATGTTGAAGGTTTTGAAGCTGCACTTGTTTTGTCTTCCTATGCTTATTGCTTTGTGCTTCAATGAATTATTGTATTGAAATATTCCTATGCATAGGAAGCATGTTAGGCTTAAATGTGTTTGGTATTTGCTTCTTGATGCTCTCTTTTGTTCTTCAACTCTTATTCCTACGAGAGCATCATTAAAGTCTTAAGCCTATCTTTATGGCTATAAAAGAAAGCGCTTTTGGGAGGCAGCCCACAATGAATAAAGTTTTATTTTGCTTTTGTTGTGTCTTGATGTTTGTTACTACAGTAGCATCATCATTGTATCTTTACTTTTCAGCTTTGTGCCAAGTTTAGCCTCTGATTGCAAGAAAGTTCAAAAGTTGTGACGTGCTGTCCAGGAAACAGATTCTGTCCTTGGACAGAAAAATTCGTATAAAATCACCAGATCAACTTTTTGGTCTGAATTTTTTCTACAGCGTGCCCTATACAATTGGCTTTCGGGCGTCTGTTCTGAGTTTTTTTATTTGAGTTGCAGAAGTGCCCCGAAAAAATTATTTACTACCTGCTGGTTTGTTTTTCACAGATTCTGTCCTGTTTTGCCTTTTCTTCGTTTTGCAAACCTTGAGCTTGCTTTTTCTTTGCAAAAACCTTTTGGCAATCTTGAGAAACAGTAGACCTTCGAGATTATCTTTATTTCCAGCAAGGAAAAATTATTTTATTATGGGTACTAACCTCGCTAATCAGATTATGATGAGTTATGTATGAAGGGAGTTTTCAAGTGTGCGAGGGAAGATGATAAAAAGATTCAGGAGTGTCAAACGCTCAAGCTTGGGGATGCCCCCGTGCACCCCCAAGAAATATTCAAGAAGACTCAAGCGTCTAAGCTTGGGGATGCCCCCCATCCCCTCCTCCATCAACAATTACCAGTTCGTCTTTCGTTCCACTATATTTTTATCACTTCATGTGTTATGTGCTATGCTTGGAGCGTCTTGCTTTTAGTTTCCTTTTTAGTTTTCTTTAGCTTTGCTTGCTTTTCATAACGAGTTGGAACTCAGCCTTCTTTGTGTGGGAGAGAAACACGCTCCACTTCAACCTAGAACACAACATAGAATTTTCATGTCTATCTTTGCTGTGTATGTTCTTGGTCTTTCAATAGCTACTGTCATGCTTAGCTCTTAGTTTTCACGCTTTTCTGTTTAAAGAGCTTTTGTTTAGTTGGTTGCTGGAACTCTCTTGAGTTATCATGCTTATCTTGTTAAGAGAGTTGGCTTCTGTTGCACTGGTTGATATGCCTATGATAAAAATGCTATGTGCATAATGGTGCTTAGTAGTTCATGTTTTCTTATGGTTAGTCTCAAATAACTGGGGGGTTCTCAATGTGTTATTGGAGTACCAACATGATTTGTTTGCCTATGATGTGGTATGGTTTAGTGATATCTTCCTCCAAGAATTTATTTTGATTGACTTGGCATATGCTCACGCATATTTAAGACTGTAAAGAAAGTCTATCAAGCCTTGATGATCTTTAATTTCTGAGTAGCGATATAACTTCCATGCCCGATTCAATGTTGCTTTGTCGCTCTGCATGATTATGACCGTCATTGCTCTCTTAGTTGGTCGCTCCCAGTCTTTTGCTAACCTTCGCCTGTACTAAGCGGACTGACTGCTTGTGCATCCAAAATCCTTTAAACCAGTTATGCCATATGAGTCCACCATACCTTCCTATACATGGTATTTACCTACCATTCCTAACGAAGACTATCTTGTACCATCTCGAAATTAATCAAAAAAGCATTTCTCTTTTGTGCCTCTGTTTTAGCTCATGAGGAGATAGTAGTTGATTCATGATCTTTTTAGGTTGGACAAGCTTCACCCCGGGATTGCATGTCTAATGTGCAAACCCCTAATACAAGAAGGAACTGGCAAAGAGTGCGCCCGGCTCATTAAAAAATATACAACAAACAAACCCTCCTTCACGCTTTGTTCATGAGAAATCAGAAAACTTTGGTAGTAATAAACAAAGGAGATTAAGAGGATGTGATCGTCCTCGTACGGGAGCCGTTCCTCGAAACTTGTCCAGCTCGAGAAGTAATTGAGTTATCTGCTAGCATTCGTTGACGAAATATGCATCTCTAAAAACTAATTTTTACCTCTGTTTTTAAAAACCAAGAGCTCTGGTACATGTTTAGTTTTTGTTTCCGACCACGGGTTTTCAACCTTGCCATCAAAAGCCACGGTTCGAGAGTCTCCACCTTCTTTAAAGCACCAACTATTGAGAGCATGATTGTCATTCTGAGTGTAATGTGCATTGTCCCAAAGTACCATTGTCTTTTGCATGATTATGATATCGTTTATTCTGAAATCATTGTATCTAGTCGTCACTTAAACCTTGGAGGTGCCCCTGCATTTATGTTTTGCTTCACTAAAGGGGGCAAGCGAGGTACCACTTTATCATGTTTGCACACCATGCTCACTACAAATCTATTGATGTTTCAGTATCATATTGTAAAACTTTCAGTTCTTTGTGTTTTTCTCATGAGGCAACTTAATTACTACAGATTCATTGTCTCAGTAAGCTTTTGTCATGTGACTGTGAAAAGTTCTTATATGGTTAATAGCATGTCACCACAGAAATTATGCTTGTTATCATTTACCTACTCGAGGACGAGCAGGAATTAAGCTTGGGGATGTTGATACGTCCAAAACGTATCTATAATTTCTGCTTGCTCCATGCCTCTTTTATGTGATATTGCTATGATATTTATGCACTTCCATACACTTTTGATCATATTTGGACTAACCTATTAACTCAGTGCACCTCAGTGCCAGTTTCTGTTTTCTGCTGTTTTTGTATTTCAGGTTTTCCCATTACTTAAATTGCCAGAAAAATTTCGGGAAAAATATATAAAAAATCAGCGCTCCAGAAGCTTTTGTGCGGCCAAAGTAGGGCCAGAGGGGGGCCACCAGGGCTCCAGGCGCCCTAGGGGCGCGGCCCCCCTCCTGGCCGCGCCGGGGGGGCGCCTGGGCCCCCCTGACCTTCGCTGATGCCCCCCTTTGGCATATATTTACACCGCGTCCCAAAACCCTCGAGGACGGAACCCTTTTTCGCGATCTCATCTCTGTTCCGCCGCCGCCGCGCTTCCAAGATCGGGAGCAACAGGAGAACTCTTCCCGGCACCCTGCCGGAGGGGAGGATCACCATCGGGAGCTTCTCCACCACCATGGACGCCTCCCGGATGAGTTGTGAGTAGTCTCCCTTGGACCATGGGTCCATGACCAGTAGCTATGTGATGTTCTCCTCCCCTCTTTGTTCTTCACCGATTAGACCTCGTGAGCTGCCCTACATGATCGAGGCACATATGTAATCCTTATGCTGTTGCTATGATGAGTTTGCTGGGATCCGATGGATTATGAGATTATGTTCAGATTGTGTGTGAGTAATATATTTGATTTACCTCTTTTATATTTATGTTCTTGAGTAATTCTTGCATGTTCTCCGTTGCTGTTTATTGCTTTGGCCAAGTAGTAGGTAGTAACTCCAAGAGGGAACGTTATGCTTGATTGTGGGTTCATGCCCCTCGATGACTAGCTTGAGTGACAGAAACATGAGTCTAGGGGATGTGCTGTTGCCACAAGGGGGAAAACAACGGTGCTTGTACTTGCGGGTGCAAGGATTGTTTACTGTACGCAAAGTTCTTTTAATGCAGTTGTCTGTTGCTTTGAGTTTCCACTATGGGTGGGACTCGCAACTTAATACCAGCGAGATTTTCTGGATAGATATCTCAAGGTGGATGATTAGTAGTAGATGCAGATGGATTTCGGTCTACTTGCCTTGGTGTACCGCCCATGCTTTTGAGCCTCAACCTTTCTTGCAGCATAGTTAGCATTGGTTTGCGCAGATAATCCTGTCAATTGCCCAGCTGTAATTTGTTTACCTCGCTTAGCTGTTTTATCGTCTTTTGGGAGAGAGACATCACTAGTGAACATCATGGGACCCCGGTCCATATTACCATCACTGATCACATCCGCTATTTACTTCCTGTTCTTGCTTACTAGTTGCAGTCATAACTATCACTATTATCTCTTACGTTTGATCCTTTGTAAACGACAAGGCCGGAGGGATTGACAACCTCTCTGTACTCGTTGGGAGCAAAGTTATTTGTATCTGTGTGCAGGTCCAGTCAATCGCTAAGTTGCGCCGCTTGCAGTTGACACCTTCTTGTTGACCCTCGGAGTCTCAGGGGAATTTGATCCTTGGTATCTTTGCCAAGGGAAAACTACTGCTACACTGCATCTCAAACCTTCCACTTGGGGTAACCAACGAGGGGCGAGAAGCCATCACATCCCCTTCAAGGAAACCATTTTCAAAAATAGAATCCAAAACTTGCTTAAACGAAGAAGGCAAACAAGCATAAAAAAAATCAGGTAGATCTCTATCTGGTATTGGGGCACATAACTAGCTCGAATTCTCAACAACCTATCCCAAGCATCTTTCAAATATTCATCAAGCAAATAACGAAAATTCCGGGATCATCTTCATCAAAATTGTTAGAATTGTCTTTACCAATCCCAGTAAGCCTTTCCATAGCATCATTGTTTATGAGCTTAGAGGGGACAGAGGGGCTATTCAAATCACAGAGACTTGGGAGAAAATCCTTAGCTTTCTTAAGATCTTCCATGGTGACAAAGGCTTCAAATAGATCTGGCAAGAAAAAGGCAAACGAAAAAGAGGGACGAACAAAATGGCAAATGTTGGTGAAGTGGGGGAGAGGAAAACGAGAGGTAAATGGCAAATAATGTAAATTGTGAGGAGATGAGATTTTTGATAAGGAACCTGGTATATATTGAAGATCCTCCCCGGCAACGGCGCCAGAAATTCCTTTTGATGTCGCTTGAAGCAACGTAGGTTTTTCCCCAAAGAGGAAGGGATGATGCAGCACAGTCGCGGTAGGTATTTCCCTCAGATGTGAAACCAAGGTTATCGAACCAATAGGAGAACCAAGCAACACAACGTAAACAGCACCTGCACACAAATAACAACTTCTTGCAATCCGACGTGTTAAAGGGGTTGTCAATCCCTTTCGGGGTACGGTGCCTCAAGATAGGCGAAACAGACATGAGGACTTTGTAGTAGATTGATAGATCGAACGCCAAATAAAACAAATAAGAATAAATTGCAGCAAGGTATTTTTGGGTTTTTGGTTTTGTAGATCTGAAAATAAAAGCAAAGGCAAATAGATCGCAAAGGCAAATAAATGAGAAAGAAGACCCGGGGGCCATAGGTTTCACTAGTGGCTTCTCTCGAAAAAAATAGCAAATGGTGGGTAACAAATTACTATTGGGCAATTGATAGAACCTCAAATAATTATGACGATATCCAGGCAATGATCATTACATAGGCATCACGTCCAAGATTAGTAGACCGACTCCTGCCTGCATCTACTACTATTACTCCACACATCGACCGCTATCCAGCATGCACCTAGTGTATTAAGTTCATGTAAAAATAGAGTAATGCATTAAGAACGATGACATGATGTAGACAAGATCCATATATAAATGGCGTTAGATATGAATCTCGTCATTTTGTCCTTAGTGGCACCGATACATACGTGTCGGTTCCCTTTCTGTCACTCGGATCAAGCACCGTAAGATCGAACCCACTACCGGGCACCTCTTCCCATTGCAAGATAAGTAGATCAAGTTGGCCAAACAAAACCCAAATATCGGAGAAGAAATACGAGGCTATAAGAGATCATGCATATAAGAGATCAAAGAAACTCAAATTAACTATCATGGATATAAAAAGGTAGATCTGATTATAAATTCAAAGTTCATCGGATCCCAACAAACACACCGTAAAAAGAGTTAAATCATATGGTCTCTGTCGGTGTACTAGAGTAAGGGTACCCTAGTATCCCGAACTTGTGCACGGGCAGTCGCAGCATCCCGTGGCAAGGCTTGCCGGGTGACCGCCAAGGTCCTCTGTGGTTCCTTTGGAGCCATTCAAGAACAAAGTATTTAAGCCAAGGAGACAAGACCCCGGCAAGAGGAGCTTGCCGGGAAGGCCAACCAAGGCATCTCAAGGAACTTGCCGCGACACGCCATGCGTCCCGGCAAGGCCCGGTGAGCGGCAAGCTCCCGGACGCGACAAGGCAACAACCGCGGCAAGCTATCACTCTGTACCCGCGCTCCAGCACATCCACCAACATGTCGCTCTGGGACCCTTCCAGGCGTACGTGGCGGGAGGCTGTGCAGCCAGCGGTGCGCGTGGCAAGCGGCGCTGACAAGATTGCCATCGTGGCGAACGGTGGCGTCCCTGACGGTCCCTTTTTGCACTGTTTGGGCGACGCAGATGGGCATTCAATGCCCTGGGCCCCTGCCGTCAGGGTTAGGTATGATACACTGTACAGGTAGTTGTACCAACCGCAACACCTTTCCATTTTTACCCTTGTCTACGTTGCCACCTGTCGGTGACCCCTTGAGCATATAAAAGGAGGCCCATGCGCAACGTAGAGGGGGGGGGGGGGACGATCAGAACACTCAAGCTCGATCTCGTTAGCTGCTGGTGTGTACTGTAGCACTCAGCGCTCCCGAGCAAGAACTCAATACAAACCACAAAGCAGGAGTAGGGTTTTACACATCCGTGCGGCCCGAACCTGGGTAAACTCCTCGTGTGCTTCGCCTCGATCTACTCTTTGTGCGATCTCCGCCCCCGCCGAACCGAAAGGGGCTCGGTCCGCCGGTCCCCATAGGTGCTCGTGGATCAGTTTCCCCGGCATCTTTGGCGCGCCAGGTAGGGGGCGTCGAGGTTGTGTGAACCTGATCCGGCGTTCACACGAGCTAGATCTTCATCGTCTTCATCAACATGCCGCCGAAGAAGAAGGCTTCGGAGGCAGCTGCTTCGTCCGCGCCGAACCCACCACCGCCGGAGCAAATGGCTGGTGGGGTAGACGCCGGCGGAAGAACGGGCGTCGACGAGGGAGCTCACGGTGCTACCAGGTCCAAGGACAAGGCTGCGCTGCCCATCGGCGGCGTAGCCGGCTCCCACAACGATCGGGCGCACTCCAAGACCTCGGCGTCCGTGCATGCACCGCGCCCATCTCAGGAGGCGCGGGACCGGTAGCGTCATGGTACTCACGGTACCATACGTTTGCTGGACCAAGATCGAGCTGGTGGGTCTCGGAATGCTCAAGACCAGCATGCACGCCAACATGCTGGCACGAGCGAGGCACGGTCGCTTGGACGGGATACTGCTCCTTCTAACATAGTTAGAAGTCCGAGCATATCCCGCTCCTCACACGGGTCGCCACTGCTACCCGCCACTCCAGCGGAAGCTTTGGCGCGAGCTCAACTGCTCCTAGACTACCCTCCAACGGCAGACAAGATCAACGATTGGAGGGCCACCATTCAGAGTCTCATCGGCTTCGCCAACGGTGACACTCCGCGGCAGCCAAGTACATCGCAGCCGCGGTGAGTCAGCCAGGCACGAGCCGGTGGCGACGAGACCGGTGGGGGTGCAACCACCGTGCACTCTCCACCCTGAAGGCCAAGATCGCCGACTCGCCGGATCCACCTCGACAGCGACTCCACCGCGTCATCAGACCCACGAGCTCGTCGCGATCAGCGCCAAGTTCTTCACGAACGGCAGCAAGAAGACGCTCGTACTCGCATCGAGCGCCGAAGAGAAGCGCAGCTTCAATCGGACCAGCGCGCTGGGCCCTCTGTCGACATGCATGCGCCAGAGGAACCAGGCGACTTGCCGTACGCGGTAGGTTGCCCTGCGTTTACTCGTGAGCTGCGGCAAGTCCAGTGGCCCAGCAAGAAGAATTTTAAGCCAGACGTACCAGAGAAGTACGACGGCAAGACGCATCCGTCAGAGTTCCTCAGCATCTACACCATCGCGGTGCAAGCTGCCGGGGGGCGGGACGACAAGATCCTTGCCAACTACTTCCCTCTGGTGCTCAAGCCCAACGTCAGGTCCTGGCTCATGCACTTGCCGGACAACTCCATATCCTCCTGGGCAGACCTATGCCATCAGTTTGTCGGCGCCTTTACAGGCGGCCACAAACCTCATGGCCAAGAAAGTGACCTTCATCTGCTTGCCCAGAAGGAAGGAGAGCCCCTGCGCAAGTACATTCAGAGATTCAGCCGTGTACAACACAACATCCCAGACGTCCACCCTGCCGCGGTCATCAGCGCGTTCCATCAGAACGTGCGTAACCGCAGGATGCGGGAGGAGATGGCGATGTGCAAGATCAGAGACGTCAGTGAGCTATATGCCCTGGCCGACAAGTGTGCACGTGCTGAGGAAGGGAGGAAACTCCCCGGAGAGAATACAGGAGCAGGAGGATCTGACAGCAAGGATGCTGCCCCGGCAAAGAAAAACCGGTGGCGGAACAACAGGAAGAAGAAAGGCAAAGATGTGCTAGTCGTTGAGCAGTCCGGCAACGAAGGTGTGATGGTCTGGCTTATTAGGGATGATAGACTACTCATATAAATAAGGAATTCCTTCTTTTTCGGGAGCCCATTCGGATAGAACTCCAAAGTTAAGCGTGCTCAGCTTGGAGTAGTTTAAGGATGGGTGACCGACAGGGAAGTTGCTCCCGGGTGCGCATGAGTGAGGACAAAGTGCGCAGAAAAGACTAGTATTGATTTGTGAGGCTAGTCTAGATCCCACCAGGAGTAACGACCACCGGCGGGTGTGTCTGGGGCGTTACAAGTTGTTATCAGAGCCGACCCTCGCGGTTACACGGATGTTTGCGGACAGTTTGCAGTCATGTTGTGCATGACATTTGTGACCCGTCGTGGCACACGGCATGGCACATGTGCTGTCCTGGAAGCATAGACGGTTGTGCCAAGAGGGAACGTTCCTGTGGCCCGACGAGGACGTCGGTTCCTCTGAGTGAGGGTGTATGTGATGGTCTGGCTTATTAGGGATGATAGACTACTCATATAAATAAGGAATTCCTTCTTTTCCGGGAGCCCATTCGGATAGAACTCCAAAGTTAAGCGTGCTCAGCTTGGAGTAGTTTAAGGATGGGTGACCGACAGGGAAGTTGCTCCCGGGTGCGCACGAGTGAGGACAAAGTGCGCAGAAAAGACTAGTATTGATTTGTGAGGCTAGTCTAGATCCCACCAGGAGTAACGACCACCGGCGGGTGTGTCTGGGGCGTTACAGAAGGTGGCGCCAAGAAAGCCAAAGTTGGCAGCTCCGACAAGGAGATTGCCGCATGCACCAACTGCCAGGTTGTGGCGGTCTCCGACAAGCAGGACGGCACCGACAAGCAGTAGTGCAAGATCCACCGCACCAAGGGCCATGACCTCCAGAGCTGCAAGAAGGTCAAGCAGCTTGTCGAGCGGCAAAAGGCTGAATACGAGCGACGCGACAAGGAGAAGGCCCAAGGAGGTGCTGGAGGATCCGGCACGAAACGCCCCGGCCAGGGAGGACGCCGCGGCAAGGCCAAGCAGCGGCAAGGAGACAGACCTCCCCGCGGCCGCGACAAGGATGAAGATGACGACGACGACGAAGACATGGATGATGTCGAGACCAGTGAGCAGGAGTTCCAGAAAGCCACAGAGGTCTTGTGCGTTGACGGTGGTGCTTCTCTGCATACTTCACACCGCCAACTCAAGCAGTGGGTGCGGGAAGTCAATGCGGCAGAACCACCTGTCGAATCACGCAAGCTTCTGAAATGGTCCAGCACGCCTATCATCTTTGATATTGAGGACCACCCTGATCGCACAACTGCGGTCGGGTGCTTGCCGATGTTGGTTTCACCAACTATCTGCAACCTCAAGGTCACTAAGATGTTAGTTGACGGCGGGGCCGGCTTGAACCTGATCTCCTTCGCTGTACTCCAGAAACTCCAGATCCCTGACAGCGAGCTCGAAGAGACCGGCACATTCCAAGGAATCAACCCGGGAAGGAGTAAGCCGAAGGGGAAGATCACGTTGCCGGTGACATTTGGCAGCGAGTTGAACTTCAGGACTGAGAGGGTCACTTTTGATGTTGCCGATTTTCCATTGCCTTACAATGGGATACTCGGCCGTCCAGCACTCGCCAAGTTCATGGCAGCCTCTCACTACGCATACAACATGCTGAAGATGCCAGGCCTGATAAGCGTCATCTCTGTCCCTGGCGACAAGAAGGATGCTCTTATCTGCGTCGACAAGATCTACCGAGAAGCAGCAGCCGCAACAGATCGCAAGACACCTGCCGTTGAAGCTCCCGGGGGGGAGAAGAAGACCAAGTCTGGCAAGAGTTCTGATGCCCACTCCAGCAAGCGCACCTCTTCGGAGTGCTGCGCTACCGTCGAGGACGCACCATCGAGCTCCACCGGCAAGTGTAAGAAGACAATGGCAGCTCCGCCAGAGACCAAGAAGGTGTCCGCCAAGGAGGACGGCACTGGTGGTACCTTCACCATCAGTGCCACTCTTGACCCTAAATAGGAAAGTGCGCTCATTGCTTTCCTGCGGGCGAACATCGACGTGTTTGCGTGGCAACCGTCTGACATCCCCGGTGTTCCCAGGAAAGTAATTGAGCACCATCTTGTCGTCTGTCCTCATGCGCGGCCCATCAAGCAGAAAGTCAGGAAACAAGCAGTGGAGCGCCAAGAATTCATCGCAGAAGAGATCAAGAAGTTGGAAGCAGCAGGCCTTGTCAGAGGAGTGCTCCATCCTACGTGGTTGGCCAATCATGTAGTCGTGCGCAAGGCAAACGGGAAATGGAGGCTTTGTATCGACTTTACCGATGTCAATAAAGCTTGTCCCAAAGACCCATTTCCCTTGCCGCGCATTGACCAGATTGTTGACTCCACGGCCGGATGTGACTTGCTTTCATTTCTTGACGCATACTCAGGATACCATCAGATCTTCATGGTAGAAGAGGATGAGGAGAAGACCGCATTCATCACTCCATGTGGCACGTACTGTTTCATACGGATGCCTTTCGGTTTAAAGAATGCTGGTTCAACATTTGCAAGGGTAGTCCATGCCGCTTTTGAGCCACAAATACACAAAAATGTGGAAGCCTACATGGATGACATAGTGGTCAAGAGCAAGGACAGGACAACTCTGATCCAAGATTTAGACGAGACCTTTGCAAATCTACGCAAGATCAGCCTCAAGCTCAACCCCGAGAAGTGTGTGTTTGGAGTCCCTTCCGGCAAGCTGATACGTCCAAAACGCATCTATAATTTCTGCTTGCTCCATGCCCCTTTTGGGTGATATTGCTATGATATTCATACACTTCCATACACTTTTGATCATATTTGGACTAACTTACTAATCCAGTGCACCCCAGTGCCAGTTTCTGTTTTCGGCTGTTTTTGTATTTCAGGTTTTCACGTTTCGAGAACTGCCCAGAAAAATCCAGAAAAATTATATAAAAAATCAGCGATACGGAAACAACACTGCGTCCGAAGGGCAGCCTGGGGGGAGGGGGCACAGGGGCTCCAGGCGCCCTGTGGGCGCGCCCCCCCTGGGCCGCGCCGGGGGGGGCGCCTCGGCCCCCCGAGGACCCCCCGGTGCCCTACTTTGGCATATATTTAAAGGGTTCCCCGTAACCCTCGAAACAGGACTTCTTTTCGCGATCCCATCTCTGTTCCGCCGCCGCCGCCGCTTCCAAGATCGGGAGCACCAGGAGAACTCTTCCCGGCACCCTGCCGGAGGGGAGGATCACCACCGGGAGCTTCTCCACCACCATGGACGCCTCCCGGATGACTCGTGAGTAGTCTCCCTTGGACCATGAGTCCATGACCCGTAGCTATGTGATGTTCTCCTCCCGTTCTTGTGCTTCACTAATTAGTCCTCGTGAGCTGCCCTACATGATCGAGGCACCTATGTAATCCTTATGTTGTTGCTATGTTGAGTTTGCTGGGATCCGATGGATTATGAGATTATGTTCAGATTGATCTTGAGTAATATATTTGATTCACCTCTTTTATATTTTAGTTCATAAGTAATTCTTGCATGTTCTCCGTTGTTATTTATTGCTTTGGCCAAGTAGTAGGTAGTGACTCCAAGAGGGAACGTTATGCTCGATTGTGGGTGCATGCCCCTCGATGACTAGCTTGAGTGACAGAAACATGAGTCTAGGGGATGTGCTGTTGCCACAAGGGGGGAAACAACGGTGCTTGTGCCCGCGGGTGCAAGGATTGTTTACTTTACGCAAAGTTCTTTTAATGCAGTTGTCTGTTGCATTGAGTTTACACTATGGGTGGGACTCGCAACTTAATACCAGCGAGATGTTCTGGATAGATATCTCAAGGTGGATGATTAGTGGTAGATATTGATGGATTTCGGTCTACTTACTTTGGCGTACCGCCCATGCTTTGAACCTCAACCTTTCTTGCAATGTAGTCAGCATTGGTTTGCGTTCGTGGTCCTGTCAATTGCCCAGCTGTAATTTGTTTACCTCACATAGCTGTTTTATCGTCTTTTGGGAGAGAGACATCACTAGTGAACATCATGAGACTCCGGGCCATATTACCATCATTGATCACATACACTATTTACTTTTCGCTATTTTATTTACTATTGCAAAACACTATCTATCACTACTATCATATTGCTTTTAACCCTTTGTGAACTACAAGGCCGGAGAGATTGACAACCTCTCTGTACTCGTTGGGAGCAAAGTTATTTGTATCTGTGTGCAGGTCCACGTTGATTGCTAATTGCGGCATTAGCAGTTGACACCTACCTGTTGAACCTAGGAGTCTCTGGGGATTCGATCCTTGGCATCTTTGCTAGGGGAAAACACTTCTACTTACTGCATCTTACACCTTCCACTTGGGGTAACCAACGAGGGGTTCGAGGCCCATCAAGGAGTATTTTCTGGCGCCGTTGCCGGGGACTCCACTCTTCAGGATAGGGGAGTTGCATGCTATCTTTTACCTTTGCTTTTTAGTCTTGTTAGTTTACCTTTCATTTTTTTGCTTTAGTTCCTTTTATCGAAAATCACAAAAATAGTTATCTTGCTTGCTTGCTACTATGGGTTCCACCGAGAACACCAAGTTGTGTGACTTCACTAGTCACAACAACGATGACTTTATCAGCACCTATCACTACACCTGCCACTTCAGCACCTTCATACGAAATTAAACCTGCTTTACTGAACTTAGTCATGAAAGAACAATTCTCCGGTGCTGGAGATGATGCTGCTTTACACTTGAACAATTTTGTAGAACTTTGTGATATGCAAAAGTACCAAGAAATAGATGGTAATATTGTTAAGCTTAAGCTTTTTCCTTTCTCCTTGAGAGGAGGAGCTAAAATTTGGTTTCAGTCTTTGCCTAGAAATAGCATAGATTCATGGGACAAGTGCAAAGATGCTTTTATTGGAAAATACTATCCACCTGCTAAAATTATCCAACTTAGAAGTAACATCATGAATTTTAAACAATTGGATAATGAACACGTTGCCCAAGCTTGGGAACGTATGAAGTCTCTTATCAAGAATTGCCCTACTCACGGTTTGACTACTTGGATGGTTATCCAAACTTTTTATGCAGGCTTGAACTTTACCTCGCGGAACTTGTTAGATTCGGCCGCGGGAGGAACCTTTATGTCAACTACACTTGGTGCTGCCACAAAGCTTCTCGATGAGATGATGACCAACTATTCCCAATGGCACACCGAACGCGCTCCAACAGGTAGGAAGGTAAACTCTGTCGAGGAGATTTCCTCCCTCAATGAAAAAGTTGACTTGATCATGTCTCTACTTTCGAAGCAATCTACTGTTGATCCTCGTGATGTTCCTTTGAATTCTTTGATTGCTCAAGAACAAGTAGATGTTAACTTTATCTCTAGAAATAATTTCAACAACAATGCTTATAGGAGTAACTTTGGTAACAATTCTAGACCGTTCCCCTCTAACTCTTATGGGAACAATAATGCTTATCCTAGTACCAAGAACTCCAATACTGAACTAGAGACCATGCTTAGAGATTTCATCACTACCCAAAAAGCCTTTAATAAGAATGTGGAAGAGAAACTACATAAACTAGATGATCTTTCTTTTAAGGTAGACCACTTAGCCAATGAGTTAAAATTGCTAAAAATTGAAACTTCTCCTCTTAAGGAGAGGGAAGTGATCCCTATTAATGCTACTCAAGTGCAAATCAATGAAAATATTAGGATGATGGCTAAGCTTAAAGAGAGATGGGCTAGAGAAAGGGAGGAAGAGGAAAGAATTAAGAGCCTTCCTACCCACCACACTGTTGCTACTATCCAAGTTATTGAGGATGTTCACACTCTTAGCACCCAATGTACTCCTGGTCCCAATGGACCTATTAATGGTGATGCTATAGAAACTACCAAACAGGTGAGCCTTAAGGACACCACTACTACTTTACTTGATGCTCATGACCTTGATTTTGATAATTGCACTCTTACCGAAGTTATTGATTTCCTTCACAAGATGTCTAGAGATCCCCGCACTAGCACGCTTAACCTTGCCTTCACAGAGCATATCACTAATGCTCTCATCAAAGCTAGGGAGGAGAAACTTAGAGTAGAAGCCTCCATACCTAGAAAGCTAGAAGATGGTTGGGATCCTATGATAAAAATTTATTTGAATGACTTCTCTTGTTATGCATTATGTGATGTTGGTGCTAGTACCTCTGTTATGCCCAAAAGACTATATGATATGCTTAAATTGAAATCCTTTGATTCTTGTTCTTTTGGAGATGTTCTCGTTGATTCTTCCATAAAGAAACCTTTGGGGAGGATCGACGATGTTCTTATTGTTGTCAATGATAATTATGTGCCCGTTGATTTTACTATTATGGATATTGAATGTGATCCTTCATGTCCAATTATTTTGGGACGTCCCTTTTTGCGCACCGTTGGTGCTGTCATTGACATGAAAGAGGGTAATATAAAATTTCAGTTTCCTCTCAAGAAAGGGATGGAACACTTCCCTCGTAAGAAGGTCAAGTTACCTTTTGAGTCCGTTGTACGGGCTAGCTATTCTTTTACTCTTGATAAAACTTGATCTTTGCATTATGCCTAGCTTAAAGGCATAAAAGAAAGCGCTTTTGGGAGGCAGCCCACATGAATAATTTTTTTGCTTTTGTTGTGTCTTGATGTTTTTTACTGCTGTAGCATCATCATTGTATCTTTGCTTTTCATATTTGTGCCAAGTATAGCCTCTGATTGCTAGAAAGTTCAAAAGTTGTGAGGTGCTGTCCAGGAAACAGATTCTGTCCTTGGATAGAAAAATTCGTATAAAATCACCAGATCATCTTTTTGGTCTGAATTTTTTCGACAGCGTTCTCTATATAATTGTCTTTCGTGCGTCAGTTCTGAGTTTTTTTATTTGAGTTGCAGAAGTATCCCGAACAGGTCAATTACTGCCTGCTGTTCTGTTTTTCACAGATTCTGTCCTGTTTTGCCTTACCTTCACTTTGCAAATTAAGAACTTGCTTTTTCTTTGCAAAAACCTTTTGGCAATCTTGAGAAACAGTAGAACTTCAAGAATATCCTTATTTCCAGCAAGGTATAATTATTTTATTAAGGGTACTAACCTCGCTAATCAGATTATGAATGAGTTATGTATGAAGGGAGTTTTCAAGTGTGCGAGGGAAGATGATAAAAAGATTCAGGAGTGTCAAGCGCTCAAGCTTGGGGATTCCCCCGTGCACCCCCAAGAAATATTCAAGGAGATTCAAGCGTCTAAGCTTGGGGATGCCCCCGTGCATCCCCTTCTCCATCAACATTATCAGTTCGTCTTTCGTTTCGCTATATTTTTATCACTTCATGTGTTATGTGCTATGCTTGGAGCGTCTTGCTTTTAGTTTTCCTTTTAGTTTTTCATAACGAGTTGGAACCCAGCATTCCTTTATGTGGGAGAGAAACACGCTCCACCTCTACCTAGAACATTACATAGAATTTTCATGTCTATCTATGCTATGTGTGTTCTTTGTCTTTTAAATAGCTACTATCGTGCTTTGCTCTTATTATTCATGCTTATCTTTTCAAGAGCTTTTATTTGGTTGGTTGCTTGAACTCTCTTTAATTACCATGCTCACCTTATTAAGAGAGTTTGCTTCCGTTGCATGGGTTTATGTGTCTATGATAAAGATGCTACTTTCATGATGGTGCTTAGTTGTTCGGGTTTTCTTATGGTTAATCTCAAATAGCTGGGGGGGTTCCCAATGTGTTATTGGAATACCAACTTGGTTTGTTTGCCTATGATGTGGTATGGTTTAGTAATATCTTCCTTCAAGAATTTACTTTGATTGACTTGGCGTATGCTCACACATATTCAAGACTGTAAAGAAAGTCTGTCAAGCCTTGATGATCTTTTGTTTCTAAGTAGCGATATAACTACCATGCCTGATTCAATATTGCTTTGTCGCTCTGCATGATTATGACCGTCATTGCTCTCTTAGTTGGTCGCTCCAAGTATTTTGCTAACCTCCACCTGCACTAAGAAAATTAACCATGCAATACATAGCTCATGGGAAAGTAGCCTAAAAACTATTGTGGTAAAGAATATGTTGCCTATGTATCTTATTTCTTATGAGTTGCTTGCTGAGCGGTAACCATGTTTCTAGGGACGCCATCAACTGTCACACTTTTGTTGAATATCATGTGAGTTGCTATGCATGTTCGTCTTGTCTGAAGTAAGGGTGATTTACCGTGGGTTGAATTAATATGCATATTGTTAGAGAAGAACATTGGGCCGCCAACCAAAGCCATGCATCATGGTGGAAGTTTTAGCTTGGACCTTAATCCTCAATCTCTCATGAGAATATGCTTATGCATTAAAGATGAGTCCATCATCTATTTTCTATGTTGTCCTGGTATGGATGTCCTCAAGTTGAGATCTATCAAAAACGAGAAATCAAATGCGATCTATCTCCTTGGACCTTTGTACAGGTGGCATAGAGGTACCCCTTTGTGACACTTGGTTAAAACATATGCAATGCAATGATAACCCATGGGGATCCGAGCTAATTAGGACAAGGAGCGAGCACTATTGGTATTCGATGCATGAGGCTTGCAACTTATAAAATGTTTTATGCATGCCACATATGAAGTACTACTACCGTTGACACAATTGCTTCCATGTTTCAAAATAAAAAGCTCTAGCACTTCAAGCACCAACTACTGAGAGCATGATTGTCATTCTGAGTGTAATGTGCATTGTTCCAAAGTAGCATTGTCTTTTGCATGATTGTGATATCGTTTATTCTGAAATGATTGTATCTAGTCATCACTTAAACCTTGAAGGTGCCCTTGCATTTATGTTTTGCATCACTAAAGGGGGCAAGCTAGATATCACTTGATCATATTTGCACATCATGTTCATTGCAAACCTTTTTGATGTTTCAGTTTCATATTGTAGAACTTTCAGTCATTTGTGATTTTCTCTTGAGACAACTTAATTACTATAGAATCATTGTCTCAGTAAGCTTTTGTCATATGACTATGAGAAAGTCTTATATGGTTAATAGCATGTCACCACAGAAATTATTCTTGTTATCATTTACCTACTCGAGGACGAGCAGGAATTAAGCTTGGGGATGTTGATACGTCCAAAACGTATCTATAATTTCTGCTTGCTCCATGCCACTTTTGGGTGATATTGCTATGATATTCATACACTTCCATACACTTTTGATCATATTTGGACTAACTTACTAATCCAGTGCACCCCAGTGCCAGTTTCTGTTTTCGGCTGTTTTTGTATTTCAGGTTTTCACGTTTCGAGAACTGCCCAGAAAAATTCAGAAAAATTATATAAAAAATCAGCGATACGGAAACAACACTGC
>LR738710.1:804047434-804213320 GCA_902687465.1 Secale cereale | reverse complement strand
CTCGGCCCCCCGAGGACCCCCCGGTGCCCTACTTTGGCATATATTTAAAGGGTTCCCCGTAACCCTCGAAACAGGACTTCTTTTCGCGATCCCATCTCTGTTCCGCCGCCGCCACCACTTCCAAGATCGGGAGCACCAGGAGAACTCTTCCCGGCACCCTGCCGGAGGGGAGGATCACCACCGGGAGCTTCTCCACCACCATGGACGCCTCCCGGATGACTCGGAGTAGTCTCCCTTGGACCATGAGTCCATGACCAGTAGCTATGTGATGTTCTCCTCCCGTTCTTGTGCTTCACTAATTAGTCCTCGTGAGCTGCCCTACATGATCGAGGCACCTATGTAATCCTTATGCTGTTGCTATGTTGAGTTTGCTGGGATCCGATGGATTATGAGATTATGTTCAGATTGATCTTGAGTAATATATTTGATTCACCTCTTTTATATTTTAGTTCATAAGTAATTCTTGCATGTTCTCCGTTGTTATTTATTGCTTTGGCCAAGTAGTAGGTAGTGACTCCAAGAGGGAACGTTATGCTCGATTGTGGGTTCATGCCCCTTGATGACTAGCTTGAGTGACAGAAACATGAGTCTAGGGGATGTGCTGTTGCCACAAGGGGGAAAACAACGGTGCTTGTGCCCGCGGGTGCAAGGATTGTTTACTTTACGCAAAGTTCTTTTAATGCAGTTGTCTGTTGCATTGAGTTTACACTATGGGTGGACTCGCAACTTAGTACCAGCGAGATGTTCTGGATAGATATCTCAAGGTGGATGATTAGTAGTAGATATTGATGGATTTCGGTCTACTTACTTTGGCGTACCGCCCATGCTCTGAACCTCAACCTTTCTTGCAATGTAGTCAGCATTGGTTTGCGTTCGTGGTCCTGTCAATTGCCCAGCTGTAATTTGTTTACCTCACATAGCTGTTTTATCGTCTTTTGGGAGAGAGACATCACTAGTGAACATCATGAGACTCCGGTCCATATTATCATCATTGATCACATACACTATTTACTTTTCGCTATTTTATTTACTATTGCAAAACACTATCTATCACTACTATCATATTGCTTTTAACCCTTTGTGAACTACAAGGCCGGAGAGATTGACAACCTCTCTGTACTCGTTGGGAGCAAAGTTATTTGTATCTGTGTGCAGGTCCACGTTGATTGCTAATTGCGCCGTTAGCAGTTGACACCTACCTGTTGAACCTAGGAGTCTCTGGGGATTCGATCCTTGGCATCTTTGCTAGGGGAAAACACTTCTACTTACTGCATCTTACACCTTCCACTTGGGGTAACCAACGAGGGGTTCGAGGCCCATCACAAGCTTCTCGGGTTCTTCGTGTCTCAGCGGGGAATTGAAGCCAATTCCGACAAGATCAGGGCCATTGAGCAGATTGAAGCACCAAAGCGCGTCAAGGATGTACGAAGACTTGCCGGTTGCGTGGCTGCTCTCAGCAGGTTTATCTCTAAGTCTGCTGAGCGCGCCCTGCCGTTTTTCAAAATATTGAAAAAGGCAGGTCCAATGAAATGGACTCCGGAAGCGGAGGCTGCGCTGCAAGACTTGAAGAGATACCTGTCCTCCACTCCAATACTTGTCGCACCTAAACCACAAGAGAAGTTGCTGCTGTATATAGCGGCAACTAATCAAGTGGTTAGTGCTGCGTTAGTAGTGGAGAGGGAGGCAGATGATGAGCCAGCAACCACAGCAGGCGCGTCCAGCGACAAGCAGGGGGCTTCCCCAACAAGCTCTGGCCCCGACAAAGGTGGATCTGCGCAGGCGTGCGAGGAGATACAGAAGAGAATGGTGCAGCGCCCAGTTTACTTTGTCAGTTCCCTTCTGCAGGGGGCTAGGTCAAGGTACTCTGGTGTGCAGAAATTGCTTATCGGCCTCCTCATGGCCTCGAGAAAGCTGCGCCATTACTTTCAAGCACATGAGATCACAGTTGTCACTCGTTTTCCGCTGAAGAGGATACTGCAGAATCCAGAAGCAACAGGCATGATTGTTGAGTGGGCACTGGAACTGTCAAGCTTTGGCCTCAAGTTTGAGAGCACTTCAACTATCCAAAGCAGAGCATTGACAGAATTCATAGCAGAATGGACGCCCACACCAGATGAAGAAATTCCAGAAATGAACATCCCCGTCAAGGAAGCGAGCAAAGAGTGGCTGATGTACTTTGATGGTGCCTTCTCGCTGCAAGGCGCCGGTGCTGGCGTGCTGCTTGTCGTACCCACCGGAGAGCACCTCAAGTACGTAATCCAGATGTACTTTCCCAAGGAGCAAGCAACAAACAATACCGCAGAGTATGAATGTTTGCTTGCCGGTCTCAGGATCGCGGCAGACCTTGGGATCAAGAAGCTCATTGTCAGGGGTGACTCGCAGCTTGTCGTCCGCCAAGTGAACAAGAGTTATCAGAGTCCATTGATGGAAGCCTAATGAAGTGAGAAAGCTAGAAGAGCACTTTGACGGCCTACAGATGGAGCATGTTCCAAGAGCTCAGAACGACGTTGCCGATGGCCTGTCGAAGTGCGCCGCACTTAAGTTACCTGTGGAACCAGGGATCTTTGTGCTCAAGGTGACTCAACCGTCTGTAACATCATCAACTGGACAGAGCAAGCAGAGGAAGTTGATTTTTGGTGACTATTTTCTGGCAGAGCTTCCCGAAGCCGCCGCCAAGAAGGTCCCCAAGATCAACACCAAGAGTGCTGAGGAGCAGTCTGCTCCGGCAAGCCCTAGGGTTTGTTCCGTTGAAGCAGAGGCTCCCGACAAGTTTTGCTCCGGCAAGCTTGCCGGGGAACATCAAGCTCCGGCAGAGCCGCAGGTCCTCGCCGTAGAAGCGGATGTTCCCGCAGCAGCAGATGTGCCTTTAGTCCTTGTTGTCGAGCCACAAGCTCCAGCATGGGCACAGCAGATTGTCCATTTCCTTCAGACAGGAGAACTTCCGGAAGAGCAAGAAGAAGCGGAAAGAGTAGCCCGGCAGTCAAGTATGTACCAGTTTGCCGACAACACACTGTATAGAAGAAGACTCGACGGTGTGAAATTGAAGTGTATTCACCGGGAAGACGGACAAAAGCTGTTGGCAGAGATACATGGAGGCATATGTGGTCACCACATTAGCGCAAGAGCACTTGCCGGCAAAGCGTTCAGGCAAGGTTTCTTTTGGCCAACAACCCTCCAGGATGCAACTGCACAAGTAACCAAGTGTGAAGCGTGCCAGTTCCATTCCAAGCAGATACACCAGCCAGCTCAAGCTCTCCAGACGATCCCTTTATCCTGGCCATTTTCGGTATGGGGGCTCGACATCCTCGACCCCTTTCCCCGAGCAGTCGGGGGCTTTGAGTACTTGTACGTTGCAATCGACAAGTTCACAAAGTGGCCGGAAGTGAAGGCAGTGAGGAAGGTGACAGCACAGTCAGCAGTCAAGTTCTTCAGGTCGATTGCTTGCCGCTTCGGGATCCCTAACAGGATCATCACCGACAACGATACGCAATTCACGAGCCGCACCTTCATGCAGTACGTCCAAGATCTTGGCGCCAAGGTCTGCTTCGCTTCTGTTGCTCACCGGAGAAGCAACGGTCAAGCGGAGAGGGAAAATGCTGAAGTGCTGCGCGGGCTCAAGACCAGAACTTTCGACAGGCTGCGCAAGTGCGGAAGAAACTGGATTGAGGAGGTGCCGGTGGTTCTTTGGTCGATCAGGACGACGCCAAATCGAGCCACCGGCCAGACACCTTTCGCCCTAGTCTATGGAGCGGAGGCAGTTCTCCCCACGGAACTCGTATACGGGTCACCTCGAGTGCTCGCTTATGATGAGCTTGAGCAAGAGCAGCTGCGACAAGATGACGCGCTGCTCCTTGAGGAAGACAGTCTTCAGGCTGCTGTACGAGCTGCTCACTACCAGCAAGCTTTGCGCCGCTACCATAGCCGCAAAGTTAACACCAGAAGTCTCGAGGAAGGCGACCTTGTTCTTCAGCGCGTTCAGTCCGCCAAGAATTCCAACAAGTTGACGCCGAAGTGGGAAGGCCCTTACCGGGTGAAACGAGTCACTAGGCCTGGTGCTGTCCGCCTTGAGACCGAAGATGGCATTCCGGTGAGCAACTCCTGGAACATTGAACATCTTCGTAAGTTTTATCCGTAAGGCGCGGTTGCCGGAACCCGTTCCGGCAACCACCTTTTGTACAAGTCTTGCCGATGCTGCATGTAATCCTTTGTACAAAGCCGGGCGCAGACCCCGTGCATAAGTAAAGCTGATGTGCTCCGCACATCTTGTCAATTTCATGCTTTCTATTTTTTGCATGTGATAACTGACACTTTGTGCAGCACCTACCCCCGGTAAGCAATAACGAGCCATAAGGCTCCATATCTTTATTTTCTCTTCTTTCTTTTTCTCAAGGAAAGGAAGGTTCCCTCACCCACAAGTTTGCCGGGGGGGAGGAGAAGATAATGGTATGGCCCAGGCGTCGTTCAAGAAAGTTTCGCCTTACCGGGAAGCAAACAACAGAAAAGCTAAGTTGCCAGAGTTTGAGCAATCAGATTTTTAAAATTTTTAAGTTATCTTCCTTGAACGATCGTGCTTTGTATGGAAAACCTGTGCGCGGAGGAACCAACTCGTAGCTAGTTGCGCCCTTACTTTGTTTCGAGTCCGCTCAACAACTTAAGTGAGCTGCGACTAGTTGTGACAAGGTTTCTAGTCGGTAACGGCACCGCCAGCAGGCTGCTGACGTCCCGCACTCAGCGCTCGCGGCTAAGGTGCCCGCGCCAGCAAGTTCCCTAAAAGCATAGGGCAAAAACATACAAAGGAAGGAATCAAGTAAAGGGAATAACATTGCAATCAGCTACCCAAAATAGAGTTATATTACAAGGTAGCTTGTCGCAGCTCAAACAGATTGTTCTCATAACATGACTAGCAGCGACAAGAAAAGAAGAAAACGGGCGGCCTAGTCTACGCGATCGCCCTCAACCCTCTTGATCCCGCTCACCTTGTCCATAATGGGTGCGACAAGGGCCTTGAGCGCTTCCAGATCAGCATCCGGCGGCAGGGACTTGAGGATGTTGGTGAGGTTGAGGCCCGGGTTGTGGAAGGCCACCTTCACCAACACCTTTTGAAGAGCTCCCGCGCAGATCTTGCGCGACTCGTCGGCCAGCTGCTTTGGGATCCTCTTCCGGAGTCGCTGGAGGGCCGTCGCCACGCCTTTGAAGAGCAAGGTGAGCTTGGCGCCGGGTTGGAGGTTCTCATCAGAGGGATACCTGAGATCCTCCATCCCCAGCTGCGCCAGCTCCTTGTCAATATCTGCGGCAGCGTTCACGAGCCCCTCCGTCCAGTGCTCCACGGTCTCCCTAAAAGTGTTCAGGACGGCAGCAGCACTCGCCAGCAGCGCCTTCTCGGCCTTGATCTCCTCCTTCAAGGCCGCCTCCAGCTCCCTGGCGCTGTCCAGCGTCTTGGTCAAAGTGGTCAGCTTCAACTCAAGATCTGCGTTGGAGTCCTTGGCGGTGCTAAGCTCCTTGCCCTTCTCGGCGAGATGAACCTGCAGCTCTGAGTTGCTGTGGGCGTCCTTCTCCCGCTCACACTTGAGCGCGGCAATCTCCTCACCGCTCGCCTTGAGATCGGCCTCTAGCTGCGCCACCTTCGTCTCCAGCTCTTTCTCAGCAGCCTCGATAGCTGCGGCAGCATCCTCTGCTAGCTTGAGGGCTCCGCCGAATGATTGCTCGCGCGTGGCAAGCTCCTCCTCGTGGCTGTCAAGGTTGATCTTCCGCTCCGCCAGCTCGCCCTCCTGTGCAGACAGCTTCTCAGCGGCAAGCCGCTGTTGCTCTTCGACGTCAGCCTTCTCAAGGAAGAAGGCCTTCTGCTCCTCGGCGAGCTGCTCCCGCTCCTCTGCCAAGGACCGGAGAGCTTCCTGGTGAAGACCCCAGAGCTCCTCCGCGCGTTTCTCGATGTCAGCTCCCGCCTTCGCGGCAAGCGCCTCTCGAGACTCCAGCTTGGCCTGCCGAGCGCGGTAGAGCGACAACAGCTTCCGCAGCAGTCGCTCCTCCTCGGGCTCGCCGCTGCTGCTGCTTGGCGCGTCAACCAGCGTCAGCCCAGCGGAGGCAAGCACCTCTCCATCGAAGATTTCTCCTTCGACCGGCGCCCTGGAGCTTGACGCCCAGGGGAGTTTGATGAAGACGCCATCGCCGGCCTTCAAGTAGATGCCTGGTTGGGGCTCTTCGGAGCCTGACGCTGCGGCAGCGGCGGAGGGATCGGCGGTCGGCGTAGCGCCTGGCGCTCCTGCGGCCTCAGGGCCGTCAGTGCGATCGCCAGACCCCCCGCCAGCTTCTGCGGCGGCAGCTTTGGCGGCCCCTTCGCCGGCGGGATCATCGGCGCCGGCTGCTTCCTCGGTGACAGCGGCGTCGGCGGCGGCTTCGGTGGTTCTCGCCTCACCAGCGACCTCGGTCTCCATCGGCTCCGCAGCAGATGGATCTGACGGCCGGAAAAGGGAGAAGAGTCAAGCAAATTTCCAAAAAGAAGATCAAAGGAAGAAAAGCCAAAGGGAAGTTTTGAAGCGAGAGGATTACCTGTGCCGGGTTCTGCAGCCATAGTCTCCGCCGCCGGAGGGCCGCTGGTGTTGCCGCTTGCCGGCATCCCTCCTGCGCGAGCCGGCTCCTCGGCAGAGTCCCTTGCCAGAGAACTCTCCCTTGGCGGCGAAGTCGAAGCAGATGGCATGTCAGGGGCGGTCTCCAAGCGCTCCTGGTGGGGCTGCTCTGCTCCTACACAAACCAAGATCAGATGTCAGCAAAGTAAAGAGTATCCATGCATGCCTAACAGCGGAAAGCAAACCATATACTTACGCTGGGGGCTGCTCTGAAGAACAGTTGCCGGGTCCGGCAAGGTGGTCTCCGTCAAGGTGGCCTCCGGCAAGGTGGTCTCCGGCAAGGGGGTCTCGGGGGCATCCTCTGCTTTCATGGTGTATTCTTCCTCGACGATAATCACCTCCCTTGGACGCGCCGGGACCTTAGCTCTCTTCGCTGCTCTCTGGGCCAGAGTCCTGAAAAGGAACAAGTTCGGAGTACAGCAAATAAGATACAAGACAAAACAGCAAGAATTGAAGAACTATAAGTACAGCGAGGAATCTTACTCTTCTTCTTCCTCGTCGGAGCTGAGCGCGGAGAAGTCGAAGTCCGGCTCACGTCCGGCGCGAGGAGGCGGAGGAGTAGGCTCCCTTGGCCGCTTGGCGGGAGCAGTGGCGGTGGTCCGAGACGACCCCGCCCCGACTGCCGCCGCGGCTTGAGAAGCGGCAGGAGCAGAAGCGGTGGCCCGGGAGGACCCCGCTCCAGTTGCCGCAGTAGCGTGAGACGCTCCCGCGGCAACAACACTTGCCGCGGTGGAGCGTGTCACGCGGCACGGCGGCTGTTGACTCGTCTGCCGCTCCGCTACGTCCCCGTCCTTGCGGAGACGCCTTCTTGGTGGAGCTGGGGGCTCTGCTTATGGCGAGCTGCCCGAAGATGAGGAGGAAGAGGAGTCGATCTCCAGCGAGCCGCTCGTATCCTCAGCGGGCTCGCTCGACTCGACGTCATGCCCGGCACGGCTTGCCGCCTCTGCTGCCTCTGCCTCCTCCTCGCCGGCAAGCTCCTCTCGCTCGGCACGGCTTGCCGCCTCTGCTGCCTCTGCCTCCTCCACGGTGAATCCAAACTCACCCGCGGCTGCGGCTGCCGCCGCCTCTTCCAGTCTAGTGGCGATGCGTTTAACCTCCGCATCGGTGGTGTCGCGGGTGAGGCCTTTCTTTTCGTCGGAGCGGACCGGCTTTTCTACCAAGCCGTCGAAGAACTCCTGCACGACGACGTCTTCAGGCTCTCGCCAAGTTGGGACAATTCCATGCGAGTCGCACAGTGGCATCATTGCACGGATGCGGTTGAGCGCGGAGTTGTTGCACAGCGGAACGACGTCCTTCGGCAACCTGAACACTTCGGGATGTTGAGGGTCGTACTTGAACAGCTCCTGGAGTATCGCGTTGAGCTCTAGAACAGTGAAGTTGAAGTTGAGGCCCGGACGCAGCCTCATGATGTCCGCCGCATTCTTGAACTCCCAGGCGGGTCTCCTCCTCTCCTGCAGGGGGGCGATGCGGCGGCGAAGAAAATCTGCGCCAACTGCGCCTACAGTGAGCCCGGCAAGCCTGAGGCGTTGGATCTGGGCGACGGCAATCTTTAGCCTATCATCTTCCGGGGCCACGCTGCTCCAATCGCTGCCGCGTACTACTGGGGCTTAGCACCGGGCGGTAAACGGCTGCGGGTTCTCCTCGACAATCCAGCACCAGTTGGCTCTCCATTCCTCCCACTTGCTGCGGAGCTCTCCCTCCAGATAAGCGTCCTTCTTGCCGACCCTCAAGATCCAGGCGATTCCGCCGGATAAAGGCTCTCCTCTCTCAACTCGAGGCATAAAGAAGTGGCGGAAAAGGGCTACATTTGGATAGACTCCGACAAAGTTTTCGCAGAGATGTGCGAAAACTGCCATGGTCAGAACAACATTGGGGGTGAAGTCAAGGAGGCGGAACCCGTAGGTGTTCATGATATCACAGAAAAACTCAGAGAAAGGCGGGCAGAGCCCGCAATAGAAGAACAAGGCGAAGAAGGGATATCCAGTTGGGGCCATTTTCCAAGCGACAGCTGGAAGTACCTTCGTGCGCGGATGCGCTCGCGTCTCCCCCGACCAGAAGAGGTAGTAATACTCCCTCAGCTCCTTCGCGGCGAGCTTGGGGGGGAAGATCGCCCGCTCCTTTCGCAGCGCCGCGAGCCGCTGCGCCTCGGCCGACTTCACGCCCTTCCCCTTTTCGGCTTTCGGAGCCATGGCGGAAGTGGTGGGGGAGGTCGACGGCGTTGGTGGTGCTGGTGGCGATGGGGGGCAGGGCGCTGCTCTCTTTTAGTTTTGGGAAGAAGGGGGAGCAGCGTATGAGTAGCAACTGGCGGATGGACGAACTGCCCCTGTTTCCCCTGCTTATAAGGAGGGAGGGGGCGGACGTTTCGCCTTTCCGAATAAAGAAACCACCCACGATCTCTCCCACGACGCCGCAATCAACACGTGTCGTTCAGGGAGGGCGCGGTGGATACGGAGAGAGATACGGCGTAACCCAGGCCGCGCGTGCCCGAGCCCTGTTTTGGGCCTAGCCCGACAGCGCTCGGCATCGTGTATGGCCCATGCCCGGGGGCTCCTATCGGTGTACTAGAGTAAGGGTACCCTAGTATCCCGAACTTGTGCACGGGCAGTCGCAGCCTCCCGCGGCAAGGCTTGCCGGGTGACCGCCAAGGTCCTCTGTGGTTCCTTTGGAGCCATTCAAGAACAAAGTATTTAAGCCAAGGAGACAAGACCCCGGCAAGAGGAGCTTGCCGGGAAGGCCAACCAAGGCATCTCAAGGAACTTGCCGCGACGCGCCACGCGTCCCGGCAAGGCCCGGTGAGCGGCAAGCTCCCGGACGCGACAAGGCAACAACCGCGGCAAGGCGCTTGCCGCGACAAGCTATCACTCTGTACCCGCGCTCTAGCACATCCATCAACGTGTCACTCTGGGACCCTTCCAGGCGTACGTGGCGGGAGGCTGTGCAGCCAGCGGTGCGCGGTGGCAAGCGGCGCTGACAAGATTGCCATCGTGGCGAACGGTGGCGTCCCTGACGGTCCCTTTTTGCACTGTTTGGGCGACGCAGATGGGCATTCAATGCCCTTGTCCCCTGCCATCAGGGTTAGGTATGATACACTGTACAAGTAGTTGTACCAACCGCAACACCTTTCCATTTTTACCCTTGTCTATGTTGCCACCTGTCAGTGACCCCTTGAGCATATAAAAGGAGGCCCATGCGCAACGTAGAGGGGGGGGACGATCAGAACACTCACGCTCGGTCTCGTTAGCTGCTGGTGTGTACTGTAGCACTCAGCGCTCCCGAGCAAGAACTCAATACAAACCACAAAGCAGAAGTAGGGTTTTACGCATCCGTGCGGCCCGAACCTGGGTAAACTGCTCATGTGCTTCGCCTCGATCTGCGCTTCGTGCGATCTCCGCCCCCGCCGAACCGAAAGGGGCTCGGTCCGCCGGTCCCCATAGGTGCTCGTCGATCAGTTTCCCCGACAATCTCCAAGAGACCATTGCATTGATAATTGATACGTCTCCAATGTATCTATAATTTTTTATTGTTCCATGTTGTTATATTATCATTCTTGGATGTTTTACAATCATTTTATATCATTTTTTGGTACTAACCTATTGACATAATGCCAAGTGCCAGTTGTTATTTTCTGCATGTTTTTTACATTGCAAGAAATCAATATCAAACGAAACCGAAACACCGCGAAACTTTTTGACTCTAGTGCAAGTAATAATACACTCTTGTCTACATTATTGACTCTAGTGCAAGTGGGAGACTGAAGGAAATATGCCCTAGAGGCAATAATAAAGTTGCTATTTATATTTCCTTATATCATGATAAATGTTTATTATTCATGCTAGAATTGTATTAACCGGAAACTTAGTACATGTGTGAATACATAGACAAAACAGAGTGTCCCTAGTATGCCTCTACTAGACTAGCTCATTGATCAAAGATGGTTATGTTTCCTAACCATAGACATGAGTTGTCATTTGATCAATGGGATCACATCATTAGGAGAATGATGTGATGGACAAGACCCATCCGTTAGCTTAGCACTATGATCGTTTAGTTTTACTGCTATTGCTTTCTTCATGACTTATACATGTTCCTATGACTATGAGATTATGCAACTCCCGAATACCGTAGGAACACCTTGTGTGCTATCAAACATCACAACGTAACTGGGTGATCATAAAGATGCTCTACAGGTGTCTCCGAAAGTGTTCATGGTGTTGGCATAGATCAAGACTAGGATTTGTCACTCCGAGTGTCGGAGAGGTATCTCTGGGCCCTCTCGGCACATCATAATAAGCCTTGCAAGCAAAAGACTAATGAGTTAGTCACGAGATGATGTATTACGGAACGAGTAAAGAGACTTGCCGGTAACGAGATTGAACTAGGTATAGAGATACTGACGATCGAATCTCGGGCAAGTAACATACCAATGACAAAAGGAACAACGTATGTTGTTATGCGGTTTGACCGATGAAGATCTTCGTAGAATATGTAGGAGCCAATATGAGCATCCAGGTTCCGCTATTGGTTATTGACCGGAGATGAGTCTCGGTCATGTCTACATAGTTCTCGAACCCGTAGGGTACGCACGCTTAACGTTTGATGACGATCGGTATTATGAGTTTATGAGTTTTGATGTACCGAAGGAGTTCGGAGTCCCGGATGAGACCGGGGACATGACGAGGAGTCTCGAAATGGTCGAGACATAAAGATCGATATATTGGATGACTATATTCGGACATCAGAAAGGTTCCGAGTGATTCGGGTATTTTTCGGAGTATATGGACCTTATTGGGCCATACGGGAATAGAGAAGAAAGGCCAAAAGGAAGGAGGCGTGCGCCCCCCCTGTGTTCCGAATTGGACAAGGGGTGCAGCCCCCTTTTCCTTCTCCCTCTCCACCTCTTTCCTTCTCTCCTACTCCGGAAAGGAAAGGGGAATCCTACTAGGACTTGGGAGTCCTAGTAGGACTCCCCACACTTGGCGCGCCCCCTCTAGGGCCGGCCTCTCCCTTGCTCCTTTATATACGAGGGCAGGGGGGGCACCCTAGGACACACAAGTTGAATTGTTTTAGCCGTGTGCGGTGCCCCCTCCACAGAAACACACCTTGGTCATATCGTTGCAGTGCTTAGGCGAAGCCCTGCGCCGGTAGATACATCATATCCGTCACCACGCCGTCGTGCTGATGAAACTCTCCCGTAAAGCTCAACTGGATCAAGAGCTCGTGGTACGTCATCAAGCTGAACGTGTGCTAAACGCGGAGGTGCCGTACGTTCGGTGCTTGATCGGTTGGATCGCGAAGAAGTTCGACTACATCAACCGCGTCACTTGACGCTTCCGCTCCCGGTCTACGAGGGTACGTAGACACACTCTCCCCTCTCGTTGATATGCATCTAATAGATAGATCTGTTGTGATCGTAGGAAAATTTTGAAAATACTACGTTCCCCAACAGTGGCATCATGAGCCAGGTCTATGCGTAGATGATATGCACGAGTAGAACACAAGTCAGTTGTGGACGATACTAGTCATACTGCTTACCAGCATGTCATACTTTGATTCGGCGGTATTGTTGGATGAAGCGGCCCGGACCGACATTACGCGTACGCTTACGCGAGACTGGTTCTACCGACGTGCTTCGCACACAGGTGGCTGGCGGGTGTCAGTTTCTCCAACTTTAGTTGAATCAAGTGTGGCTACGCCCGGTCCTTATGAAGGTTAAAACAGCACATACTTGACGAAATATCTTTGTAGATTTGTATGCGTAGGTAAGAACAGTTCTTGCTAAGCCCGTAGCAGCCACGTAAAACTTGCAACAACAAAGTAGAGGACGTCTAACTTGTTTTTGCAGGGCATGTTGTGATGTGATATGGTCAAGACATGATGAGTTATACGGTTTTATATGAGATGATCATGTTTTGTAAAGTTATTGGCAACTGGCAGGAGCCATATGATTGTCGCTTTATTGTATGAAATGCAATCGCCATGTAATTGCTTTACTTTATCACTAAGTGGTAGCGATAGTCGTAGAAGCAATAGTTGGTGAGATGACAACGATGCTACGATGGAGATCAAGGTGTCGCGCCGGTGACGAAGGTGATCATGACGGTGCTTTGGAGATGGAGATCAAAGCACAAGATGATGATGGCCATATCATGTCACATATTTTGATTGCATGTGATGTTTATCTTATTATGCTTCTTATTTTGCTTAGTACGGCGGTAGCATTATAAGATGATCCCTTACAAAATTTCAAGGTATAAGTGTTCTCCCTGAGTATGCACAGTTGCGAAAGTTCATCGTGCCGAGACACCACGTGATGATCGGGTGTGATAAGCTCTACGTTCAAATACAACGGGTGTAAGCCAGTTTTGCACACGCAGAATACTCGGGTTAAACTTGATGAGCCTGGCATATGCAGATATGGCCTCGGAACACTGGAGACCGAAAGGTCGAGCGTGAATCATATAGTAGATATGATCAACATAAGATGTTCACCATTGAAAACTACTCCATCTCACGTGATGACCGGACATGGTTTAGTTGATTTGGATCACGTGATCATTTAGATGACCAGAGGGATGTCTATCTAAGTGGGAGTTCTTCAAGTAATATGATTAATTGAACTTTAATTTATCATGAATTTAGTCCTCGTAGTATTAGCATATCTATGTTGTAGATCAATAGCTCACGATGTTGCTCCCCGTTTATTTTTTATATGTTCCTAGAGAAAACTAAGTTGAAAGATGTAGTAGCAATGATGCGGAATTGTTCCGTCATCTGAGGATTATCCTCATTGTTGCACAGAGAATTATGTCCTTGATGCACCGCTAGGTGACAGACCTATTGCAGGAGCAGATGTAGACGTTATGAACGTTTTGACAAAAGCTCGGTATGATGACTACTTGATAGTTTAAGTGCACCATGCTTTACGGCTTAGAACCGGGACTTCAAAAACGTTTTCAACGCAGCATATACGATGTTCCAAGAGTTGAAATTAGTATTTCATACTCATGCCCGTGTCGAGAGGTATAAGACTTCTGACAGTACTTTGCCTACAAGATGGAGGAGAATAGCTCAACCAGTGAGCATGTGCTCAGATTGTCTGGGTACTACAATTACTTGAATCAAGTGGGAGTTAATCTTCCAGATAAGATAGTAATTGACAAAGTTCTCTAGTCACTATCACCAAGTTAGTAGAACTTCGTGATGAACTATAATATGCAAGGGATGATGAAAGGAATTCCCGAGCTCTTCGCGATGCTGAAGTCGGCGAAGGTAGAAATCATGAAAAAGCATCAAGTGTTGATGGTTAACAAGACCACTTGTTTCAAGTAAAGGGCAAAGGGATAGAAGGGGAACTTCAAGAAGAATGACAAGAAAGTTGTCTCTCCCGTGAAGAAACCCAAAGCTAAAACTCAAGCCTGAAACTAAGTGCTTCTACTACAAAGGAAATGGTCACTGGAAGTGGAACTGCCCTAGATACTTGGCGGCAAAGAAGGATGGCAAAGTGAACAAAGGTATATTTTTATATACAGATTATTGATGTGTACTTTACTAGTATTCATAGCAACCCCTGGGTAATTGATACCGGTTCAGTTGCTAAAATTAGTAACTCGAAACGAGAATTGCAGAATGAACAGAGACTAGTTAAAGGTGAAGTGATGATGTGTGTTGGAAGTGGTTCCAAGATTGATATGATCATCATCGCACACTCCCTATACTTTCGGGATTAGTGTAAAACCTAAATAAATGTTATTTGGCATTTGCGTTGAGCATGAATATGATTTGATCATACTTGTTGCAATACGGTTATTCATTTAAAGTCATAGAATAATTGTTATTCTGTTTACATGAATAAAACCTTCGATGGTCATACACCCAATGAAAATAGTTTGTTGGATCTCGATCGTGGTGACACACATATTCATAATATTGAAGCCAAAAGATGCAAGGTTAATAATGATAGTGCAACTTATTTGTGGCACTGCCGTTTAGGTCATAATGGTGTAAAGCGCATGAAGAAACTCCATAGTGATGGACTTTTGGAATCACTTGATTATGAATCACTTGGTGCTTGCGAACCATGCCTCATGGGCAAGATGACTAAAACTCCGTTCTCCAGAACAATGGAGCGAGCAACAGATTTGTTGGAGATCATACATACAGATGTATGTGGACCAATGAGTGTTGAAGCTCGCGGCGGGTATCGTTATTTTCTGACCTTCACTGATGATTTGAGCAGATATGGGTATATCTACTTAATGAAGCACAAGTCTGAAACATTTGAAAAGTTCAAAGAATTTCAGAGTGAAGTGGAGAATCATCGTAACAGGAAAATAAGAGTTTCTACGATATGATCGTAGAGGTAAAATATTTGAGTTAGCGAGTTTGGCCTTCAGTAAAAACAATGTGAAATAGTTTCACTACTCACGCCACCTGGAGCACCACAGTGTAATGGTGTGTCCGAACGTCATAACTGTACTCTATTAGATATGGTGCGATCGATGATGTCTCTTACCGATCTACCACTATCACTTTTGGGGTTATGCATTAGAGACAGCTACATTCACGTTAAATAGGGCACCATCTAAATCCGTGGAGATGACACCGTATGAACTGTGGTTTGACGAGAAACCTAAGCTGTCATTTCAAGTTTGGGACTGCGATGCTTATGTGAAAAAGTTTCAACATGATAAGCTCGAACCCAAATCGGAGAAGTAAATCTTCATAGGATACCCAAAAGAAACTGTTGGGTACACCTTCTATCACAGATCCGAAGGCAAGGTCTTTGTTGCTAAGAGTGGATCCTTTCTAGAGAAGGAGTTTCTCTCGAAAGAAGTGAGTGGGAGGAAAGTAGAACTTGATGAGGTAATTGTACCTTCTCCCGAATTGGAAAGTGGAACATCACAGAAACTAGTTCCAGTGATTCCTACACCAATTAGTGAGGAAGCTAATGATGATGATCATGAAACTTCAGATCAAGTTTCTGCTGAACTTCGTAGATCAACCAGAGTTCATTCCGCATCAGAGTGGTACGGCAACCCAGTTCTGGACGTCATGTTACTGGACCATGATGAACCTACGAACTATGAGGAAGCGATGATGAGCCCAGATTCCGCAAAATGGCTTGAGGCCATGAAATCTGAGATGGGATCCATGTATGAGAACAAAGTGTGGACTATGGTTGACTTGCCCGATGATCGGCAAGCCATCAAAAATAAATGGATCTTCAAGAGGAAGACTGGCACTGACGGTAATGTTACTATCTACAAAGCTCGACTTGTTGCGAAAGTTTTTCAACAAGTTCAAGGAGTTGACTACGATGAGACTTTCTCACCCGTAGCGATGCTTAAGTCTGTCCGAATCATGTTAGCAATTGCCGCATTTTATGAAATCTGGCAAATGGATAACAAAACTGCATTCTTTAATGGATTTATTAAAGAAGACTTGTATATGATGCAACCAGAAGGTTTTGTCAATTCTAAAAGGTGCTAACAAAATGTGTAAGCTCCAGCGATCCATCTATGGACTGGTGCAAGCATCTCGGAGTTGGAATATACGCTTTGATAAGTTGATCAAAGCATATAGATTTATACAGACTTGCGGTGAAGCCTGTATTTACAAGAAGTGAGTGGGAGCACTACAACCTTTCTGATAAGTATATGTGAATGACATATTGTCGACCGGAAATGATGTAGAATTTTCTGGAAAGCATAAAGGAGTGTTTGAAAGGAGTTTTTCAAAGAAAGACCTTGGTGAAGCTGCTTACATATTGGGCATCAAGATCTATAGAGATAGATCAAGACGCTTGATAAGACTTTCGATGAGTACATACCTTGATAAGATTTTGAAGTAATTCAAAATGGATCAGTCAAAGAAGGAGTTCTTGCCTGACTTGTAAGGTGTGAAGTTAAGTAAGACTCAAAGCCAGACCACGGCAGAAAAATATAGAGAGAATGAAAGTCATTCCCTATGCCTCAGCCATAGGTTCCATAAAGTATGCCATGCTGTGTACCAAACATGTGGTGTACCTTGCCATGAGTTTGTCAAGGGGGTACAATAGTGATCCAGGAGTAGATCACTGTACAGTGGTCAAAATTATCCTTAGTAACTGGATGACTAAGGAAATGTTTCTCGATTATGGAGGTGATAAAGAGTTCGTCGTAAAGGGTTACGCCGATGCAAGCTTTGACACTAAATCCAGATGACTCTAAGTATCAATCTGGATGCGTATTGAAAGTGGGAGCAATTAGCTAGAGTAGCTCTATGCAGAGCATTGTAGACATAGAAATTTGCGAAATACATACGGATCTGAATGTGACAGACCCGTTAACTAAACTTCTCTCACAAGCAAAACATGATCACACCTTATTACTCTAGGGTATTAATCACATAGCGATGTGAACTAGATTATTGACTCTAGTAAACCGTTTGGGTGTTGGTCACATGGCGATGTGAACTATGGGTGTTATTCACATAATGATGTGAACTATCGGTATTAAATCACATGGCGATGTGAGCTAGATTATTGACTCTAGTGCAAGTGGGAGACTGAAGGAAATATGCCCTAGAGGCAATAATAAAGTTGTTATTTATATTTCCTTATATCATGATAAATGTTTATTATTCATGCTAGAATTGTATTAACCGGAAACTTAGTACATGTGTGAATACATAGACAAAACAGAGTGTCCCTAGTATGCCTCTACTAGACTAGCTCATTGATCAAAGATGGTTATGTTTCCTAACCATAGACATGAGTTGTCATTTGATCAACGGGATCACATCATTAGCAGAATGATGTGATGGACAAGACCCATCCGTTAGCTTAGCACTATGATCGTTTAGTTTTACTGCTATTGCTTTCTTCATGACTTATACATGTTCCTATGACTATGAGATTATGCAACTCCCGAATACCGTAGGAACACCTTGTGTGCTATCAAACATCACAACGTAACTAGGTGATCATAAAGATGCTCTACAGGTGTCTCCGAAAGTGTTCGTGGTGTTGGCATAGATCAAGACTAGGATTTGTCACTCCGAGTGTCGGAGAGGTATCTCTGGGCCCTCTCGGTAATGCACATCATAATAAGCCTTGCAAGCAAAAGACTAATGAGTTAGTCACGAGATGATGTATTACGGAACGAGTAAAGAGACTTGCCGGTAACGAGATTGAACTAGGTATAGAGATATCGACGGTCGAATATCGGGCAAGTAACATACCAATGACAAAAGGAACAACGTATGTTGTTATGCGGTTTGACCGATAAAGATCTTCGTAGAATATGTAGGAGCCAATATGAGCATCCAGGTTCCGCTATTGGTTATTGACCGGAGATGAGTCTCGGTCATGTCTACATAGTTCTCGAACCCGTAGGGTCCGCACGCTTAACGTTTGATGACGAGCGGTGTTATGAGTTTATGAGTTTTGATGTACCGAAGGAGTTCGGAGTCCCGGATGAGACCGAGGACATGACGAGGAGTCTCGAAATGGTCGAGACGTAAAGATCGATATATTGGACGACTATATTCGGACATCGAAAAGGTTCCGAGTGATTCGGGTATTTTTCGGAGTATATGGGCCTTATTGGGCCATACGGGAATAGAGGAGAAAGGCCAAAAGGAAGGAGGCGCGCGCCCCCCTCTGGTCCGAATTGGACAAGGGGTGCAGCCCCCTTTTCCTTCTCCTTCTCCACCTCTTTCCTTCTCTCCTACTCTGGACATGAAAGGGAATCCTACTAGGACATGGGAGTCCTAGTAGGACTCCCCACACTTGGCGCGCCCCCTCTAGGGCCGGCCTCTCCCTTGCTCCTTTATATACGAGGGCAGGGGGGCACCCTAGGACACACAAGTTGAATTTTTTTAGCCGTGTGCGGTGCCCCCCTCCATATAAACACACCTCGGTCATACCGTTGCAGTGCTTAGGCGAAGCCCTGCGCCGGTAGATACATCATATCCGTCACCACGCCGTCGTGCTGACGAAACTCTCCCGTGAAGCTCAACTGGATCAAGAGCTCGTGGGACGTCATCAAGCTGAACATGTGTTGAACGCGGAGGTGCCGTACGTTCAGTGCTTGATCGGTTGGATCGCGAAGAAGTTCGACTACATCAACCGCGCCACTTGACGCTTCCGCTCCCGGTCTACGAGGGTACGTAGACACACTCTCCCCTCTCGTTGCTATGCATCTAGTAGATAGATCTTGCGTGATCGTAGGAAATTTTTGAAAATACTACGTTCCCCAACAGAACTTGATGGTGAAGTTTTGGTTGTGTGTCATTCACTTAATGCACATGTTGTGGAGGAGAAAAAGGGTCAATGGCATAATCTTTTTCACACTCGTTGCCTTATCAACTCAAAGATATGTCGAGTGATTGTTGATAGTGGCAGTTGCAACAATATTGCAAGCACGTAGATGGTTGAGAAGCTTCAATTGCAAACAAAACGTCACCAACACCCATACCACATGCAATGGCTGGATGATTGTGGCACAATTAAGGTGATTAGTAGCGTGCGAATACCAATTTCAGTAGGGACATAACGTGATGATGTTGAGTGTGATGTGGTGCCCATGCACGCTTGTCACTTACTTCTTGGACGATCGTGGTTGCATGACCGTGATGTGTGATGACCCACAAGTGTAGGGGATCTATCATAGTCCTTTTGATAAGTAAGAGTGTCGAACCCAACGAGGAGCAGAAGGAAATGATAGGCAGTTTTCAGTAAGGTATTCTCTGCAGGCACTGAAATTATCGGTAACAGATAGTTTTGTGATAAGGTAATTTGTAATGAGTAACAAGTGATAAAAGTAATAAGGTGCAGCAATATGGCCCAATCTTTTTGGAAGCAAAGGGCAAGCCTGGACAAACTCTTATATAAAGGAAAGCGCTCCCGAGGACACATGGGAATTATCGTCATGCTAGTTTTCATCACGTTCATATGATTGGCGTTCGGTACTTCAATAATTTGGTATGTGGGTGGACAGGTGCTTGGGTACTGTCCTTACTTGGACAAGCATCCCACTTATGACTAACCTCTATTGCAAGCATCCACAACTACAAAAGAAGTATGAAGGTAAACCTAACCATAGCATGAAACATATGGATCCAAATCAGCCCCTTACGAAGCAACGCAAAAACTAGGGTTTAAGCTTATGTCACTCTAGCAAGCCATCATCTACTTATTACTTCCCAATGCCTTCCTCTAGGCCCAAATAATGGTGAAGTGTCATGTAGTCGACGTTCACATAACACCACTAGAGGAAAGACAACATACATCTCATCAAAATATCAAACGAATACCAAATTCACATGACTACTTATAGCAAGACTTCTCCCGTGTCCTCAAGAACAAACGTAACTACTCACAAATCATATTCATGTTCATAATCAGAGGGGTATTAATATGTATAATGGATCTGAACATATGACCTTCCACCAAATAAACCAACTAGCATCAACTACAAGGAGTCATCAACACTACTAGCGACCCACAGGTACCAATCTGAGGTTTTGGTACAAAGATTGGATACAAGAGATGAACTAGGGTTTGAGAGGAGATGGTGCTGGTGAAGATGTTGATGAAGATAACCCTCCCCAAGATGGGAGAGTTGTTGGTGATGACGATGGCGATGATTTCCCCCTGCCGGAGGGAAGTGTCCCCGGCAGAACAGCTCCGCCGGAGCCCTAGATTGGTTTTGCCTCGAGACGGCGGCGCTTCGTCCCGAAAGCCTCCTTATGATTTTCCAGGTCAAAACACTTGATACAGCAGAAGATGGGCATCGAGGGGCTGCCAGGTGGCCCACGAGGCAGGGGCGCGCCCAGGGGGTAGGGCGCGCCCCCACCCTCGTGCACGGTGGGTGGCCCCCCTCCTGTACTTCTTTCGCCAGATATTTTTTTATTTTCCAAAACCGACTTTCGTGGAGTTTCAGGGCTTTTTGAGTTGTGCAGAATATGTCTCCAATATTTGCTCCTTTTCCAGCCCAGAATTCCAGCTGCCGGCATTCTCCCTCTTCATGTAAACCTTGTAAACTAAGAGAGAAAAGGCATAAGTATTATGACATAATGTGTAATAACAGCCCATAATGCAATAAACATCAATGTAAAAGCATGATGCAAAATGGACGTACCAACTCCCCCAAGCTTAGACCTCGCTTGTCCTCAAGCGGAAGCCGATATCGAATAATATGTCCACATGTTTAGAGATAGAGGTGTCGATAAAATAAAATACGGACATGAGGGCATCATGATCATTCTTACAACAGCAATATAGTCATATGATTTCCTATGCTATAGTAATAATCAATTCACAATGTCAAGTATGAATCAAAAACTTCATTGAAAACTAACGAACTGTGATCTCGGTCATTGAAGCAATTGCAATTTATCATAACATCAGAAAGAGTCAATATAAGAGCTTTTCAGCAAGTCCACATACTCAACTACTCCCTCCATAAACTAATATAAGAGCGTTTAGATCACTAAAGTAGTGATCTAAACGCTCTTATATTAGTTTACAGAGGGAGTATCATTTAGTCTTTCACAATGGCTAACACTCACGCAATACTTATGGATATGGAGTTTTAATCGGACACAGAGAAAGATAGGGGCCTATAGTGTTGCCTCCCAACCTTTTACCTCAAGGGTAATGTCAACAATAATAGTAGCTTACATCCAAGTGGGTATATATGTCAGGATCTTTCGAACACCATGTGCTCGCCAAAGGATAAAATGTAAAAGGAAAGGTGACGATCACCATGACTCTTTTGTAAGGTAGGAACAATAGATAGGCCCTTCGCAGAGGGAAGCAGAGGTTGTCATGTGCTTTTATGGTTGGATGTACAAAATCTTAGCGCAAAAGAACGCCACTTTATATTGCCACTTGTGATATGGACCTTTATTATGCAGTCCGTCGCTTTTATTGCTTCCATATCACAAGATCGTATAAAATCTATTTTGTCCACACTAATAGATCATACATATTTAGAGAGTTGCAACAATGACAACTTACTTGAAGGATCTTACTCAATCCATAGGTAGATATGGTGGACTCTCATGGCAAAACTGGGTTTGAGGATGTATGGAAGCACAAGTAGTATCTCTACTTGGTGCAAGGAGTTTGGCTAGCATGAGGGGGAAAGGCAAGCTCAACACGTTGGGTGATCCATGACAATATACTTTATATCAGATATAAGAAAACGTAACCCATTACGTTGTCTTCCTTGTCCAACATCAACTCTTTAGCATGTCATATTTTAATGAGTATTCACAATCATAGAAGATGTCCAAGATAGTATATTTATATGTGAAAACCTCTCTTTCTTTATTACTTCCTATTAATTGCAACGATGACCAAAACTTTGTTTGTCAACCCTCAACAATTTTTATTCATCATACTCTTTCTATGTGAAGTCATTACTTTCCATAAGATCAATATGATCTCTTTGACTCTTTTTATTCTTTCTTTTATCCTCTCATGATCATAGTAAGATAATCAAGCCCTTGCCTGAAAACTAATCTTTATTATGTATAGCTCACGGACTCGATTATGATACGTCTCCAACGTATCTATAATTTTTATTGTTCCATGCTATTATATATTCTGTTTTGGATGTTTAATGGGCTTTATTATACACTTTTATATTATTTTTGGGACTAACCTATTAACCCAAGGCCCAGTGCAAATTGTTGTTTTTTTGCCTATTTCGGTGTTTCGCAGAAAAGGAATATCAAACAGAGTCCAAACGGAATGAAACCTTCGGGAGAGTTATTTTTGGAACCGTATCAACACAGAAGACTTGGAGTAGACGCGAGGGAACAAGGGAGGCGGCCACGAGGGGGCAGGGCACGCCCCCACCCTCGTGGGGCCCCTCTAGCTCCCCCGGTGCCCTTCTTCCTCCTATATATATCCTTGTACCCTAAAAACATCGAGGCAACAGAGAAAACCCTAATTCCACCGCCTCAACCTTCTGTTCCCGTGAGATCCCATCTTGGGGCCTGTTTCGGAGCTCCGCTGGAGGAGGGATCCACCACGGAGTGCTTCTACATCAACGCCATAGCCTCACCAATGAGTTGTGAGTAGTTTACCACAGACCTTCGGGTCCATAGTTATTATCTAGATGGCTTCTTCTCTCTTTTTGGATCTCAATACAAAGTTCTCATCTTTGAGGAGATCTATTCGATGTAATCTTTTTGCGGTGTATTTGTCGAGATCCGATGAATTGTGGGTTTATAATCAAGATTATCTATGAACAATATTTGATTCTTTTCTGAAATCTTTTATGTGTGATTATAATATCCTTGCAAGTCTCTTCGAATTATCGGTTTGGTTTGGCCTAGATCTATAGTTCTTGCAATGGGAGAAGTGCTTGGCTTTGGGTTCAATCTTGCGGTGTCCTTTCCTAGTAACAACAGGGGTAGCAAGGCACGTATTGTATTATTGCCATCAAGGATAAAAAGATGGGGTTTATATCATATTGCTTGAGTTTATCCCTCTACATCATGTCATCTTGCTTAAGACGTTACTCTGTTCTTATGAACTTAATACTCTAGATGCATGCTGGATAGCGGTCGATGTGTGGAGTAATAGTAGTAGATGCAGAATCATTTCGGTCTACTTGTCATGGACGTGATGCCTATATATAATGATCATGCCTAGATATTCTCATAACTATGCAATTTTCTATCAATTGCTCGACAATAATTTGTTTACCCACCGTAGAATTCTGCTTTCCTGAGAGAAGCTACTAGTGAAACCTATGGCCTCCGGGTCTATCTTTATCATATTACTTTCCTGTCAACTAGCCAATTTCTGTCGCCGTTGCTTATTTGCTTTATTTACTTTCTGTTTCTATACCGAAAATACCAAAAATATTATCCTATCCTATCTATCAGATCTCACTTTCGTAAGTGACCGTGAAGGGATTGACAACCCCTTATCACGTTGGCTGCGAAGTTCTTATTTGTTTGTGCGGGTGTGAGGGACTCGCGCGTGGTCTCCTACCGGATTGATACCTTGGTTCTCAAAAACTGAGGGAAATACTTACGCTACTGTGTTGCATCACCCTTTCCTCTCCGAGGGAATACAACGCAAGCTCGAGAAGTAGCAAGAAGAATTTCTGGCGCCGTTGCCGGGGAGATCTACGCAAAAGTCATATACCAAGTACCTATCACAAACCCTTATCCTTAGCATTACATTATTTGCCTCTCGTTTTCCTCCCCCCCCCCACTTCACCTTTGCCATTTTATTCGCCCTTCTTCTTCTGTGTGTTTACCGTTCGCTAGCCTCTTGTTTGCTTGTGTGTTGGATTGCTTGCTTGTCACTATGGCTCAAGACGATACCAAATTGTGTGACTTTTCCAATACCAACAATAATGATTTTATTGGCACGCCTATTGCTCCTATCTTAGATGCTGAATCTTGTGAGATTAATGCTGCTCTGTTGAATCTTGTCATGAAAGATCAATTTTCTGGCCTTTTGATACGTCTCCAACGTATCTATAATTTTTGATTGTTCCATGCTATTATATTATCCTTCTAGGATGTTTTATGGGCTTTTATATACACTTTTATATGATTTTTGGGACTAACCTATAAACCCAGAGCCCAGTGCCAGTTTCTGTTTTTCTCTTGTTTTAGGGTTTCGTAGAAAAGGAATATCAAACTGAGCCAAATTGACCTGAAACTCAACGAAGGACGTTTTTGGACCTAAAGAAGCCCAGGAAGTGCCGGAGGGGGACGAGAAGATCCACGGGCTGCCCATGAGGGTGGGGGGCGCGCCCCCTGCCTCGTGGATAGCCCGGAGACGCCCTTTACTTGGCCCCGACTCCAACACGTCCTATATATACTGAAACCTCCGGAAAATAACCTAGATTGGGAGTTCCGCCACCGAAAGCCTCTATTGCCACCGAAAACCAATCTAGACCCGTTCTGGCACCCTGCTGGAGGGGGGAACCCCTCCCTGGTGGCCATCTTCATCATCTCGGTGCTCTCCATGACGAGGAGGGAGTAGTCCACCCTCGGGGCTGAGGGTATGTACAAGTAGGTATGTGTTTGATCTCTCTCTCTTGTTCTTGAGATGGCACGATCTTGATGTATCACGAGCTTTGCTATTATAGTTGGATCTTATGATGCTTCTCCCCCTCTACTCTCTTGTGATGAATTGAGTTTTCCCTTTGAAGTTATCTTATCGGATTGAGTCTTTAAGGATTTGAGAACACTTGATGTATGTCTTGCGTGGGATACCTGTGGTGACAATGGGGTATTCTATTGATTCACTTGATGTATGTTTTGGTGATCAACTTGCGGGTTCCGTGACCTTGGGAATCTATGCATAGGGGTTGGCACATGTTTTCGTCTTGACTCTCCGATAGAAACTTTGGGGCACTCTTTGAAGTTCTTTGTGTTGGTTGAATAGATGAATATGAGATTGTGTGATGCATATCGTATAATCATGCCCACGGATACTTGAGGTGACAATGGAGTATCTAGGTGACATTAGGGTTTTGGTTGATTTGTGTCTTAAGGTGTTATTATAGTACGAACTCTAAGATAGATCGAACGGAAAGAATAGCTTCGTGCTATTTTACTACGGACTCTTGAATAGATTGATCGGAAAGGATAACTTTGAGGTGGTTTCGTACCCTACCATAATCTCTTCGTTTGTTCTCTGCTATTAGTGACTTTGGAGTGACTCTTTGTTGCATGTTGAGGGATAGTTATATGATCCAAGTATGTTATTATTGTTGAGAGAACTTCCACTAGTGAAAGTATGAACCCTAGGCCTTGTTTTCTATCATTGCAACACCGTTTATGCTCACTTTTACCACTTGCTACCTTGCTGTTTTTATATTTTCTTCTTACAAAAACCTATATCTACCATCCATATTGCACTTGTATCACCATCTCTTCGCCGAACTAGTGCACCTATACAATTTACCATTGTATTGGGTGTGTTGGGGACACAAGAGACTCTTTGTTATTTGGTTGCAGGGTTGTTTGAGAGAGACCATCTTCATCCTACGCCTCCACGGATTGATAAACCTTAGGTCATCCAATTGAGGGAAATTTGCTACTGTCCTACAAACCTCTGCACTTGGAGGCCCAACAACGTCTACAAGAAGAAGGTTGTGTAGTAGACATCAAGCTCTTTTCTGGCGCCGTTGTCGGGGAGGTTAGTGCTTGATGGTATATCTTTAGATCTTGCAATCGAATCTTTTAGTTTCTTGTTTTATCACTAGTTTAGTTTATAAAATAAAACTACAAAAAATGGAATTAATGTTACCTCATATGCTTCATCTTTTTAATATCTTTCGTGAAAATGATGGGAAGGAAAATTGTGCTCAAGTACTAGAAGAAGAATTACATAGAATGCTTGGCATAAAATATGTGCATCATGAGCATGATTGCAATGTTGTTAGTATGAATTCTTTGAATACCCATGATGCTAATGATATGCAAAGCCACAAGGTTGGGGATGCTATGTTTTATGATGATATGTTTAGTCCCCCAAGTTTTGATGAGAAAATTTATTATGATGAAAGCATGCCTCCTATTTATGATGATTATATTGATGAAACTGGATTTGGAGAGGTCATGACTTTATTTAGTGATGAATCCACTATTTCGGAAGAGGTTCCAATTGATTATGAGAACAAAGTTGCTATCTATGATGATTATTGTGATGACTTGCATGCTATTCAGAATAATGATACCCATGAAACTTGTCATCATGATTTTAATTTTCAATTGGATTATGCTTCACATGCTAGTTATTTTGTTGAGTTTGCTCCCACTACTATGAATGAGAATAAATTTTCTTATGTGGAGAGTAGTAAAATTTCAATTCAAGTAGATCATGAAAATAATGCCTTTTGTGCTGGTTATATTGTTGAATTTATTCATGATGCTACTGAAAATTATTATGAGAGAGGATCATATGCTTGTAGGAATTGCAATAATATCAGGTTTCCTCTCTATGTGCTTAAAATCTTGAAGTTATGCTCGTTTTCCGTTCCTATTCTAGTTGATTATCGTTCCCATAAGTTGTTTGCACACAAAATCCCTATGCATAGGAAGTGGGTTAGACTTAAATGTGCTAGTCATATTCTTCATGATTCTCTCTTTATGTTCCAATTCTTATCTTTTATGTGAGCATCATTGAAATCATCGTGCCTAGCTAGGGGCGTTAAACGATAGCGCTTGTTGGGAGGCAACCCAATTTTATTTTCTTTGCTTTTGCTTCTGTTTAGGAATAAATATTGCATATAGCTTCTGTTTATATGTGGTTTTGTGTTTTAATTAGTGTTTGTGCCAAGTAGAACCATTGGGAAGACTTGTGTGAAGTTTATGTGATCATGCTGTAAAAAACAGAAACTTTAGCGCTCTCGAGATTGGCTACCATTTTTACTGGAGAGTGCTTTTTAGTTGATTCTTTTTGCAGATGATTAATAGACAAATTCCTCAGGTTTACCAATTTATTTCAGATTTTTTAGAGTTACAGAAGTATTCGAAAGTTACAGATTGCTACAGACTGTTCTGTTTTTGACAGATTCTGTTTTCTATGTGTTGTTTGCTTATTTTGATAAATCTATGAGTAGTATCGGAGGGTATGGACCATAGAGAAGTTGGAATACAATAGATATTACACCAATATGAATTTAGAATGAGTTCATAACAGTACCTAAGTGGTGGTTTTATTTTATTATACTAACGGAGCTTACGAGTTTTCTGTTAAGTTTTGTGTTGTGAAGTTTTCAAGTTTTGGGTAAAGATTCGATGGACTATGGAATAAGGAGTGGCAAGAGCCTAAGCTAGGGGATGCCCCAGGCACCCCAAGGTAATATTCAAGGACAACCAAAAGCCTAAGCTTGGGGATGCCCCAGGAAGGCATCCCCTCTTTCGTCTTCGTCTATCGCTAACTTTACTCGATGCTATATTTTTTTTCACCACATGATATGTGTTTTGCTTGGAGCGTCATTTTGTTTTATTTTGTTTTGCTTGATATTTGAATAATATCCCAAGATATGAAATTATTAAATGTTAGAGAGTCTTCACATAGTTACATAATTATTCAACTACTCATTGATCTTCACTTATATCTTTTGGAGTAGTTTGTCTTTTGCTCTAGTGCTTCACTTATATCTTTTAGAGCACAGCGGTGGTTTTATGTTGAAGAAATAGATGAACTCTCATGATTCACTTATATTATTTTGAGAGTCTTTTAGAACAGCATGGTAATGTGCTTTGGTTATAAAACTAGTTCTAATATGATAGGCATCCAAGATGAGTATAGTAAAAACTTTCATATAAAGTGCATTGAATACTATGAGAAGTTTCATGCTTGATGATTGTTTTGAGATACGAGGATGGTGATATTAGAGTCATGCTAGTAGAGTAGTTGTGAATTTGAGAAATACTTGTGTTGAGGTTAGCAAGTCCCGTAACATGCACGTATGGTAACCGTTGTAAAATTCAAGGACAACCAAAAGCCTAAGCTTGGGGATGCCCCGGGAAGGCCTCCCCTCTTTCGTCTTCATCCATCGGTAACTTTACTCGGGACTATATTTTTGTTCACCACATGATATGTGTTTTGCTTGGATCGTCATGTATGATTTGAGTCTTTGCTTTTTAGTTTGCCACAATCATCCTTGTTGGACACACCTTTTGAGAGAGATAAATATGGTTTAGAATTTATTAGAATACTCAATGTGCTTCACTTATATCTTTTGAGCTAGATAGTTTTGCTCTAGTGCTTCACTTATATCTTTTAGAGCACGGCGGTGGTTTTATTTTGTAGAAATTATTGATATCTCATGCTTCACTTATATCTTTTTGAGAGTCTTTTAGAACAGCATGGTAATGTGCTTTGGTTATAAAACTAGTCCTAATATGATAGGCATCCAAGATGAGTATAGTAAAAAAATCATACAAGTGCTAGTGGAGTAATTGTGAATTTGAGAAACACTTGTGTTAAAGTTTGTGATTCCCGTAGCATGCACGTATGGTGAACCGTTATGTGATGAAGTTGGAGCATGATTTATTTATTGAGTGACACCCTTTGTGTGGAGGTCAGGATCACGCGATGGTTAACTCCTACCAACCCTCCCCTAGGAGCATGTGTTTAATACTTTGTTTTGATAACTCGTAGATTTTTGCAATAAGTATATGAGTTCTTTATGACTAATGTTGAGTCCATGGATTATACGCACTCTCACCTTCCACCATTGCTAGCCTCTCTCGTACCGCGCATCTTTCGCCGGTACCATACACCCACCATATACCTTCCTCAAAACAGCCACCATACCTACCTATCATGGCATTTTCATAGCATAGCCATTCCGAGATATATTGCCATGCAACTTTCCACCGTTCCGTTCATATATATGACATGTTTCATCATCATTCACATAGAGTCATATTTTGTTCTAGCTTCGAGTTGTAATCTTTGAGTTGTAAGTAAATAAAAGTGTGATGATCATCATTATTAGAGCATTGTCCCAGTGAGGAATGGATGATGGAGACTATGATTCCCCCACAAGTCGGGATGAGACTCCGGACGAAAGAAAAAAGAAAGAGGCCATAAAGAAAAAAAGGGGGAGAAAGGGCCCAAAAGAAAAAGAAAAAGAAAAAAAGGAACAAAATAATGAGAGAAAAAGAGAGAAGGGATAATGCTACTATCCTTTTCCACACTTGTGCTTCAGAGTAGCACCATAATCTTCATGATAGAGAGTCTCTTGTTTTGTCACTTTCCTATACTAGTAGAAATTTTCATTATAGAACTTGGATTGTATATTCCGACGATGGGCTTCCTCAAATGCCCTAGGTCTTCATGAGCAATCAAGTTGGATGCACACCCACTTAGTTTCCTTTGATGAGTTTTCATACACTTATAGCTCTAGTGCATCCGTTGCGTGGCAATCCCTACTCACTCACATTGATATCTGTTGATGGGCATCTCCATAGCCCATTGATACGCCTAGTAGATGTGAGACTATCTTCCTCTTTTGTCTTCTCCCCAACCACCACTCTATTCCACCCATAGTGCTATATCCATGGCTCACGCTCATGTATTGCATGAAAGTTGAAAGGTTTGAAAAAATTAAAGTGTGAAACAATTGCTTGGCTGAAACCGGGGTTGTGCATGATTTAAATATTTTGTGTGATGAAGAGGGAGCATAGCCAGACTATATGATTTTGTAGGGATAACTCTCTTTGGCCATGTTATTTTGAGAAGACACGATTGCTTTGTTAGTATGCTTGAAGTATTATTATTCTTATGTCAATATAGACTTTGGTCTTGAATCTTTCAGATCTGAACATTCATGCCACAATAAAGAATTACATTGAGAATTATGCTAGTTAGCATTCCACATCAAAAATTCTGTTTTTATCATTTACCTACTCGAGGACGAGCAGGAATTAAGCTTGGGGATGCTTGATACGTCTCCAACGTATCTATAATTTTTTATTATTCCATGCTATTATATATTCTGTTTTCGATGTTTAATGGGCTTTATTATACACTTTTATATTATTTTTGGGACTAACCTCTTAACCCAAGGCCTAGTGCAAATTGATGTTTTTTTTGCCTATTTCAGTGTTTCGCAGAAAAGGAATATCAAACGGAGTCCAAACAGAATGAAACCTTCGGGAGAGTTATTTGTGGAACCATATCAACACAAGAGACTTGGAGTACACACGAGGGAACGAGAGAGGCGGCCACGAGGGGGCAGGCGCGCCCAGGGGGGGCAGGCGCACCCCCACCCTCGTGGGCCCCTCTGGCTCCCCGTTGCCCTTCTTCCTCCTATGTACCCTGAAAACATCGAGCCAACAGAGAAAACCCTAATTCCACCGCAGCAACCTTCTGTTCCCATGAGATCCCATCTTGGGGCCTATTCCGGAGCTCCACCGGAGGGGGGATCCATCACGGAGTGCTTCTACATCAACGCCATAGCCTCACCAATGAGTTGTGAGTAGTTTACCATAGACCTTCGGGTCCATAATTATTAGCTAGATGACTTCTTCTCTCTTTTTGGATCTCATTACAAAGTTCTCCTCGTTCTTCGAGGAGATCTATTAGATGTAATCTTTTTGCGGTGTGTTTGTCGAGATCCGATGAATTGTGGGTTTATGATCAAGATTATCTATGAACAATATTTGCTTCTTTTCTGAAATCTTTTATGTGTGATTATAATATCCTTGCGAGTCTCTTCGAATTATCGGTTTGGTTTGGCCTACTAGATCTATAGTTCTTGCAATGGGAGAAGTGCTTGGCTTTTGGGTTCAATCTTGCGGTGTCCTTTCCTAGTGACAGCAGGGGTAGCAAGGCACGTATTGTATTGTTGCCATTGAGGATAAAAAGATGGGGTTTATATCATATTGCTTGAGTTTATCCCTCAACATCATGTCATCTTGCTTAAGGCGTTACTCTGTTCTTATGAACTTAATACTCTAGATGCATGCTGGATAGCGGTCGATGTGTGGAGTAATAGTAGTATACGCAGAATTGTTTTGTTCTACTTGTCACGGACGTGATGCCTAGATATTCTCATAACTATGCGCTTTTCTATCAATTGCTCGACAGTAATTTGTTTACCCACCTTAGAATTTTGCTTTCATGAGAGAAGCCACTAGTGAAACCTATGGCCCCCGGGTCTATCTTTATCATATTACTTTCCCGTCAACTAGCCAATTTCTGTCGTCGTTGCTTGTTTGCTTTATTTACTTTCTGTTTCTATACCAAAAATACCAAAAATATTATCCTATCCTATCTATCAGATCCCACTTTCGTAAGTGACCGTGAAGGGATTGACAACCCCTTATCGCGTTGGCTGCGAAGTTCTTATCTGTTTGTGCAGGTGCGAGGGACTCGCGCGTGGTCTCCTACTGGATTGATACCTTGGTTCTCAAAAGCTGAGGGAAATACTTACGCTATTGTGCTGCATCACCCTTTCCTCTTCGAGGGAATACAACCCAAGCTCGAGAAGTAACAGATTACAAAGATAAAGATCCTAAAGCAAAGCTCACAACTAGATCATACTAAACTTTATTCTACTAGATCAAGATATAACCAAAAGGACCGAACTAAGAAAAATGGTAAAGATAGGAGTGTGATGGCGATACTATACCGGGGCACCTCCCCCAAGCTTGGCAGTTGCCAAGGGGAGTGCCCATACCCATATGATTATGTATCTTTCTTCGGAGGTGGTGATGATGGGGTTGGTAGCAGTGATGATGGAGTATCGTACATCGAGCGTAGGAGATCCTCCAACTTGCGGATAATGCCCTTGAGTGCGGTGATATGTTCCTTCAGCAAAATATTTTCACGTGTGAGATACTTGTTTTGTATTTGAGCTAATTAAATCATCTTGAAAGCTTCAATCTCAGTTGGGGTAAAAAGGTTTGGAAGGGGTTGAAGGATGTCTTCTTCTTCTGCTGCTGGAGCCTGATCCTCCATAGCCTTCTTGATCCTATCCTCCTTTTGATCTCCCCAGGTTCTTCTCTCTTTAGCTCTATCTTCATTAGCCAAGCATCGTTGCCCTCATTGTTGGAGGAGGAGGACGACATGATGCCTGGCCTTGTCAACTCTGGCAGAAAATAGCTCGAAACAAAAGCAGAAGATTTTCGCGTGGTGCGGTGGTCAAAACCTTCGGGGGAATATATAATGAATTTTCAGCGACCGAAAGAAGTAACGTGCAAGAAAATAGAGTCCGGAAGGCACACAAGGTGCCCATGAGGTAGGGGCACGCCCAGGGGGTAGGGCGCGCCCTCCACCCTCGTGGACGCCTCGTGTCCCATTCGGACTACTTATTATTTTTCTAATTTTTTAATATTCCAAAACGGAGAAAAATTTCCATTAGAACTATTTTGGAGTCGGTTTACTTACCGTACCACATACCTCTTCCTTTTCGGAGTTTGAATCGTTCTGGAAAGTGTCCCTTATGTATTCCTCCGGGGTTACGGTTTCAATAACTTTGGTTTCAACATTTATGGGATTACCTGAGATATAATGTTTGATTCTTTGACCGTTCACCACCTTTGGATTTGTGCCTTCGAAGTTGTTGATTTTTATGGCACCGGAATGATAGACCTCCTCATTAATGTAAGGACCTTCCCATTTAGAGAGAAGCTTTCTTGCAAAAAATCTTAAATGGGAGTTGTATAGCAAAACATAATCACCTACGTTAAACTCGCGCTTTTGTATCCATTTGTCCTGCCATCTTTTAACTTTTTATTTAAACAGTTTGGCATTTTCATAGGCATGTGTTCTCCATTCATCAAGCGAGCTGATGTCAAATAACCACTTCTCATCGGCAAGTTTGAAATTATAATTGAGCTCTTTAATGGCCCAATATGCCTTATGTTCTAGTTCGAGAGGTAAGTGACATGCCTTTCCATAAAACATTTTATATGGAGACATACCCATAGGATTTTTATATGCAGTTCTATAGGCCCATAATGCATCATCAAGTTTCTTGGACCAATTCTTTCTAGATCTATTAACAGTCTTTTGCAAAATTAATTTCAGCTCTCTGTTACTGAGTTCTACTTGACCACTAGATTGTGGGTGGTAAGGGGATGCAATTCTATGATTAACATCATACTTAGCAAGCATCTTACGAAAATCAGCATGAATAAAGTGTGAACCACCATCAGTCATTAAGTATCTGGGGACTCCACACCTCGAAAAAATAACTTCTCTAAGCATCTTAATAGAGGTGTTGTGATCAGCACTACTAGTTGGAATAGCTTCTACCCACTTAGTAACGTAATCAACAGCAACTAAAATATGTGTACACCCATTAGAGAAAGGAAAGGGTCCCATATAATCAAAGCCCCAGACATCAAATGGTTCAATAACAAGTGAATAGTTCATAGACATTTCTTGACGTCTACTAATATTACCAATTATTTGACATTCATCACAAGACAAAAAAACTTACGGGCATCCTTGAAGAGAGTAGGCCAATAAAAACCGGATTGCAATACCTTGTGTGCAGTTCTATCTCCAGCATGGTGTCCTCCATAAGCCTCGGAGTGGCACTTGCGTAGGATCTGTTCATGTTCATGTTCATGTTCAGGGACACAACGCCTAATAATACCATCTACTCCTTCTTTATAAAGGTGTGGATCATCCCAGAAGTAATGTCTTAAATCATAGAAAAACTTTTTCTTTTGCTGATATGTGAAACTAGGTGGTATAAATTTAGCAACAATGTAGTTAGCATAATCAGCATACCATGGAGCAGTTCTAGAAGCATTTATGACAGCTAATTGTTCTTCGGGAAAGCTATCAACAATAGGTAGTGGGTCATCAAGAATATTCTCTAACCTAGATAAGTTGTCTGCAACAGGGTTCTCAGCTCCCTTTCTATCAGTAATATGCAAATCAAATTCTTGTAGCAAGAGAACCCATCTAATAAGTCTAGGTTTAGCATCTTTCTTTTCCATAAGATATTTAATAGTAGCATGATCAGTGTGAACATTTACTTTAGAATCAACAATATAAGGTCTGAACTTATCACAAGCAAATACGACTACTAAAAATTCTTTTTCAGTAGTAGCATAATTCCTCAGGGCACTGTCTAGAGTCTTACTAGCATATTGGATAACATTTAATTTCTTATCAACTATTTGTCCTAGAACAACACCTACAGCATAATCACTAGCATCGCACATAATTTCAAAGGGTAAATTCCAGTCAGGTGGCTGGACAATGGGTGCAGAGATCAATGCTTTCTTAAGTATTTCAAATGCTTGTACACAATCATCATAAAAACAAAAGGAACATCTTTTTGTAATAGGTTAGTCAGAGGCCTAGAGATTTTTGAGAAGTATTTAATGAACCTCCTATAAAACCCGGCATGACCAAGGAAATTTCTTATACCTTTAATGTCCTTAGGACACGACATCTTTTCAATAGCATCAACTTTAGCTTTATCAACTTCAATACCTCTTTCAGAAACTTTATGCCCTAAGACAATACCTTCATTAACCATAAAGTGGCACTTTTCCCAATTTAAGACAAGATTAGTTTCTTCACATGTCTGCAAAACTCGATCAAGGTTGCTCAAGCAATCATCAATAGAAGTTCCATAAACAGAAAAATCATCCATGAAAACCTCAACGATCTTTTCACAAAAGTCAGAGAATATAGAAATCATACATCTTTGAAAGGTAGCTGGTGCATTGCATAAACCAAATGGCATACGTCTATAAGCAAAAGTACCGAAAGGGCATGTAAAAGTGGTCTTCTCTTGGTCCTCTTTTGACACAGGTATTTGAGAGAAACCAGAATAGCCATCTAGAAAGAAAAAATGAGTATGTTTGGATAATCTTTCTAGCATTTGATCAATAAAAGGTAAAGGGTAATGATTTTTCTTAGTAGCTTTATTTAATTTGCGAAAAGCAATTACCATCCTATAACCTGTAACAATTTTTTGCGGGATCAATTCATCTTTATCATTAGGAACAACAGTAATACCTCCCTTCTTAGGGACACAATGGACAGGGCTTACCCACTGACTATCAGCAACTGGATAAATTATACGTGCCTCTGACAGGTTTAGTATTTCTTTCCTTACCACTTCTTTCATCCTAGGATTTAACCGTCGTTGGTGATCAATAACCGGTTTAGCATCCTTCTCCAATTTTATCTTGTGTTGGCTGATACGTCTCCAACGTATCTATAATTTTTTATTGTTCCATGCTATTATTTATGAAGTCTTGGATGTTTAACGGGCTTTATCTTACACTTTTATATAATTTTTGGGACTAATCTATTAACCCAAAGGCCCAGTCCAGATTGTTGTTTTTTGCCTGTTTCAGGGTTTTGCAGAAAAAGAATATCAAACGGAGTCCAAACGGAATGAAACCTTCGCAAGAGATATTTTTGGAGAAAATCACGCACGGAGAACTTGAGAACCATGTCAGAAGATCCATGAGGGGCCCACGAGGGTGGGGGGCGCGCCCCCTGCATTGTGGGGCCCCCTTGACTCCCCCGGTGTCCTCCTTCCTCCTATTTAAGTCTACGTACCCCGAAACCATCAGCAATAGAGAGAAAACTCTAATTCCACCGTCGTAACCTTCTGTTCCCGTGAGATCCCATCTTGGAGCCTGTTCCGGAGCTTCACCGGAAGGGGATCCATCACAGAGTTCTTCTTCATCATCATCATTGCCCTCACCATGAGTTGTGAGTAGTTTACCATAGACCTTCGGGTCCATAGCTAGTATCTAGATGGCTTCTTCTCTCTCTCTCTCTGGATCTCAATACAAAGTTCTCCTTGGTCTTCGAGGAGAACTATTTGATGTAATCTCTTTTTGCGGTGTGTTTGTCGAGATCCGATGAATTGTGAGTTTATGATCAAGATTATCTATGAGAAATATTTCGTTCTTCTCTGAACTTTTTATGTGTGCTCATAATATCCTTGCAAGTCTCTTCGAATTATTGGTTTGGTTTGGCCTACTAGATCTATAGTTCTTGCAATGGGAGAAATGCTGCGCTTTGGGTTCAATCTCGCAGTGTCCTTTCCCAATGACAGTAGGGGCAGCAAGGCACGTATTGTATTGTTGCCATCGAGGATAAAAAGATGGGGTTTATATCATATTGCTTGAGTTTATCCCTCTACATCATGTCATCTTGCTTAAGGCGTTACTCTGTTCTTATGAACTCAATACACTAGATGCATGCTGGATAGCGGTCGATGTGTGGAGTAATAGTAGTAGATGCAGAATCGTTTCGGTCTACCTGTCTCGGACGTGATGCCTATATACAATGCTCATGCCTAGATAGTCTCATAATTATTCGCTTTTCTATCAATTGCTCGATAGTAATTTGTTTACCCGCCGTAGAATATCGCTATCATGAGAGAAGCCACTAGAGAACACTATGGCCCCCGGGTCTATTCTCAACATATCAATCTACATCTACTTTACTTTTATCGCTTTTATTTTCTGTTCTTATAAACAAAAATACCAAAAATATAAACTATCATCTTTATCAGATCTCACTTTCGTAAGTGACCGTAAAGGATTGACAACCCCTTATCGTGTTGGCTGCGAAGTTCTTATTTGTTTGTGCAGATGCGAGGGACTCGCGCGTGGTCTCCTATTGGATCGATAGCTTGGTTCTAAAAAACTGAGGGAAATACTTACGCTACTGTGATGCATCTCCCTTTCCTCTTCGAGGGAATACAACGCAAGCTCGAGAAGTAGCATTTGCATAGAGTGGGACTAATGCCCTTAAGATCATCAAGAGTATATCCAATAGCAGCATGGTGCTTCTTCAGAGTTTACAATAATTTATCTTCTTCTTGCTCTAAAAGGTTAGCACTAATAATAACAGGATATATCTTCTTTTCATCAAGATTAGCATACTTAAGAGTATGAGGTAATGGTTTGAGCTCAAACACGGGATCACCCTTGGGTGGAGGAGGATCCCCTAGAATTTCAACAAGCAAGTTGTGTTTCAACAAAGGTCCCTGTTTAAAGAGTATTTCATCTATTTCCCTTCTCTCATTCATAAATATATCATTTTCATGGTCTAGCAAATATTGTTCTAAAGGGTCGTTAGGAGGCACATCAATAGAAACAAGACCAATAATTTCATCCTTACTAGGAAATTCTTTATCATGGGGTTATCTATGAAATTTGGCAAAGTTAAAATCATGAGACTTATCCCCTAATCCAACAGTGACAATATCCTTTCCGCAGTCTATCTTAGCATTAACAGTATTCAGGAAGGGTCTACCAAATATAATAGGGCAAAAGTCATCTTGTGGGAAACCAAGAACAAGAAAATCAGTAGGGTATTTAACTTTCCCACACAAGACTTCAACATCTCTAACAATCCCAACTGGTGAAATAGTGTCTCTATTGGCAAGCTTAATAGTAACATCAATACCTTCTAGCTCAGCAGGTGCAATATCATGCACAATTTCTTCATATAAGGAATGAGGTATTGCACTAGCACTAGCACCCACATCACATAAGCCATGATAGCAATGATCTCCTATTTTAACAGAAATAACAGGCATGCCTACAATAGGTCTATGTTTATTCTTTGTATCGGGTCTAGCAATTCTAGCAGCTTCATCACGGAGATAAATAACATGCCCCTCAATATCATCGACCAAGATATCCTTAACCATAGCAACACTAGGTTCAACTTTAATTTGCTCAGAAGGTGTAGGTGTTCTAGTATTACTCTTACGAACAACAATTGAAGCTTTGGCATGATCCTTTATTCTAACAGGGAAGAGTGGTTTCTCAATGTAAGCAGTAGGAACAATATGATCAACATTATAAGTGATAGTATTTTCTTCAACTTTAATGGGTTCAACTACTTTTACTTCAATGGTAGGATGAAATTTAAACCACTTTTCCTTAGGGAGATCAACATGAGTAGCAAATGATTCATAGAAAGAAGCTACTATCTCAGAGTCAAGTCCATATTTAGTGCTAAATTCATGGAAAACATCGGTATCCATAAAAGATTTAACACAGTCAAACTTAGGTGTTATACCTGACTCCATACCTTTGTCGAGATCCCAATCTTCAGAGTTGCGTTTAATTCTTTCCAAAAAATCCTATTTGAATTCAATAGTCTTCATCATGAAAGAACCAGTACAAGAAGTATCGAGCATGGAGCGATTATTGAGAGAAAGCCGAGCATACATTTTTTGAATAATCATTTCTCTTGAGAGCTCATGATTGGGGCATCAATATAACATTGACTTAAGCGTCCCCCAAGCTTGAGCGACACTTTCTCCTTCGCGAGGCCAAAAATTATATATATAATTATGATCATGATGACCCTGATGCATAGGATAGAACTTCTGATGAAATTCCAATTTCAACTGGTTGTAGTTCCAGGATCCAATATCATCGCATAGCCTAAAACATTTCAATGCCTATCCCTTCAAAGATAAAGAGAAGATCTTCTTCTTGATCACATCCTCGGGCATACCTGCAAGCTTAAATAATCCACAAACTTCATCCACATAGAATAGGTGCAAATCGGGATGCAATGTTCCATCTCCTGTAAAGGGATTAGCTAGCAGTTTCTCTATCATACCCAAAGAAATTTCAAAGTAAATATTTTCGGTAGGTTCAGTAGGTTGAGGAGAAACTCTTTGCTCTACTGGTCCGGGTGAAGATACCCCGAACAAGCCCCTCAAAGGATTAAGTTCCATAGTAACAAGTGACAGTAAATTTCAGCACACTATATAAGTTTTTCCTTACCAAATTCCACTTACCAGAGGCGCTTCACTCCCCAGCAACGGCGCCAGAAAAGAGTCTTGATGACCCACAAGTGTAAGGGATCTATCGTAGTCTTTTCGATAAGTAAGAGTGTAGAACCCAACGAGGAGCAGAAGGAAATGATAGGCAGTTTTCAGTAAGGTATTATGTGCAAGCACTGAAATTATCGGGTAACAGATAGTTTTGTGATAAGGTAATTTGTAATGAGTAACAAGTGATAAAAGTAAATAAGGTGCAGAAATATTGCCCAATCCTTTTTGTAGCAAAGGACAAGCCTAGACAAACTCTTATATAAAGGAAAGCGCTCCCGAGGACACATGGGAATTATCGTCAAGCTAGTTTTCATCACGTTCATATGATTCACGTTCGTTACTTTGATAATTTGGTATGTGGGTGGACCAGTGCTTGGGTACTGTCCTTACTTGGACAAGCATCCCACTTATGATTAACCTCTATTGCAAGCATCCGCAACTACAAAAGAAGTATTAAGGTAAACCTAACCATAGCATGAAACATATGGATCCAAATCAGCCCCTTACGAAGCAACGCATAAACTAGGGTTTGAGCTTCCGTCACTCTAGAAACCCATCATCTACTTATTACTTCCCAATGCCTTCCTCTAGGCCCAAATAATGGTGAAGTGTCATGTAGTCGACGTTCACATAACACCACTAGAGGAAAGACAACATACATCTCATCAAAATATCGAACAATACCAAATTCACATGACTACTTATAGCAAGACTTCTCCCATGTCCTCAGGAACAAACATAACTACTCACAAATCATATTCATGTCCATAATCAGAGGGGTATTAATATGTATAATGGATCTGAACATATGATCTTCCACCAAATAAACCAACTAGCATCAACTACAAGGAGTAATCAACACTACTAGCAACCCACAGGTACCAATATGAGGTTTTGGTACAAAGATTGGATACAAGAGATGAACTAGGGTTTGAGAGGAGATGGTGTTGGTGAAGATGTTGATGAAGATAACCCTCTCCAAGATGGGAGAGTTGTTGGTGATGACAACGACGATGATTTCCCCCTGCCGGAGGGAAGTGTCCCCGGCAGAACAGCTCCGCCGGTGCCCTAGATTGGTTCCGCCTCGAGACGGCGGCGCTTTGTCCCGAAAGCCTCCTTATGATTTTTTTCCAGGTCAAAACACTTGATATAGCAGAAGATGGGCACGGGGGGGCTGCCAGGTGGCCCACGAGGCAGGGGCGCGCCTAGGGGGTAGGGCGCGCCCCCACCCTCGTGGACGGTGGGTGGCCCCCCTCCTATACTTCTTTCGCCAGATATTTTTTATATTTTCCAAAACTGACTCTCATGGAGTTTCAGGGCTTTTTGAGTTGTGCAGAATAGGTCTCCAATATTTGCTCCTTTTCCAGCCCAGAATTCCAGCTACCGGCATTCTCCCTCTTCATGTAAACCTTGTAAAATAAGAGAGAAAAGGCATAAGTATTGTGACATAATGTGTAATAACAGCCCATAATGTAATAAACATCAATGTAAAAGCATGATGCAAAATGGACGTATCAATGTGCAAATCAACGGGCGTGCGAATCGCTTCTGTTTTGTCCGTAGAGGATAAAAGTTCACTTGGCTGCCCATGACACCCGAGGAAGTCTATCTTGATGAGATGAAAAGAAAAGGAAAGAAAACGGGAGAGAGTGATCATACACAACGAGTGAGCCACCAACATAGCGAGGGAGTGTTTCCACAGCCAAAAGCTCCACAACCAAATATGACCAAGCCCCGGGAAAAACAAGGATTAGTTATGATGGCTAGGGAAAGGGATATGCGGGAATTGAGAGAACCTAATACTCCATTATTTATACTCATGTGGAAGGAAACTTTATTGGCTGCTAACGAATTACCCTCAACTCTTCCTAGTGTTGTTTTTGATCTTTTGTAGGAGTATGAGGATGTGTTTCCCAAGGAGGTGCCACCTAGTTTGCCACCGAAACGGGGCATTGAACACCAAATCGACTTGGTTCTGGGCGCCCCACTGCCAAACCGACCACCGTACCGAGCAAACCCAGAGGAGACAAAGAAAATTCAAAGGCAAGTAGAAGATCTTCTTAACAAAGGGTATGTAAGGGAAAGTCTTTCGCCTTGTGTTGTTCCCATTCTTTTAGTTCCAAAGAAAGAAAGTACTATGTGCATGTGCACTGATTGTAGAACCATTAACAACATAACTGTGAGATATCGGCATCCCATTCCTAGGCTCGATAACATCCTTCATGTACTTTGTGGCTCCACCATATTTTCCAAAATTGATTTGTGAAGTGGATACCACCAAATAAGAATGAAAGAGGGTGATGAATGGAAAACTGCATTCAAGACAAAATTTGGCTTATATGAATGGTTGGTTATGCCTTTTGGATTAACAAATGCACCTAGTACTTTCATGAGATTGATGAATCATGTGCTTAGATCCTTCATTGGCAAGTTTGTAGTGGTTTACTTTGACGACATATTGATTTATAGCAAAACTTTGGAGGATCATGTTGGACATATAAAATGTGTGCTTGCTCTCCTATGGGAGGAAAAATTGTACGCTAACGTGGAAAAGTGCACATTTTGCACAAACAAGGTTGTGTTTCTTGGCTTTGTTGTTTCAGCAAAAGGTGTGGATGTCGATGAAAAGAAGATCAAGGCTATTCGTGAGTGGATGCCTTCACAAAATGCGAGCCAAGTACGTAGCTTCCTCGGACTTGCAGGTTTCTACCACCGATTCGTGAAGGATTTCAGCACCATTGCTGCACCCATGAATGAGTTAACAAAGAAAGACACTCCATTCCAATGGGGTGACGCCCAAGACAAGTCCTTCCAAGAACTGAAGATGAGATTGACATCAATCCCATTGCTTTCACTTCCTCATTTTGGTAAGACATTTGAGATTGAATGTGATGCAAGTGGTGTTGGCATTGGTGGAGTTCTAATGCAAGAAGGTAAACCCATTGCCTACTTTAGTGAGAAGCTTAATGGTCCAACTCTTAATTATTCCGTTTATGATAAATAATTGTATGCACTTGTTCGATCTTTGGAAACATGGTAGCATTACTTGTGTCCCAAAGAGTTTGTAATACATTCTGACCATGAGTCTTTAAAACATCTAAAGGGCCAACTCAAACTGAACCGTAGACATGCAAAATGGAGTGAGTACATAGAGTCTTTTCCTTATATTGTCAAGTACAAGAAAGGGAAGGATAACACTATTGCTGACTGTTGGAAATATGCCCTAGAGGCAATAATAAAATGGTTATTATTATATTTCCTTGTTCATGATAATTGTCTATTGTTCATGCTTTAATTGTCTTATCCGGAAACAGTGATACATGTGTGAATACATAGACCACAACATGTCCCTAGTAAGCCTCTAGTTGACTAGCTCATTGATCAATAGATGGTTGCGGTTTCCTGACCATGGACATTGGATGTCATTGATAACGGGATCACATCATTAGGAGAATGATGTGATGGACAAGACCCAATCCTAAGCCTAGCACAAGATCGTGTAGTTCGTATGCTAAAGCTTTTCCAATGTCAAGTATCCTTTCCTTAGACCATGAGATTGTGCAACTCCCGGATACCGTAGGAATACTTTGCGTGTGCCAAATGTCACAAGGTAACTGGGTGGCTATAAAGGTACACTATGGGTATCCCCGAAAGTATCTGTTGGGTTGACACGAATCGAGACTGGGATTTGTCACTCTGTATGACGGAGAGGTATCTCTGGGCCCACTCGGTAAGACATCATCGTAATGAGCTCAATGTGACTAAGGGGTTGGTCACGGGATGATGTGTTACAGAACGAGTAAAGATATTTGCCATAACGAGATTGAACAAGGTATCGGTATACCGACGATCGAATCTCGGGCAAGTACTATACCGCTAGACAAAGGGAATCGTATACGGGATTGATTGAATCCTTGACATCGTGGTTCATCCGATGAGATCATCGTGGAACATGTGGGAGCCAACATGGGTATCCAGATCCCGCTGTTGGTTATTGGCCGGAGAGATGTCTCGGTCATGTCTGCATGGTTCCCGAACCCGTAGGGTCTACACACTTAAGGTTCGATGACGCTAGGGTTATAGGGAATGTAGTACTTGGTTACCGAATGTTGTCCGGAGTCCCAGAAGAGATCCCGGATGTCACGAGGAGTTCCGGAATGGTCCGAAGGTAAATATTTATATATGGGAAGTCCCGTTTTGGTCACCAGAAAAGTTCTGGGCGTTATCGGTAACGTACCGGGACCATCGGAAGGGTTCCTGGGGTCCACCGGGAGGGGCTACCAGCCCCAGAGGGTTGCGTGGGCCAAGTGTGGGAAGGGACCAGCCCCAGGTGGGCTGGTGCGCCCTCCACCAAGGCCCAAGGCGCAGGGAGAGAGGGAGGGGGCAAACCCTAGGTCCAGATGGGCCTTAAGGCCCACCCTAGGGCGCCCCCTCTCTCCCCCTCCTGGCCGCCCCCTAGATGGGATCTAGGTGTTGCCGCCACCCCTAGGGAGGGAACCCTAGATGGGGGCGCAGACCCTCCCCTCCCCCTATATATATGTGGGGTTTCGGGGCAGCCAGATGCACGAGTTCATCTCCCTCTTGGCGCAGCCCTATCCCTCTCCCTCCTCGTCTCTTGCGGTGCTTGGCGAAGCCCTGCTGGAGTGCCACGCTCCTCCACCACCACCACGCCGTCGTGCTGCTGCGGGACGGAGTCTTCCCCAACCTCTCCCTCTCCCCTTGCTGGATCAAGGCGCGGGAGACGTCACCGGGCTGCACGTGTGTTGAACGCGGAGGCGCCGTTGTTCGGCGCTTAGATCGGAATCAACCGCGATCTGAATCGCTACGAGTACGACTCCTTCATCCGCGTTCTTGCAACGCTTCCGCATCGCGATCTTCAAAGGTATGAAGATGCACTCCCCTCTCGTTGCTAGTAATCTCCATGGATAGATCTTGGTGATGCGTAAGAAAATTTTGATTTTCTGCAACGATCCCCAACAGACGCATTGTCTAGGCGTCACATTTTACTTCCTCAACTTGATGTTAAAATCCTTCGTTTAGAAAGCATCAAAGAATTGTATGCTAACGACTCATACTTTGCTGAATCATTTTCAAAGTGTGAGAAGGAAAAGGGATGGGAGAAGTTTCATTTGCATGATGAATTTCTATTTGAGCTAACAAATTGTGCATCCCAGATTGTTCTGTTCGTTTGTTGCTCTTGCAGGAGGCTCACGCTGGTGGTCTCATGGAGCATTTTGGAGTCAAGAAAACTGAAAGTGTGCTCGTTGATCACTTCTTTTGGCCGCGCATGAGACATGACGTGGAACGCTACGTGATGAGATGCGAGATTTGCCGCAAAGCTAAGTCCCGCTTGAATCCTCATGGTTTATATACTCATCTATCTATTCCAAATACTCCATGGGAAGATATTTCTATGGATTTTGTTCTTGGTTTATCACGGACTAAGAGGGGGAGTGACCCGGTGTTTGTGGTAGTTGATCCTTTTAGCAAAATGGCACATTTTATCCCATGTCATAAGAAGGATGATGCTTCACACATTGCTAATCTGTTTTTCAGGGAAGTTGTGCGGCTACATGGAGTTCCACGCACGATTGTGTCAGACCATGACACCAAATTTCTGAGCTACTTTTGGAAGACCTTGTGGGAAAAACTTGACACCAAGCTCCTATTTTCTATGACATGCCACCCACAAACTGATGGATAGACTGAAGTTGTCAACCGCACGTTATCCATGATGCTACGAGCAGTCCTCAAGAAGAATTTGAAGAAGTGGAAATATTGCCTACCTCATGTGGAGTTCGCGTATAACAGGGCAGTACATTCGACCACTAAATTTACCCATTTGAAATTGTTTATGGATTCAAACCTATTGCTCCCATCGATCTTTTGCCTTTGCCACTACAGGAATGAACCAGTCTTGATGCAAGTAAGCGTGCTGATTTCGTCAAGAAACTTCATGGCCAGTCAAAGAAGAACATTGAGAAAATGACTGAACAATATACGAATCGGGTCAACAAGACCAGGAAGAAGCTGGTGTTCAAGTAAGGCGATTTGGTATGGGTACACATTCATAAGGACCATTTTCATGAGCAACGCAAGTGCAAGTTGCAGCCACGCGGTGATGGACCATTTGCGGTGCTCGAGCGGATCAATGGCAATGCTTATAAGATCGATCTTCTAGAAGAATATGGTATTAGCCCAGCCTTCAACGTCTTCGATCTTTCCCTATACTTTGGGCCTTTAGAGTTGAGGACGACTCCTTCTCAAGAGGGGGAGGACGATGAGGACATCCCAACCATGGGCACCACACCACCAATCATCAAAAGTCCAATCACAAGAAGTCCCGAAATGCAAATCCATGATCAGGTGAACTCTAACTTAAGTCTATCATTTGATCTTGAAAATATGGTTGTACCTTCACCTCCTTTGTTGTTGGTTGAACTCAGGTGCGATTTCGAAGAAGGCCAAACACATTTCAGTCCGCGCAAAACAAAGTTTTATGGCGAAGAAACAAAGTTAGGAATCCATGAAGAAATGAGTTGTCTGCTGAAGAAACATTGTTCCGATTCTGACGAAACAATGCTTTGCACGAGTTTGGATATCGCGACTTGCGAAAGGTTTCTAGAACTCGAGTTTTCTTCTCAAGGAGACATTGTTCGACCCCAGTGAACAATGTTTGGTCAGGAACTGCCAACCACCTCCAACGAGAGTTTTCCGGAAGCTACCTCATTAAGTTTCTAAGCCATTTAGTCAAACCAAAGCTGGTTATCTTTCACACCTAAGCTGGTTCCCAAAACTAGTTTTATCTCACACCTATTCAGGGGTTTGTCCCGATTATAAATAGGCTAGCTCTTCCCTTCGTTGGGGATTTTTGCCATTTCTATCAAAGACCAAAGACCTAGACTCCTCCTGTTTTTACCCTTATTCTCGTGATTCTTTGAGAAATTGCTCCTAATTTATGGTCCACGACTAGATCGTGTTGTGTGGGTTAGAGTTCGTAGTTTCCCTTGCGGATTGCACCTATCCCATGCTCCACGACTTGAGCGTGGTTGTGTGGGGTAGTATTGCGGGGTTGTGGATCGGCGAATGTTTGGATTGCAAGTTTCGGTGAGCATCCTCCTCGTCAGGTCATTCTCTTATTTTCTATTTTTCGGCTGCTTGCAGCTAGTTATCCACATCCATTTATCGATCCTACGCTGTGAAGATCGGACCTCCCCTTGTACACCCTCTTCCGAAAGACGGTGTCGTATCACATACCGTGACGAGGTTGAGGAAGGTAGTTCAACCTTGAAGGCGGTGACACCTGCGTCTAAGTGTCACCGTAGCGTGTTAGTCATGTGTGTGACTCACGGCAAGGGCCTTAGCGGCCTCCCGCAGCTCGTGTGTTGCTTGTTTCTTCAGGTCTCATACGAAGTATCTTGTAAAATGCAGTTTGCTCCCAAAAGCACGTGGAGTTGACATAGAAATTTTCTTTTGTTATATTATTTCTTTACAGGGGAGTACATTCGATTAAAAATTTGTGTTTTCTGCAAAAAATATTAAAAATAGAAAAATCGTGGAGCAGTCATTCTGCCGGAAAAAAACCTTGTCGATACTACAACGAAAACAATCCCACTAAGCTCGTCTCCCCTCCGGAGAAATTCCTCCCCCGTGTCTCCTCCCCCGATCCCCTTCCCCTTCCCCGCCGGCCGCCGGCCGCCGTGCCGCCTTCCGCAGCTCCCAGCACGCCGCTACCCCAGACCACGGCGCGCGATGCTTCCCCCATACCCGGTGCAGCCTCCCCCATCCGCTGCTCAGATTTCAGTCGTCGAGCCGTACCTCGCAGGTAACCGCCGGTCAGCTCGATCATGGCAACCGCCGAACGTGCAGCAAGTCGGGGTGGTTATCTCCCCCACCAGTACAAAGAGGTACTGCGAACTCCTGCCTCACGTCCTCCTCACTTGCCTCTTTTTTCTTCTTCTCATCTCGCCTCCCGTACCTTCCTCTAGTCCGCCGGCCGGAGCCCGCCGACCTGCCTTACCCTTAGCGTGGGCGAGGCACGCGCAGCTCTCTGGATTGGACTCGCACAACACTCGCCGCCCCCTGTGCCAACTCCATTGCCGCCGGCGGACTCCAAGCTGAGCTGATCCAGCGGCGTGCTGCTCCCGGTTCCGCACGGCGCCGCGTGGTAAGTGGAGCTCTGGTCATTTAATTTCTTGATCTGCAGCAACCAATACATTCTCTTGATAAGAAAGAGCAGCAATGTGTATCTTGAACTGCAAACATTTAGTATCGCACATGAATAGTTAACCATAAGAATGAAACGTAATATGACTTTACTTTTGGCACAGGTCTGGCCTCTTATGCTCACTCTATGAACCGTGATGAAAAGTAGTACTCGTTCACTAGAGAGCTGTAAATATCAGTTAGAATACATGTGAAACAAGATTTTAAAGACTTCCAATATCTGAAACATCGAGCTGAGCTGCTGTTGCATTCTCTACTCTGTCAATTGTCTGAATGCAGAGAAACAAACACACGAGAAAAGTATACGAGACTAATGGTCGAATCCTATAGATATCATATTCAGATTGGCCACAGTGACAGCATAATGAATTTGCCACAGCTTATTACTCCCTCCGTTCACAATATAGGATGTTTTGGATATTTCAGTATAGAGTCTATACGACTGAAATTATTGAACGAACACATCTAAACGTGTCTATATACATCAGATTCATAAAAAAGTTAGAATATAGTATATTTGTGACGGAGGAAGTAATACAATTTTTTGCAAATAAAGTTTGCATAAGAGCTAAAGGGCGCACTGTACTGTGAGACTCACCTCTTCTGCATCCTTTCGATACAGAGAGGCCACAATAACATGAACTTGGTCAGTGTTATAATGATTAGCAGTTAGAAACCCAGCAGCTGGCCGGCGCTCTTGCAGCTCTAAGAAATTAAACCTTTGGTCCTACTTTATCCATGCTGCCATTAATTTCACATTAGCTTACTCTTCCTATCTTTTTAGACATGTCTCAGTGGCATTAGGATCTCCACGGGGTGCACTAGCTATATATGTCAAGGAATCGATTATCATATCTAATGTAGGAGTATCTTCTGCTCCTATTTGTAAAGGAAGGTGTCATATGTTTAAAAAAATATATCAAATAAAGCTTGTCTTTAAAAGCATGAATTGTTGAGGGGTGCTAAAAGGCAAGGTAAATCTGTATCTTTTATATAAATGCGTTAAGTTGGGTCACATATGTTAATTAAGGTATGTTTATATGTTCATAAAATATATGCCAAATATTAATGCCAGAACAGTGAGGTTAAAACATAATCCGCTAATAATAGATATAAATCGTACCCGGATCGATATGCCTAAATGATAAAGCAGAGTATGCTTTAAACTTGAGTGATTCAGATGATATGTTAATAATATTATTAGCATGGACGTGTAAATGTCTATTGAGGACTTTGCCTAAATGATATTCTGATCTTCCTAATTCTCTTTGGGGTCGCAGGGCAAGGTTGAGGTGTGCATGGTCATATTCATCCTATTCTGCATGAGCCAGTCCTCCAAAAAGGTGAGTGCAAGATCTCTTGTGCCTTTTGTTGCCAGTCATAGAAAACAAAATATATGTGCATGATCCTCAACCACTGCTATATCATAATTAGTGACAATAAAATGGCCAACACTGTTAGCACACTCAAGAAATTATACAACAACTTATAATCAAGTAATCTACCAATTGATTCCCTGGTCATGGAGTGCTATATAGATAATCAAACAAGGGTTCAAGGCATCAGTTCGCTATTATGTTTTCTTGCTGACTATGCAGTAAGTAGTAGCATATCACTACGTGAAATTACCGCTACACTGCTACAAGGGATGATGACTAACATATTATGTTTCTACTTTTTGCACAAGTGATGATAAAGCTTCTCTTGAAAAGCTAGCATATAAGGTAATCGAATATTGGGCTTGAGGCTCACATATAGCTAGGAATATCAAAGTAGAATTGACTTGACATTGTTGCTTTGGCTGAGATAGGAACTACTCCCTCCCAAATTTGAACTAAACCCACGACAAGTAAATCGGAACGGAGGGAGTAGGAAGCATGCAGCTTGGATTGGAGCAGAAAAACGTAGTAAAGTGTGGTTGCATCCGAATAGTATGTTTCCAACGTGTGGTTATAGACAGTAGTATTACTTTGTTGATTAAATTACTTGCACAGTATGTTTCCAAAAATTTGGATTATTATCTTACAGTTTGGTTGGTTGTGAGGGTGTATGTTGATCGTAAGAGGGGTAGAAGTTAAATATAATCTACACAAATTCGGATTATGACTTTAGATATCTTCCGCAACAGGTTTGTATTCTAAGGCAACTCATGGACATTCAACTAGTCTTCTCAATTTCTTAGAATTTTTTAGATCTCTCATCCAATTGAGAATAGAGTATGATCCTTAATTTATTAATTTATTGTAGGTTTGATCAATTGATTTAATTTTAAGGAGTAATTTCGCAATTGAGATGATATCACTATGAATAACAATGTACAGTTTCATTGTCGGTGTCGTGAACTTTTATGTGTTAAATTGTTGCATTAGAGAAAACAATTGACTCCGCATACCCATGTCAGAAATCCTGGCGCCATCACTGCATTGCTGAGGTCACGGGTGAGGAGCTAGCTAGCTAGCTAAGTAGGTCATGGAGGTATGGCCGCCACTGCTGGTTGTCATCCTCACGCTCTGTGTTGTCTCTCTCTGCTGCGGCCTTGAGGCCGTGGCCGAAAACGTGACTGTGGCACAACTACTCCCGATGGCGTCGTACCACGGGGGTTTAGCTATCTACAATGCCAAGAACTTCGGCGCTAAAGGCAACGGCACCAACGACGATACCAAAGTACGTATCCAGTTCCTCAATAGATTGCTTGGTTGGTGTTCTAATTTCTTTCTTTCTTTGTTGTTGCGCTCGATCTATGTTGTAATCGGTCGCTACCTTGTTGTTATTGTGTAGGCGTTGATGGCAGCATGGAAGGCAGCGTGTGGGGCATCCGGCACGGTAACGCTGTTGATCCCGCCAGGGACGTACTACATTGGGCCGACGCAGTTCCATGGTCCCTGCAAAGCCTCCACCATCACCTTCTTGCTCCAGGCAAGCAGTTGTGCTGTTATAATATTTCAGTGCAAGCACAACACGAGAGGGAGAAAGAGGAGTCATTTTATATGGTTGTGCAGGGGACGCTCAAGGCGGCGACGGATCTGAAGCGTTTTGGCAAAGACTGGATCGAGTTCGGGTGGGTGAAAGACCTCACCGTGGCCGGACAGAACAATGCCGTCATCAATGGCCAGGGCGCCGCCTCCTGGCCCTTCAACATGTGTCCCATCCGAAAGGACTGCAAAGTCCTCCCCACCGTGAGTATCATCCGATTTCGTTACATATGCGCGGAATTCCATCTTGCACTCAATCACTTCACCGGCATGCACTAAGTGTCATGATCGAAATGTCTAAATGGATGGAATGCAGAGCGTGCTGTTCGTCAACAACCAGAACACGGTGGTGCGCGACATCACGTCGGTGAACAGCAAGTTCTTCCACATCGCACTGCTGCAGAATAAGAATACGAAGTTGATCAACATCCAGATCGACGCGCCCGAGAACAGCCCAAACACGGATGGCATCCACATCGAGCGAAGCACGGGTGTGGTGATCTCCGACACCCGCATCAGCACCGGCGACGACTGCATCTCCATCGGCCAGGGGAGCGACAACATCGACATCGCCCGCGTCCACTGCGGCCCGGGGCATGGCATGAGCGTCGGCAGCCTTGGACGGTACGTGGACGAGGGCGACGTCACCCGCGTCCACGTCAGGAACATGACATTCGTGGGCACCATGAACGGCGTCCGAATCAAGACGTGGGAGAACTCCCCTACCAAGAGCCTGGCCGCGCACATGCTGTTCGAGAACATGATCATGAAGGACGTGCAGAACCCCATCATCATCGACCAGAAGTACTGCCCTTACTACGACTGCGAGCACAAGCACGTCTCCGGGGTCACCCTCAAGGACATCGCGTTCAAGAACATCAAGGGGACGTCGTCGATGCCGGTGGCCGTGCTGCTCCGGTGCGGCGTGCCGTGCCAGGGCGTCGTGCTGCAGGACGTGGACCTGAAGTACATGGGAGAGGGAGGCTCCTCGTCAAAGTGCGAGAACGCCATGGCCACGTACGTTGGCTACCAGCACCCAGAGCCATGCGCCTAGTCGGCCAATTTGATTCTGCTGGATGCTGCTACGACCTTAATTGAGTTCTCCTTTTCTTCTTTCTTCTAATCTATTTCATCAATGTTTCCTAGACGAATTTGTTGTTTCCTGTTGCCTAGAATATTTTGTGTGTGTGCGGCATTAGGGAGCTGCCAATTGCTGGCATTAGGGAGCGACAATATTTTGTTGTTTCCTGTTGCCTAGAATATTTTGTGTGTATGCTAGTCGTTCCCACCTGTTGAACGAAAAGTTTTTGTATCAGCAACAGAAAAGGGATTCCCTATCCCGAGAAGGGCGTTTTGATGCCCAGGCTCATCTGCTCCCAGTTAGAAAAAAAATCGTAAAAAAATCAAAACATATTCAAAAAATTCCAAATTTTGTGTGTGCCGTAGACAATCTGATGCGTGAGGCCTGCTCCAAATTTCAAGTCATTTGGACATCTGAGCAGCTCTCAGCAAAAAAGACAAATCGGGCCAAAACAGTATGTGAACAGTAAGTATTTTTACGGACCTCCAATATTTCTTTTTTACTGAGAGCTCCTCAGATGTCCAAATAATTTGAAAGCAGACCTCACACATCAAATTGTCTATCACAAAAAAAATAGATTTTTTTTTTGAAATTTTCTAGTATTTGTTTTGAATTTTTTCGTCAGGGCAGGTGCAGATAAGCTCGGGTACAGAAATGGATTTTCGTTCCGTATATCTCACCTTCAGCGAGAGGGCAGGAACAAATCGCTGAAGGGGAGACCGAGATAGGCCGGCCCAAGAGCGCGGGAAGCCACAGCCTCCTTTTTTTTAGTTTTGTTTTGCCTATACTTTTTTAGTTTTGTTTATATAGTGCATTAAAATATTTTCTAAATATATATATGAACAAGCATTTGAAAAATAATTAAACTAGTATAGAAAAAATATTTATCATGTATAAATTTTTATTTAAAATTTGATCATGTATTAGAAAATGGTAATCAAGCATTCATATTTTTTAGAAAAGTATTTTAAAATGTTGATAAATTATTTGAAAAATTTTAAATGTGTATAGAATAAATGTTGACCATGTATTAAAAAAATGATGATTTTTATCATGTAGATAAAAATGTTATTCAAGCATTTGAAACTTTTTTGAATACTATTTGAAAAATAGTGATCAAGCATTTGAAAAATGTTAAATGAGTATATAAAAATGTTGAACATGTATTAAAAAATGATGATGTTTTTGATCATGTATATAAAAATGTTAATTAAGAATTTGAAAAAAAAATATTGAACAAGTATTTGTAAAATGTCGATCATGCATTTAACAAATGTTAAATGTGTATAGAAAAAATATTGACCATGTATTAAAAAAGTGATGATTTTTTGATAATGTATATGAAGAGTGTTAATGAAGCATTTGAGAAATGTTGAAGAAGTATTTGAAAATTGTTAATCAAGCATCTGCAAAACCTTAAATGTGTATAGAAAAAATTAATATTGCATTTAGAAAAAAAATCAAGCACTTAAAAAATGTAGAAAAAAACAAAGAAACATAAAAGAGAAACAAAATAAACCAAAACAAAAAGAAAAATCTTGAGAAAAAAAAGAAGAAAATCAAAAGGAAACGATAAAAAGGAAAAATCGATTGAGGAGCCTTTGGCTCTCGGCATCCATGACAGGGAGAGGATTTATGGCACGCAAGTCCCTCGCACGACTTTTTTACTTTGACTTATGATTTTCATACTTCTATATCTTTAAAACGAAAAGTTTAAACTAATTTATGTTTTCATATTCGTATTTCTTGTGACCAGGGCTTTCAAATAAGATTCATTTTGAATATATTTTGACGACTTTTCAAAAAATATGGTAAGTTTCAGCTGTTGAAACTTAGTATGAGCGACAAATAAAACCATGTATTTTGTGCCTACGACCGACGTAAAAAATGCTTAAAATTTTATCTTTGAAACTTGGTATAAGCGAGCGAGAAAGTCAGAATTTTAAGATGCAAAATCGTAAGTTTCAAAGCTAGAAACTTAAATCTTACTCTGCCCTTATGTGGGATTTAACTACTTTCATGAATCGTGAGGCAATAGAGCGGCCGAGCATGGCTTGATAGGAGTGTGCCCCAGTGAATTTTCGTCCATATACTGCAAGAGAACGGTGGTGTTCTCTCTTTGACAGACTACCACGAAGAAGGAAAAAGGAGCCGGTGGTAGTTGTGATGGAGGTATGTGTAAGCTGTAGCTCAAGTAGAATTCGAGGGTTTTCGATACATGCCCACTTTTAGCTATTGATGAGGTCGCCTTTTTGGAGAAAGTTGGGCAGAAGGTAGGCAATAGTGAGGAGTAGTTTCAGATCATGTGGTTTTCGCCCATTGATAGCTTGTAACAGTGTGTAAGGCTTTGTTTGGTGGCTACTGGAAGGCAACCCAAGGCAGTAAACCCCGAGGGGGAAATTTCAAGAGCACATGGTCATCCACGGGGGAGTTCTCCTGTTTTGGATGGTCATTTGGTGGTCTGATCGGGAGGGTGGGGGTGGGGTGTGGTCCAAGCCAGAGGAGCCGCAACTTCGCTAGTAGGAGCTGCAACTCGCAGCGTCACGATGGAGATGACATGGCGAGATTTTCTACGAGTGCAGAGGCGTGGAACTTATACCTAGGGAAAGAGGAGGGTTCAGGTTGGCCCGCTCCGTGGATTGGTCATCCAAATGTGGGGATGGTTCTCCCAAGCTAGAGATTCCACGTGGCTTCCAGGCACCGGAGAAAGGTCGGGATCCTCGGGGAAACCCTGCAATCAAATAAGCCCTAAATTATTTACTTTCCCCATCAGTCCTAACGGAAATGATGGGAAACTTAGGTTGCTGTTTCAAGAAAAAGTGTAATGAGCATTGTATTTTTATTCAAAAAATCCAAACGAATCTCGAGCTGTAGGGAGTTTTTTCTTCTTCTTAAAGAACACAAACATCATGTTGAGACCTAAAGCGACTCCGAACAAAAAAATGTACACACTATACGTAGATATGTACTCCCTCCGTTCCCAAATATAAGTCTTTGTAGAGATTTCAACAAGTGACTACATAGGGAGTAAAATGAGTGAATCTACACTTTAAAATATGTTTATATACATCCGTATGTTGTAGTCCTTTGAAATGTCCAAAAAGACTTATATTTAGGAACGGAGGGAGTAGCATATATGCGTGGATTTTCTTTAATATATCTCCAAAATCACTAATTGAGGTGTACTCTTTCTAAGGCTGGTCACAATGGGCAGGAATATAAGACTACCCATAGTGGGAGTAACATAGGTAGTAACATCACACATATCTAGATAAAAAAGATGATGTGGCAAGCAATAAATGAAGAAAGAGAGGCATGTGGTAACATAGCTAGTTACTACTAGTATGAGTAACATCACACATATCAAGGTAAGATGAGTCTATGGCCTAATAAATGAAGTCTTCCATGTTACCACACATATGTTACTCCCCACTATAGAGGTAGTAACATAGAGTAGTAACATGGGCATGTTACTACTCTATGTTACTACCCATTATGGCTAGTCTAAGGTAGTAACATACACACTTATCTAGACTATGTTACTACCTCCACAGTGGGTAGGAACATGTAGGTAGTGTCATGCAACGATGCATTTATTAGCTTATAGACTCATTGTTTCTTGAAGTGTGTGATGTTCCGGTAACTTAGCTAGTTACCATAAGCACCTCACTCTTCATTAAATATGTGCCACATAAGCAACGTTGTATTGAAATATGTGATGTTACTCCTAAGTTCCACCCCATTGTGACCAGCCTAAGATCACTCCCACCTCCCTAGATTGTGACAAGTGGCGCGCTGCATGTGCGTCACTTGTCGCAACCGGGGAGTTTCCCTTTTTTTCGTAGATCGTTTATTCAAATGTTTTATTTCTTAAACCGCGCGTCCAAATCTCGAACCGTTTTCATCATTGGATTCATCGCATCGAGATCTTCAAAACTAGATCCCATAATTTCCGTTTCCGAGAGGCACGATCATGCCTCTCACGGAAGCAAAAACGTGCCTCTCGTGAAAGATAAAAAAAAATATTTTTTCCACTTTCAAGAGGCACCGCCGCGGAAGCAAAACTGTGCCTCTCACGGAAGAAAAAAGAAGTGAAAACACTTTTTTTTTGTTTTCGAGAGGCACGGCCGTGCCTCTTGCGGAAGCAAAACCATGCCTCTCGTGGAAGTAAAACCATGCAAAACAACATGTTTTCTCGCGCAATTGTTTTCCTATTTTTTTTGTCAAAAAGCTAAAAAAGATCGATGGAAAACCAAAAAATTGAAAAAACCCGAGAAAAAACCATCTAAAGAGTCAAAAACACGTGCGAAAAAAAATAAAAATAAAATCGAAAGGGAACACCCAGGGTGCGACATGTGGCGACGGCTGAGAGCGCGCCAAGTGACGCGCTCTCAGCCCCTCCGTTAGTGATCGTTGCGAGGCTTCAAAAGAAGTGCTTGTTAACTGATCCAATACATCTCTTTTGTGTGTGTGGAGTACACAACAAGTCAACAAAGACATACTTGGATAAACTGGAACAGTTCTTTTCTAGAGCTACGTACTATTTTTTTTATAGCCTACAAGTTGACATTGCATTTTTTCGTGAAAACTTCTCATTTATTCATCGACTCTCAAGATAGTACAAATAACACCTGATGTAAAAATTATATCCTGGTTTATATACCATCTAGCTATGATTACAACCACTGAAGCTAGCCGAAGGCGCGCTCCCGCCATCTCTCCCCCTCCCCCCCTCATCGGAGTCGGACAAATATTGTTGTAGTAAACAGTCGGAAAGTCATAGTGCAAATGCTCTGTAGGACCAGCGCACCGGACAACAACCGCGACTGATGGTGAGAAGTGTATATCGAAAGGATCCAACCTACAGGCACACAGACATAGACAAACGGGGATAGGATCAAAGCAGACCCACCAAAGACAAACGCCAACCGGATCCCATGATATATTATCCGCCAAAGACATGCCTCCACATGCCATTCGATGACGCTAGAAGCATCGTCGGGACGGGGATAGGTGGGTGAAACCTTATTCAATCTTTAGAAAGCCGTCGCCGTCTCGTCTTCCTGCCTACGACACAAACTTTAACAAAATTAAAAAAAAAAACACCTAAAAAAGAGCCCCCTCGTCCGCGAGGGCCAGGATGCACCATGCCTTCATGGTCCAAACTCCAAGACCATAGGAGACAAGACGGGTCGGCTTTATTTTTTAACAAAAATGTTACAGATATACAATAAGCATATGTACGTGTCCTTCTCGGAAAAAAAGTAAGAATATACCGAACACCAAGGTGCTCGGGCGCCGTACGCATCCCGTGAAAGCAAAGCGCGACCGCGATCGATAGGAGGATGTTGCATCGCATGTTCGTCTGGTGATCACTCTCTCCGGGTTCGATCTGGGCTAGCTCTTGCGTGTAGGACAATTGTACTTGGTTTTGAGTTTCACTAAACATCCGGAAACTGTTGTGGCACGCGATTTGTCGTCCGCCGACTTCAGAACCGCCACTGTGCTTGCTCTGAACCCGAAACCACACAATGTAACTGTCACAGGGCGACGTGTCAACTCAAAGCGCTTTGACTAGGGCGCAAGCGCTTGGCCTTGACTAGGTGGCATCTTATGCCAAGTTAGGATACGCAGTGTGGAGTGTTTGATGCCAGTTTAAGTTATCTGCAGTGACACTGCACTGCGACGTCAAGGACTTTATTATACTAGCTGCTGTGCATGGTCTCCCCCTTTTAGTTAAAGTGGTTTTAAGACCTCTCCCAATGCATTGGTGCTAAAGTGAGGTGCTAAGTGCATTAAAATGCTTAGCAACTAGTATTCCCAATGCATTGGTGCTTAGCTTTTGTATCTAAGGCTACTTCCAATGCGTTGGTGCTAACATGAGTTGCTAAGCATATTAAAAACTTTAGCAACTAAAGCCCCCAATGCATAGGTGCTTAACTTGTTGGTGCTAAGCATGCTTCATTCAATGATTTTGCAACTAAAGTTGTTCATGCATTGGTGGGATTCTTCCATTTAAGTCTTTTGCCTAGGTTCTCGTGCTTAGCATTGTTTCTTCCTGGGGTCACCACACTCATCTCTCTCCTCTTAATTACCTTGCCACATCAGATTTTTTGCCTACATGTCATCCTTAGCACCTGTACAAGGTGGAGCATTGGGAGGGGCCTAAGCCTCCTTTATTTAATTGTTTAGTGGCAAAACTCCTTCATGTATTGGTTGGTAGTCTTTTTGCATAGGTTCACGTGCTTAGCATTGGTTTTTCTTGGGGTTACTATAATGCTCTCTCTCCTCTTTAATTGCTTTGCCACATCATTTTTCCGCCTATGTGGCACCCTTAGCACCTGTCCACCGTGGAGCACTGGGAAGGGCCTAAGGGCTCCCACCAAGGTACTCCCTCTGTCCCATAATATAAAAACGTTTTTGACACTACACTAGAGTAAAAAACGTTCTTATATCATGGGACAGAGGGAGTAGACCCAACGTGCATATATATGCGTGGTGGCACCGTAGCTACGTTGCATCGTAGAGTGGTATTTCATCCGATCCAAACTAGTGTACATCAACGTCGGCACCGTAGCTATGTTCAGGAAGTGATTGGAAAGGATTGCCGACTGGATTTGATCGAGCGTCAATCCACGACCAAGAGGATACGATCAACGCTCTTTGCTTGGCTCTGGTCGTGGAACCCGGACTAGATCCCAAGGGCATCTGATTTCAACGTGCTGCAACGCCCTGATGTGGTTAGATCTCGCGACTCGCTGCCAGAGGGAGTGCCTGTGGAGGAAGGAAAGGAAGGGCCGGATTTTCCAGTGCTCATCCACTTGGACGTCGTCAAGGATTACACTCCCCTATCGCCGCCTGCTAACCCAGTGAATGGGGTGTATGATTGGCCTCACACTTACACCCATAAAGGCTGGAGAATGGGAGTCAAGGATGGTGAGGGTCGTGGCCGTGCTGCTTCGTTCGCAGGATCAGTCCATGGCGGTCGCCGTGAAAACGATGACCGAGACGACGACAATGGTGGCGACTTCAGGAAGCGCGGCAAGAGAGGGGGCATCCACAAGCGGTTTTGGCAGGGTGTCCGCGATCAGACAAACTGCAGGGATGCCTCAGCGCGCACTCCCGCGCCTCGCTGGCACCGTCGGCACGATGAAGGGACAAGTAATGCACCACCTGAGCACCTCGTTACTAATCAGCCGGATCAGCTTCAGCCCACCCAAGCTCAACCGATGTCCGCTCTGTCAGCTAGTCGTCTGCCTTTTGGCCCGGTGAAGGAAAGGGTGTTAGTCACCCCAACTTTGGAGGTGGTCCAGGAGAGCCCCTCCGCGTTGCCCAGGAGACAAGCCGACCAACAGGGGTCTGATGTGGAGCTCTGTGTGCTGGGGAACGTAGTATTTTCAAAATTTCCTATGATCACGCAAGATCTATCTACTAGATGCATAGCAACGAGAGGGGAGAGTGTGTCTACGTACCCACGTTGACCGAAAGCGGAAGCGTTTATCAACGCGGTTGATGTAGTCGTGCACCTTCACGATCCGCCCCGATCTAGTACCGAACGTACGGCACCTCCGCGTTCAACACACGTTCAGCTCGATGACGTCCTCGCCTTCTTGATCCAGCAAGACGGGCGAAGTAGTAGATGAGTTCCGGCAGCACGACGGCGTGGTGACGGTTGTTGATGAAGAACAATCTCTGTAGGGCTTCGCCAAGCACTACAGAAACTAGACGGAGGATAACTAGAGGGTCGGGGTTGCCGGCACACGGCTTGGTGTATCTTGATGTGTTCCAGGTGCTAGCCCCGCCCCTCTATTTATATGTTGAGCCCTGGGGTCGAAACTTGGAGCAAAAGCCTCCTCAAAGTCGGTTTTGCCCGAAAGGCAAGAGTCCCACTCGGACTCCAGGACCAAATGCCACAATCCTTGGCGTCTGGCTCAGACGCCACGGTCCTCGGCGTCTGGCCCAGGGCCAGACGCCAGGGTCTCCGGCGTTTGGCCCCCTGGCCTCCGCAAAACACCTTTTGCACCGACTTAATGCCATGTGGGCTTGACCCCTTGGCCTAACCATATCATCCTATATATCAAATTTTACCTCCAGACCATTCCGGAGCTCCTCGTCATGTCTGTGATCTCATCCGGGACTCCGAACAACATTCGATCACCAACATACATAACTCATTCAATACTATATCGTCAACGAAACGTTAAGCGTGCGGACCCTACGGGTTCGAGAACTATGTAGACATGACCGAGACACTTCTCTGGTCAATAACCAATAGCGGAACCTGGATGCCCATATTGGCTCCTACATATTCTACGAAAATCTTTATCGGTCGAACCGCATAACAACATACGTTGTTCCCTTTGTCATCGGTATGTTACTTGCCCGATATTCGATCGTCGGTATCATCATACCTAGTTCAATCTCGTTACCGGCAAGTCTCTTTACTCGTTCCGTAATACATCATCTCCTGACTAACTCATTAGTCGTTTGCTTGCAAGGCTTATTACGATGTGCATTACCGAGAGGGCCCAGAGATACCTCTCCGACACTCGGAGTGACAAATCATAATCTTGATCTATGCCAACACCACAAACACCTTCGGAAACACCTATAGAGGATCTTTATAATCACCCAGTTACGTTGTGACGTTTGATAGCACACAAGTTGTTCTTCCGGTATTCGGGAGTTGCATAATCTCATAGTCATAGGAACATGTATAAGTCATGAAGAAAGCAATAGCAGTAAAACTAAACGATCATAGTGCTAAGCTAACGGATGGATCTTGTCCATCACATCATTCTCCTAATGATGTGATCCCGTTGATCAAATGACAACTCATGTCTATGGTTAGGAAACATAACCATCTTTGATCAATGAGCTAGTCTAGTAGAGGCATACTAGGGACACTCTGTTTTGTCTATGTATTCACACATGTACTAAGTTTCCGGTTAATACAATTCTAGCATGAATAATAAACATTTATCATGATATAAGGAAATATAAATAACAACTTTATTATTGCCTCTAGGGCATATTTCCTTCAGTCTCCCACTTGCACTAGAGTCAATAATCTAGCTCACATCGCCATGTGATTTAATACCGATAGTTCACATCGTTATCTGAATAACACCCATAGTTCACATCGCCATGTGACCAACACCCAAATGGTTTACTAGAGTCAATAATCTAGTTGACATCGCTATGTGATTAACACCCAAGAGTAATAAGGTGTGATCATGTTTTGCTTGTGAGAGAAATTTAGTCATCGGGTCTGTCACATTCAGATCCGTATGTATTTCACAAATTTCTATGTCTACAATGCTCTGCATGAAGCTACTCTCGATAATTGCTCCCACTTTCAATACGCATCCAGATTGATACTTAGAGTCATCTGGATTTAGTGTCAAAGCTTGCATTGGCGTAACCCTTTACGACGAACTCTTTATCACCTCCATAATCGAGAAACATTTCCTTAGTCATCCAGTTACTAAGGATAATTTTGACCGCTGTCCAGTGATCTACTCCTAGATCACTATTGTACCTCCTTGTCAAACTCATTGCAAGGTACACAACATGTTTGGTACATAGCATGGCATACTTTATAGAACCTATGGCTGAGACATAGGGAATGACTTTCATTCTCTCTATATTTTTCTGCCGTGGTCAGGCTTTGAGTCTTACTCAACTTCACACCTTACCAGTCAGGCAAGAACTCCTTCTTTGACTGAGCCATTTTGAACTACTTCAAAATCTTATCAAGGTATGTACTCATCGAAAGTCTTATCAAGCGTCTTTATCTATATCTATAGATCTTGATGCCCAATATGTAAGCAGCTTCACCAAGGTCTTTCTTTGAAAAACTCCTTTCAAACACTCCTTTATGCTTTCCAGAAAATTCTACATCATTTCCGATCGACAATATGTCATTCACATATACTTATCAGAAAGGTTGTAGTGCTCCCACTCACTTTCTTGTAAATAGAGGCTTCACCGCAAGTCTGTATAAATCTATATGCTTTGATCAACTTATCAAAGCGTATATTCCAACTCCGAGATGCTTGCACCAGTCCATAGATGGATTGCTGGAGCTTGCACATTTTGTTAGCACCTTTAGGATTGACAAAACCTTCTGGTTGCATCATATACAATTCTTCTTTAATAAATCCATTAAAGAATGCAGTTTTGTTATCGATTTGCCAGATTTCATAAAATGCGGCAATTGCGAACATGATTCGGACAGACTTAAGCATCGCTACGGGTGAGAAAGTCTCATCGTAGTCAACTCCTTGAACTTGTCAAAAACCTTTCGCAACAAGTCGAGCTTTGTAGACGGTAACATTACTGTCGGCGTCGGTCTTCCTCTTGAAGATCCATTTATTTTCGATGGCTTGCCGATCATCGGGCAAGTCAACCAAAGTCCACACTTTGTTCTCATACATGGATCCCATCTCAGATTTCATGGCCTCAAGCCATTTTGTGAAATCTGGGCTCATCATCGCTTCCTCATAGTTCGTAGGTTCATCATGGTCTAGTAACATGACTTCCAAAACCCTGGTTGCCGTACCACTCTGGTGCGGAATGAACTCTGGTTGATCTACGAAGTTCAGCAGAAACTTGATCTGAAGTTTCATGATCATCATCATTAGCTTCCTCACTAATTGGTGTAGGAATCACTGGAACTAGTTTCTGTGATGTATTACTTTCCAATTCGGGAGAAGGTACAATTACCTCATCAAGTTCCACTTTCCTCCCACTCACTTCTTTCGAGAGAAACTCCTTCTCTAGAAAGGATCCATTCTTAGCAGCGAATATCTTGCCTTCGGATCTGTGATAGAAGGTGTACCCAACAGTCTCCTTTGGGTATCCTATGAAGACACATTTCTCCGACTTGGGTTCGAGCTTATCAGGTTGAAGCTTTTTCACATAAGCATCGCGGCCCCAAACTTTAAGAAACGACAACTTTGGTTTCTTGCCAAACCACAGTTCATAAGGTGTCGTCTCAACGGATTTAGATGTTGCCCTATTTAACGTGAATGCAGCTGTCTCTGATGCATAACCCAAAACGATAGTGGTAAATCGGTAAGAGACATCATAGACCGCACCATATCTAATAAAGTACGATTACGACGTTCGGACACACCATTACGCTGTGGTGTTCCGGGTGGCGTGAGCCGTGAAACTATTCCACATTGTTTTAAATGAAGGCCAAAACTCGTAACTTCAAATATTCGTCTCCGCGATCAGATCGTGGAAAATTTTATTTTCTTGTTACGATGATTCTCTACTTCACTCTGAAATTTCTTTGAACCTTTCAAATATTTCAGACCTGTGTTTCATCAAGTAGATATACCCATATCTGCTCAAATCATCAGTGAAGGTCAGAAAATAATGATACCCGCCGCGAGCCTCAACACTCATTGGTCTGCATACATCAGTATGTATGATTTCCAACAAGTCAATTGCTCGCTCCATTGTTCCGGAGAACGGAGTTTTAGTCATCTTGCCCATGAGGCATGGTTCGCAAGCACCAAGTGATTCATAATCAAGTGATTCCAAAAGTCCATCACTATGGAGTTTCTTCATGCGCTTTACACCATTATGACCTAAACGGCAGTGCCACAAATAAGTTGCACTATCATTATTAACCTTGCATCTTTTGGCTTCAATATTATGAATATGTGTATCACTACGATCGAGATCCAACAAACTATTTTCATTGGGTGTATGACCATCGAAGGTTTTATTCATGTAAACAGAATAACAGTTATTCTATGACTTTAAATGAATAACCGTATTGCAACAAATATGATCAAATCATATTCATGCTCAACGCAAATGCCAAATAACATTTATTTAGGTTTTACACTAATCCCGAAAGTATAGGGAGTGTGCGATGATGATCATATCAATCTTGGAACCACTTCCAACACACATCGCCACTTCACCTTTAACTAGTCTCTGTTCATTCTGCAATTCTCGTTTCGAGTTACTAATTTTAGCAACTGAACCGGTATCAAATACCCAGGGGTTGTTATGAACACTAGTAAAGTACACATCAATAATCTGTATATCAAAATATACCTTTGTTCACTTTGCCATCCTTCTTATCCGCCAAGTATCTAGGGCAGTTCCACTTCCAGTGACCATTTCCTTTGCAGTATAAGCACTTCGTTTCAGGCTTGAGTTTAGCTTTGGTTTTCTTCATGGGATTGACAACTTGCTTGTCATTCTTCTTGAAGTTCCCCTTCTATCCCTTTTGCCCTTTACTTGAAACAAGTGGTCTTGTTAACCATCAACACTTGATGCTCTTTCTTGATTTCTACCTTCGTCGATTTCAGCATCGCGAAGAGCTCGGGAATTACTTTCGTCATCCCTTGCATATTATAGTTCATCACGAAGTTCTACTAACTTGGTGATAGTGACTAGAGAACTTTGTAAATTACTATCTTATCTGGAAGATCAATCCCACTTGATTCAAGCAATTGTAGTACCCAGACAATCTGAGCACATGCTCACTGGTTAGGCTATTCTCCTCCATCTTGTAGGCAAAGTACTGTCAGAGGTCTCATACCTCTCGACACGGGCATGAGTATGAAATACTAATTTCAACTCTTGGAGCATCTTATATGCTTCGTGGCGTTCAAAACGTTTTTGAAGTCCCAGTTCTAAGCCGTAAAGCATGGTGCACTTAAACTATCAAGTAGTCATCATACCGAGCTTTTGTCAAAACGTTCATAACGTCTGCATCTGCTCCTGCAATAGGTCTGTCACCTAGCGGTGCATCAAGGACATAATTCTTCTGTGCAGCAATGAGGATAATCCTCAGATCACGGAACAATTCCGCATCATTGTTACTAACATCTTTCAACTTAGTTTTCTCTAGGAACATATAAAATATAAACATGGAGCAACATCGCGAGCTATTGATCTACAACATAGATATGCTAATACTACCAGGACTAAGTTCATGATAAATTAAAGTCCAATTTAATCATATTACTTAAGAACTCCCACTTAGATAGACATCCCTCTAGTCATCTAAATGATCACGTGATCCAAATCAACTCAACCATGTCCGATCATCACGTGAGATGGAGTAGTTTTCAATGGTGAACATCTTATGTTGATCATATCTACTATATGATTCCCGCTCGACCTTTCGGTCTCCAGTGTTCCGAGGCCATATCTGCATATGCTAGGCTCGTCAAGTTTAACCCGAGTATTCTGCGTGTGCAAAACTGTCTTACACCCGTTGTATTTGAACATAGAGCCTATCACACCCGATCATCACGTGGTTTCTCAGCACGAAGAACTTTCGCAACGGTGCATACTCAGGGAGAACACTTGTACCTTGAAATTTTGTAAGGGATCATCTTATAATGCTACCGTCATTCTAAGCAAAATAAGAAGCATAATAAGATAAACATCACATGCAAATCAAAATATGTGACATGATATGGCCATCATCATCTTGTGCTTTTGATCTCCATCTCCAAAGCACCGTCATGATCACCTTCGTCATCGGCGCGACACCTTGATCTCCATCGTAGCATCGTTGTCGTCTCGCCAACTATTGCTTCTACGACCATCGCTACCGCTTAGTGATAAAGTAAAGAAATTACATGGCGATTGCATTTCATACAATAAAGCAACAACCATATGGCTCCTGCTAGTTGCCGATAACTTTACAAAACATGATTATCTCATACAAAACCGTATAACTCATCATGTCTTGACCATATCACATCACAACATGCCCTGCAAAAACAAGTTAGACGTCCTCTACTTTGTTGTTGCAAGTTTTACGTGGCTGCTACGGGCTTTACAAAGAACCGTTCTTACCTACGCATACAAAACCACAACGATGTTTCATCAAGTATGTGCTGTTTTAACCTTCACAAGGACCGGGCGTAGGCACACTCAATTCAGCTAAAGTGAGAGAGACAGACACCCGCCAGTCACCTTTAAGCAACGAGTGCTCATAACAGTGAAACCAGTCTCGCGTAAGCGTACGCGTAATGTCAGTCCGGGCCGCTTCATCTCACAATACCGCTGAAGCAAAGTATGACATGCTGGTAAGCAGTATGACTAGTATCGCCCACAACTTATTGTGTTCTACTCGTGCATATCATCTACGCATAGACCTGGCTCTGATACCACTGCTGGGGAAAGTAGTATTTTCAAAATTTCATACTATCACGCAAGATCTATCTACTAGATGCATAGCAACGAGAGGGGAGAGTGTGTCTACGTACCCTCGTAGACCGAAAGCAGAAGCGTTTATCAACGCGGTTGATGTAGTCGTGCACCTTCATGATCCGTCCCGATCTAGTACCGAACGTACGGCACCTCCGCGTTCAGCACACGTTCAGCTCGATGACGTCCTCGCCTTCTTGATCCAGCAAGACGAGCGAAGTAGTAGATGAGTTCCGGCAGCACGACGGTGTGGTGACGGTTGTTGATGAAGAACAATCTCTGCAGGGCTTCGCCAAGCACTACAGAAACTAGACGGAGGATAAACTAAAGGGCCGGGGTTGCCGGCACATGGCTTGGTGTATCTTGATGTGTTCCAGGTGCTAGCCCCGCCCCTCTATTTATATGTTGAGCCCTGGGGTCGAGACTTGGAGCAAAAGCCTCCTCAAAGTCGATTTTGCCCGAAAGGCAAGAGTCCCACTCGGACTCCAGGACCAAACGCCACAATCCTTGGCGTCTGGCCCAGACGCCACGGTCCTCGGCGTCTGGCCCAGGGCCAGACGCCAGGGTCTCCGGCGTCTGGCCCCCTGGCCTCCGCAAAACACCTTTTGCACCGACTTAATGCCATGTGGGCTTGACCCCTTGGCCTAACCATATCATCCTATATATCAAATTTTACCTCCGGACCATTCCGGAGCTCCTCGTCATGTCCGTGATCTCATCCGGGACTCCGAACAACATTCGGTCACCAACATACATAACTCATTCAATACTATATCATCAACGAAACGTTAAGCGTGCGGACCCTACGGGTTCGAGAACTATGTAGACATGACCGAGACACTTCTCTGGTCAATAACCAATAGCGGAACCTGGATGCCCATATTGGCTTCTACATATTCTACGAAGATCTTTATCGGTCGAACCGCATAACAACATACGTTGTTCCCTTTGTCATCGGTATGTTACTTGCCCGATATTCGATCGTCGGTATCATCATACCTAGTTCAATCTCGTTACCGGCAAGTCTCTTTACTCGTTCCGTAATACATCATCTTCTGACTAACTCATTAGTCGTTTGCTTGCAAGGCTTATTACGATGTGCATTACCGAGAGGGCCCAGATATACCTCTCCGACACTCGAAGTGACAAATCATAATCTTGATCTATGCCAACACCACAAACACCTTCGAAAACACCTGTAGAGCATCTTTATAATCACCCAGTTACGTTGTGACGTTTGATAGCACACAAGGTGTTCTTCCGGTATTCGGGAGTTGCATAATCTCATAGTCATAGGAACATGTATAAGTCATGAAGAAAGCAATAGCAGTAAAACTAAACGATCATAGTGCTAAGCTAACGGATGGGTCTTGTCCATCACATCATTCTCCTAATGATGTGATCCCGTTGATCAAATGACAACTCATGTCTATGGTTAGGAAACATAACCATCTTTGATCAATGAGCTAGTCTAGTAGAGGCATACTAGGGACACTCTGTTTTGTCTATGTATTCACACATGTACTAAGTTTCCGGTTAATACAATTCTAGCATGAATAATAAACATTTATCATGATATAAGGAAATATAAATAACAACTTTATTATTGCCTCTAGGGCATATTTCCTTCACTGTGATGCTCATAGCATGGCCACAATGCCAGACTTGCCGGAACTGCAGCTTCAGCCCGACAGCCCGTGGTCACCTCTGCTGCACCGGAGGATTTTGCTGCCCGAGCGTTGACGCACTCCTCCCTCGCTGAGGATGGCCTGTTGGGTGGCACCACGGGATGGGATTGTGAGCTCTGGCCGCTGTACACGCCTCACAGCTTGTAGCGACTCCTCCCGTGGGACAGTGGGATCCCCGTCATCTCGGCTGTACAGACAGCCCCCTTTCCGGTTCAGAGCAGCAACTGTGGCTCCTGCTATGATCTGCCTCCACTGCCGTATGCTCTGTGCCACTGGGACCTGCATGTCTTGCAAGTGCGTCTGCCTCTACTGGGATCAATCCGGATGACAACAAGCTGGGATCCGGCTCCTGCATCGGTGCCAACACCACTGCCTCAGCTGGGAGCAGCGCAGATGGCAACTATCTGGGAACCGGCCCTTGCTTCTTTCGGGCCTTGTTGGCTATCCAATTGGACGGAGGCCCATGCTGCTTTACCGATCTTGGAGCCCACTTGGGCGTTTGGGCCAAAGGTCATCTTTGGGCCTGAGGCTGCTGGAACTGGTGATGGCCATTTCATATCCAACGCTGATTGGGGTCATGTTGGGGCAGGTCAATATGCATCTCAAGAACAACAATCAATTCCAGAGAGGCGTGCTAGAAGGGCTCTAGCTGAGGCCAACCTTTCCGGTCCGGGCCTGATTTCTGCGATCACTGAGAAGGTTGCGGGGCTGCACATTGACGAACAACGACAGTTTATCAGCAAGATTGTGGCGCTCCTATCCTCCTCCATCCTAGGCGCCCCTCCCGCTACTGCCTCTCCATCGCCCCGCAAGCTCAAGCAGCGTCTCCTCCGGGTCGTCAAGGCATCCCGTCAGAGCTCTAGGCTACAGTTTCTCGGCTCCAACTTGTCCTCCTCCAGGCGCTCGCAGGCGGTGATCAGCACGAAGCTTGGCTTCATCCAGCGGCCGGAGGACTTCAATGATGACACCCTGCTCGCATACCTGCAATTCTTCCGGGCGCCGATGCCTGCTGAAAATGTGGCCAAGCTGGTGGAAAACGGGGGCCTATCCTCTCCTGCCCAGCTATCGCTGCTTGATGCCGACCTGCAAGTCATCTTGGATGAGTTCGTTGGGCGCTCCACTTGAGCTGCACTGCACTGCCATGCTTCAGTGCCCCACCGCAGTTGCTTAGTTTCCCATGAATTGCACGCATTCAAAGTCCATGTTGTGCTGTATTGTGCGCCGTTTGGCTGCGTGGAGAGCTCTGTTGCTCTCTCTGTATCGAATTTGCCCGGGCTTGCCTTGCCCAAACCTCTTTCTGTGGTTCTCTACGTTTAATTATGATTAGCCTCTTATCCCTTGTTAGCTGGAATGTGCGCGGTTTAAACAACCCAGCACGTCGGGCCACAATTCGCACCATGATTGATCAGCTCTCTTGCTCGATCATCTATTTACATGAGTCCAAGCTTGCATCAGTACTTGGTACTGATGTTCAGGAGATCACATAAAGTGCCTTCGTCTGTCACTCATTTCTTCCTGCCGATGGCACTCATGGTGGAATCCTGCTTTGCTAGCGCTCGAGCGCTTTCTCTGCTGCTGCGGTTGCTGTGCGGGCCTTCTCTATCACGGCAAGGCTCACACCGGTGGGACATGACACAACTTGGTCGCTCACCATGGTGTATGGTCCACACGACTATGAGCGCAAGCAATCTTTCCTGAATGAGCTCGCTGACATTCACAACTCCATGGATGGGGCATGGATGGTGATTGGGGATTTCAATCTAATCAGAGACCCCAGGGACAAAAACAATGACCACATCTGTCGCCGATGGATGAACAAGTTTCGTCGAACCTTAAACAGCTCGAACCTGCATGAGTTGCCTCTGATTGGTAGGAAATATACTTGTAGCAACGAGCAAGACTCGCCGACCCTGTTGCGGCTGGACAATGCTTTCTGCAATGTTGACTGGGAGCTGATGTTTCCGGCAGCCAAGCTTCTCCCCCAAGCATCGTCAATCTCCGACCATTGTCCATTGCTCCTTCGCAATGACACAATTCTGAAAACCAATAGAAGGTTCAGGTTTGAATCTTACTGGCTGTTCATCGATGGATTCAAAGAGATAGTAGAACAATCCTGGGTTGTGCCTACCGGCAGTAGATGTCCACTCGCCACTCTGAGTATGAAGTTATGGCGATTAAGCAAGGCGCTGCGAGCATGGAGTAAAGCCGATGTTGGTGACATTAGGATGCAGATGCATGTGACAAATGAGATAACTCTGCAACTCGATGCAGCACAAGATCATAGGCCTCTATTGGCGACTGAGAGGAGTTTGCGTGCTGTGCTTAAATCAAGGTCTCTTGGGCTTGATGTGGTCTTAAAGATCAAACTTCGGCAGAGAAGCCGTGTGCTTTGGCTAAAGGCAGGCGATGCCAACACGCGCTTCTTCCAGCGGAAGGCGAACACTAGACATAATAGGAATACTATCCACATCCTCCATGGGCCGAATGGTGCCGTTTCCAACTGCTCGGCCATGACGGATCTCGCCCGTCAGCATTTTCTGAACCTTTTTGGCGATGCACAAAGAATTACATCCAGATTCGACTGGGATGAATTGGACCTTAACCAAGTTGATTTGTCTGACTTGAGGGTGAATTCACCTTGGAGGAGATCAAGCAGGCTATTGACGACATGCCTTCCGAAAAGGCCCCTGGCCCGGATAGCTTCTCGGGAGGCTTCTATAAGCACTGCTGGGATATCATTAAGCTAGATGTGCTAGCGGCCCTCAATCAGATGCATCGCATGGATAGTAGAGGGTTGGCACAGGTCAACAAGGCATTCATTGTCGTAATCCCTAAAAGACACGACACGGATAATCTCTCGGATTTCAGACCGATCTCGCTAGTCCACAACCTCGTGAAAATCTTCACGAAATTGCTTGCTCGCCGCCTCGCACCCAAGCTTCCAGATCTGGTGGATATTTGTCAGAGCACTTTTATTAAACATCACAATATTCAGGAGAACTTCCTCTATGTCCAAAACACTGTCAGATATCTACACAGGATGAAAAGCCAGCCATTCTTCTCAAGTTAGACATTGCCAAAGCATTTGATTCTGTTTCTTGGGAATACATCCTGGACATGCTTCAGGCCCAAGGCTTCGGCACAAGATGGCAAAGCTGGATTGCCATGCTGCTGCGCACCTCGTCATCTCGTGTCCTCATCACTAGCCACCAATCCGAGGACGTGATTCACCGCAAGGGCCTTAGGCAAGGGGATCCCATCTCCCCCTTCCTATTTATCCTGGCTATGGATCCGCTCCAACGAATCATGTGCACAGCGATAGAGGAAGGGATGCTCTCCAAGTTGCCAGGTCGGCGGCGGCTCATGCGCTGCTCCTTCTATGCTGATGATGTGGCCCTTTTATGAACCCCACAGTGCGCGATGCCCACATGGTCAAATTGTTGCTCGATTGCTTCGCGAGCATTTCGGGCCTGCACACTAACACAAGCAAAAGCCTGGCCCTGCCTATTCGGTGTGCTGCACTGGACCTCCATGCCACTTTAGCACCGCTTGGGATACCTATTAAACACTTCCCGACCACCTATCTGGGATGCCGCTATCCTTAAGATGCTTGACAAAAGTGGACCTTAAGCCTTTAATACTTAAATTTTGCAGCAGAATCTCTCTTTGGAAGGGTGGCATGATGGCCAAGAGTGGCCGTCTGGTACTTCTCAAATGAAATTTGGTTGCCCTTGCATTTTACATGATGACTATGCATAAGATGCCAGGATGGTTCCTAAAGAGGATGATTCAGTTATGTCGTGCATGACTTAGGAACGGAGAGAGCACATGCAATGGTGGCCAATGCCGTGTGAGCTGGAGCTTGTTATGCCTCCCCAAACATGTTGGGGGGCTAGGTGTCATGGACTTTGCAAGGTTTGGTCTAGCCTTGAGATTGAGATGGATGTGGCTAGCTTGGAAAGATCCAGCGAGACAGTGGGCGTGTGGGCCGCTGCCCTGCAACTCTAAAGAGAAAGAGCTCTTCTCAATGGCGACGTGCATTACTCTGGGCGACGGTGCCCGAGCTGACTTCAGGCACGACCGATGGTTGAACGGGCAGTGCCCAAGAGTAATCGCCCCAATCCTGTACAACATATCTATTCGCAAGAACAGAACGGTCCAGGAAGCGATGACCAATGAGAGGTGGCTAGCTGACCTTGCTAGGGGACTCACGGAGTTTATGACCGATGAACTTGCCACTTTGACAGACATGTTGGCGGAGGTTGAGCTTCGACAAGATGAGCCCGACAAAATCACTTGGATGCTCACACATGATGGTAAATACTCGGCCCGCTCTGCCTACCAGATTCAATTTGAGGGATCGATCCCCCTCGATGGATACCAACTCATCTGGTCGGCATGGGCACTCGGAAAGTGCCGCTTTTTCATCTGGACGACTATCTTGGGCAAAATTCTTACAGCGGATACCCTTTTGTGACGAGGTTGGGAAAACAACTACTTTTGCCCATTATGCGAGTGGAATTTGGAAACCCCATTCCACCTCCTTGTGGACTGCTCGTGGTCTACGGCCATCTGGGAGGCTATCGCCACACCTGCGAGCTTCCCGTCACTAAATCCCGCAACTTGGAACGACACCTCTGACATCCAAGATTGGATGAACCGATGCTCTCTTTTGGCCCTAGCGGACAGAAAGAAGAGCACCATTTAGCTTATCCAACTAACCTCCTGGGAAATTTGGCGGGAGCAGAATAGACGCCTTTTCCAGAAGGAGTTCATGAGCAAGGCAGCCCTTATACGCAGAATTAAGGATGAAATTAGGCTGTGGAACATGGCAGGCGCTGGCATCCCATTTGATCCTGGCTGAACTGTTGTAGCATCTTCTTTTCTTCCTTTTCTGCTTCTTCGCACCTCTTCTCTTGGTGCTTGCCCTCTTGGGCCCGTTCTTTGTACCCTTTCCTCTGAGCAATGAATTTGGCAGATCAACTGCCAACATTAAAAAAAAAAACTATACATCAAGACATCTCTTGGTTGTGTGTACTTTGTGATGAAGAGGCCAGGGTATTCCCTTTTCCCAAAAGAATACGTCACGAAAGACACTTGCATGGCGCTGATATTTTATGACCATTACTTTCTTTGTATACACATCAACAACTAAATATTTATTACATGACATAAAAATATACGATTAGTGTTAATGATATATTAGTGAGATTTGAGGGGCACTTTAATTGGAGGGGGGGCAGTGGTGGAGCTTGATCAGAATTATAGGAGGGGCTAGTCCATGCTGGAAAACTACACAAGAAGGGGGGGCATGGCCCAGGTTGTCCCTAAGGAAGCTCCGCCACTGGGGGAGGGGGTCAGCGCGTGTTCGCACACAAACACGTCATCATGTACCTCCAACATCGAGGTAATGTACCGCATGTCACGTTGAAGGAGACCCGTCCGAAAGTACGGTACGCAAGCAATCCGACGGGTGCTTTTGAGGACTCGAAACCCTACACACCCAGGAGGAGCCCCGTCTGGGTGCGTGGCAACTATGGGCTGCACTAGGTTGACCTGACCGCCCCTAGAGCCTCGTGGATCCACAACCTTCCATTACTGAAGAACGACGAAGAACGAGAAGAAAGATACAAGGGTAGGGGATAGATGAACACGAAAAAGTAGTAGGTATGATTGTTTGATTGTCTGTTTTTCAATCGGCCATCACCTCTCATCAATTTATGAGGCGGCTAGACTTCCCATACAAGAAAAGGACTTCAAATCCCGTCCAAATCTTTCCAAAGTTAACCGAAATCGGATTTAGGCAAGTCTAAGACATCAGTTCGATTTTTGACTCTCACAGGCCACAAACGACCTCAGATGAAGATGCGCCCCAAAGCAAGTTTAACCATTTCGATGAGAAGAACAACTTTTATATTGAACGTTTTTTTGATTCGAGGCATCTTCAGGGCCGAATCATTCGCGCAAGACAAACTAGTACTCGCGCTACCCATCAGACAGGGCGCACCACTTTTGGCTCGTGACAGGGCCGCACTCATGTGGCTCTAAATTTTACATACGATCTCGTATTGTGATGACTTTTATAAGAAAACGAGCGTTTCGACGATACAAAGACAATTCATGTAGAAAGTTTTCTCATTGGAGGCCGTCCTTGAGGCACAATTGGCCGAACAGTGCTCTGGATACAAAATCTCAGTATTTCGAACACAACTTCGGCCTTCGAGATGAGATCGGATGGCGATGGCCCAAACTTCAAATATGTTCATATCGACAATACATAATTTTTTATGTAGATCACTTCTCCATTTGAGACCATCTTAATTGCATTGCGTACCATGCCAAAATCCGGTGTCAACAAATGCCCCCTGTTTTTCGGCAAAATTTGTGTGCCAAAAAATAACTTGCGCGGAGTTTGTTCTAAGGACGATGTCTCCATGGGCCATTTGCATGTTTTCTGGATGATAAGTATATATTGGTCATTGCTTGTTTGAACCTCTTGATGCAAACTTGGGTGAAAACTTTTCAACTTCTATAACAATCCGGTGATAAAGTTCCATAGATATGTATCTCAAAAACATCCTCCGAACCATATTGTTCACACTTTTGCTAAGGTTTTGCAGATAATCATGAATGAACTTCTTCCAATCCTCGCTTCGCCTACATTAAAGTTTCATTAGTGGCCAAAGCGATTAGCTCCAATTGGGCCTTACCTACGATGGCGAGAATAAGCGTCGACTATTGTTAGATATATGCAATACACCATGATTAACATAGTAGCCGGATGCTTGCTGTGCCAACTCATTTGCTCCTCAATTGTCATGTCGACATATATGAGCAGTATTAGAGCCACCAAGGTAAAGTTTACATCTAGACATACCTAAAAATAAATTATAAGTGATTCATCAAAACATTGATAACCCCTGGATATTTATTGCACTTCCCATAACGAATCACCAAACGCCTCAATTTGTGTAACACCTATGACAACCAAAGGCTTGTCTCGCTTTCCAATCGAACTAAGGACGATGTTGGGATACTACATGGCCATGCTTTGACATATTCTTAGGACGATAGATAAATATCGGCCATTAACATAAGATCCATGTACACTTCATCCACCAAAGCAACTATAGCCGAAGTAAACATATGAAATGACAAATCAAATATTTCGGCCCTTTGGATCAACAATAAACTTGCAGCTAATCAAATATATAGTGATTTGGTATACCCTTTCATGATATAAAAAATTATATTGCATTCACGGATCTAAATAAGCCCATGGAGGGTGACCGATCATACCTGGGGATGAATTCCATGCCAAAGAAAAAAATGGCATGTTTGGTGAATATGGATGATGTGCTAACCGAAGATTTTGATGGGGTGATGCTGTAATGCCCAGGATGGAGTTATACCTCCTACGGGTCGAGGCCCGACTTAAAGGCATAAGTCCATCCTAGAATGATCTCAAGTTTGGTAATCTTTGCACAACTCATGTAAAAGAGGGATGGTAAACTTAAAATAGTTGGCTTACAATCGCCACGTCACAGAATAACAGTACAAGTCTCAAACATCATACAAAAGATCACTACAACCCTCTAAGGGCAAAATCCAAATGTCAAAGTACCAAACTCAGATAAATAAAAACAACCACAGGCGGATCGAAACCTAGTAAGAGTCTCCACTACTGATCGTCCGGGTAGCGCACGTAGTAACGACTACGCTCCTCGTCGTACTCCCAATCCAGCTCGGTGCCATCACCCGGATAGCTCACAGCTGGACCTGCATCTGGTGTGTGAAGTAACTGTGAGCCACAGAGGACTCAGCAATCCCGTTCCCGGGTAACAGAACTATCAAAGCCTTTAGGTGAGGGAAAGGCTGAAGAAAGAAAAGAGGTGAAGGAACATCAAAGAGTCTGCAGCAGCAACTAGCACTATCTTACGCAAGAGAGAGCGAGAAGAGAAGGCAAAGCGAGAAGTGATCACTAAGTGATCCTAGCTACAAGCTCACAAACATAACCCCTCCGTGTTCAACTCCCGAATCCCGATTCGGAAATTGACAGTCACGGAACTCACGCTGGTAGTGTATTGGTATCATTGTGTCAAGTTATCTACAACCGGAATTAACAAGCTCCCATCTGCCACATAACCGCGGGCACGGCTTTCGAAAGTTCAAACCCTGCAGGGGTGTTCCAACTTGACCCATTACAAGCCCACGATCCGCGGAGTCGCAACTCCAAAGTGGGAAGACCCGAGTATCCTCGGAATCCCGTGCTCACGTTAAACCGAACTAAGGTAAGGCTAATCCAGCAAATCCTCCCGGCGTGCCGACACCCTGATAGTAGCCGCGCGTATCTCGTCTCAGGCCACGACCGGATGAGCACAGCGTACAGTGGCCGAAACCCAAGTTGCCAAGGGGGGCCCCGCACACGACTCTAGTTTGGACCAACACTCAAATCGAGCACTGGCCCAGGGGGGTTGAATTAATTAAGCCTCGGGTTAATTACTCCCTCGGAAAGGTTTTAGTTGTGTTAGGCGAATAGTACCAATGTTGGGACTTGCTGGAAAAGACTTAGCACATAGCGGTTTATCGAGGGGGTCCCATACACCCCAACCGTGTTAGGAACGCATAATCAAGGAACATAAAACCGGCTTATACGGATCCTAACGGCATGAGTGGAACAAAACACCAAGCAAAAGGCTTAGCCTTCCACCCTTGCCAATATATATGTGATTTCATTTAAAGCATTTATATAGTGTGATATAACCCAACCAAACTTCAACATGGAGCAAGCATCTTCACTTCACCTGCAACTAGCAACGCTATAAGAAGGGCTGAGCGAAGCGTACTTAGCCAAGCAACGGTTTGCATAGGTAGGGTGGTTAAACATGGCAATTGGTTACAAGTAGGAGGCTGACAAGAAGAACATGGGCATCAAGGCAAAACTATAGATCGAGACTACTAGCAATAGACAAAGATAGTAATGTTATCGGGGTTCGGTCATCTTGCCTGAAGAGAAGAAGTTCGGATCAAAAGAAGGGTCCTCTTGCTCAAACTCGTTGGAAACCTCGTGCTCAACCTCGTTGGAAAACTCGTGCTCAACTTCCGGGTCTAAACAAGACAAACACACCAGCACCAATCAACACAATGCAATGCGCACTCGAAAAACATGTATGCATGATGGATGCACTAGTGAAGCACATGGAGCACGGAAAACATCACTCAAGCAAAACACCTCAAAACAAGATAACAACCTGATATTATTAATCTACACAGAAAAACACCCAAGTTTGATATAAAGATCGCTGAAATCGGAGTTACGGGCTAAAAGTTATGCCCGAAACAAGATTTGAGCGAAAACTGCAAATTACAGCAACATAGCATCTTGGGAGCACAAAATAATTAATCTACAGCACCCAAAAAGTATGGCAAAGGACTTGAACACAAACTAGATATAATGTACAGCAACTAGGTCCAAAGTGCACCCCAAACGGAGTCACGGATCATTAGCAATGACCTTGGACATATTGAACTTTGAAATAAAATTCTGGCAGCAGAATTTTATTGAAAGTTTGGAGCAAAAGATAAACATGCTACAGCACCTCAAATGGACATGTGAGGACATGGATGGAAAGACAACAATATATACTTCATGGAACAATCAAAATCCACCCCAAAACTATCATGCTTTGTCCTACAACTTCACACGAACATGGCATCGGAACGTTACAGATTTCAGACTTAGTGAAATTTCACTAAGTCCCAAAACAGCAACATCATCATAGCAACAAAAAGAGCATGTTTAAGACACCTCGGAACTAAACATGGCAAAGGGTAAGCACCTCATCAAAATACATATGACGGTGTTCCCGAAACACACAAGCATGCATCAATGTGATGAACACACCGATTACAACGAGCTCAACAAGATGGCATTTCATAACAAGTGAAAACACAACATATGAACATGGCATCTTGCAACGATGATAACAAGGAAACAAAACATCTACCATGCAACCTATCACACACAACACGTAGTTCGTGTCAAGACGAACACGTGGACATGTCATTTGCTTCGTTTGGACAAACGAGCTAGAAGATATCACATGTCAAAGGTGGCACAAAAATAACACATAGCAGCAGTTTATATCATCATACACTCTTGCAACAGCAAAACAAGGCCCTAGATGATCTCTAACATGCATGACTACAACAGGTAAAACGTAGAGGGCATCTCCACGAACATCTGGACATGCTACACGCGCAAAACGGATCTACAGACACCAAGTTACGGCAGTTTGAAGATTGCATAACAGAACAGAGAAAAACAGAGACTAGGGGATAAAAGTCAACCTAGACTCAGATCTGGGCTGAGATGAACAGTAACGGGCTTCGGGAAGCTACAGTGGCGGCGGGATCTGGGCTTCGGCGCCGCGGTGAAGGAGGTGGCCCAGCGATCCGGCCCGGAGCGCGGAGGGACGGGCCCGCGGCGGCGCGGCGCGGCCCAGCGGCGGAGGCTGCGGTCGCGCGGCCCAGGTGGCGAGCGGAAGGGAGGCCCACCCGCGGGAGGGAGCCGCGGCCCACCGGAGCGGCGGCGTACGGGAGTGGCGCGGGGAGGCGACCGGGAGGCGGCCTGCTGGGCCGGGGCGACGGAGGGAGGGCCCAGCCGGCGACGCTGGCGCGGTCGACGACTCGGCTCGCTGCGGTCGAGCGAAGGAGGACGGGCCGGGCGACTCGGGCCTGGCGGAGATCTCAGCGAAGTGGTCCAGCCCTGGCGCGCGATCGGGTCCGCCTGGCGATGGATCGGCGCGACGCGGCGCGGCCGTTGACCAGGCGCGAAAACGAGGCGAGCCGGTCGGCTGCCGTTGCGGCGGCTGGAGGACCCGATGGATCTCTCGGGATCCGGGCAGGTGACTTTGGATCTGAGAAGAAAAGAAAAAAAAGAAGAAGATGGATCTAGAGGAGGAAGAAGAAGAGGATGCCCAAATAGGCCTAGGGTCCATATATAGCAATTAGACTAGGGTTTGAGACTAGGGGATGTCTAGGAGCCCTCCGATCTGGATCCAACGGATCCGATCGCGGGGACGATTTAAAAGGCCCAGACGGAGAAAAGAGACTGCAGCAGGGGTATTCCCGGGACACGAAGTAAGGGCACTTCGGACCCACACGGACAACGGAGGAAAAAGTCAACGGAGTCCAAACGAGACGAGATTTGAGAGGCGGGTTGCACACAACAAAACAACAACACACAACACAACCTCACGGCACACCGGTAACGAAAAACGCCCGAACAACAAAGAAGGCCTACGGGACGTCACGGACACGAGAGGGAGCTCCGGAACACGAAACGGACAACGGGAAGAAACGCCACGAACCGGAAACAACCCACAACAAACAAAATGCAATGCACATGTCTACATGATATGAATGAATGCCACACACTCACACAACAAAACGACGAACGCCCGAAAGACAAAGAACCCGAAATGGAAATAGATGAAGCCGGAGATTTATTATAAGCCCAAAAGGGAAAGTATTACATCCGGGGCATTACAGATGCAAACCTTCGGCTTAATTGTTTTTGGCTTCCATCCTTCTCTTTCTTAACTTTTGTAACACTTATTGCAATATAAGGTTGCACTTCATTTTTATTTTGACTGCTCCTCTTGAGAACCCATGCCATCTTTTTTTGCAGTTCTTGTGCACTAAGCTTTTGTAATTCCTTTTTTTGCTAATACGATAAGCCGAGTGGGCACCTCACCTGTGATTCTATTTCAACCAATGGAAACTCTTTTTTGGCCTTATGCACCCTTAACTTCTTTTCTTCAGATTTGGCACTTCGACTCTCAACTATTGATTGCTCCATCTCATTGTCTTTAGTAGCCAATGTCAACACTTTCATTGGCTCTTTTTCACTTGAGATCAAATCTGAAGTAGCACTCTTACGACCATCTCTTTTAACGCGTTAAACTTGTTTGACCACCTCTTTCTTCTTTCTTGAGCTCCAGACCGATTCCTTATGATTGAAACGGTCAATAACATGTGATTGTTCAAATGTTGATCTTCTCGGAGCTGCATAATATTAGTGAGATGGTATAAAATAAGATAGATAATGTGCCATTATATCAAATATGTCCCATGATGGATATGGATGTACATGAGCATAGGGAGGCATCCACGGCATTGGCATTGGCGGCCGAAAATAAGGATATGAATATGGTGCATTAAATTTCTCACTTTGCCAATACCGATCCTCAGATTTGCGCCTTGGGGGTGATCTTGGTTTCTTTGCATGATTTGGCTGATAAGCATTCTTCTCTTCACTCTTCTTTTGATATTTATCCAATAGTTCAGCGAAGGTGATTTTGATCTCTCACACTTGCGCTTATTTCGGCCTTTGTTTTCTTTTGGTTTGCTTTCATCAATCATTGGATTTGCTTGCCCCCCCAGTCATTGGTGTCTTCATTTTAGCCTTGATGGAATTCTCGCCCTCAAGATTATGTTCATTATGCTCTTCAACAACTTCTTTACTTGAAAGCTTGATCCCGTCACATGTAGGTTTTACCTTCTCTTTAAATGGATCAGCTTGAAGTAGTCGATGCAATTTTTTTTGCCAACATGACCAATCGGAATAGGCTGGTTATCTCTTGGTGTTTTAACAAATTTCAATCGTCCATTATCAATGGTCGATTTAAGTATTTGACAAAACATGTTGCAATCCTCAAAATTATGCTTGAACGAATCATGCAACTTACAATACATTCATCCTTGGATAGATGGCTCAACATGGTGATCAAGAATTCTAATATAATTATTTGTCAATGACAAATCAAAGATTTGATCACACATGGTTTAATTGAAGGTACTTTTTATTTTTATTTTTTTAGTTGATCTTTCTGTGAGAACGACTTTGGAGTTAAGCAAACGAATGGTTCAGATTTTGTATCACCCCATTCAGCTATGAATTTTGTTTTGCATTCTTTTACCAATGTCATTGGATAAGATATTATACTAGCATCGGTTTTCTGAAAAGAATCTAACCTCGGCTTTAAGTTTGTGAAACAAAAATAGTTAGAACATGCATGCCTCAATTGAGACCAAGAGTAAGCCAAGTATGAAACAAGCAAATCTAACCATGTAGATATAAACTCTGGAAACAATAGGGAAAGCATTGATTGTAATAATTTTTTACTACCGTTCTTTATAAATGGCGCAATGGGTCGACCGATATTCTCTAGAACAATTTTATTGCTAACAAGTAATTACACCACTTCATCGGTTGTTCAAAATTACTTATGAGATTTTTTAATAGATGCATCAACTATGAAGTTGCGACCAAATCTGGAAATAGGTAAATTACTTGCTAGGCATACTCCATTGTCACCTCAGGTATCCGTGGGCATGATTATACGATATGCACCACACAATCTCATATTCATCTATTCAACCAACACAAAGAACTTCAAAGAGTGCCCAAAGTTTCTACCGAAGAGTCAAGACGAAAACGTGTGCCAACCCCTATGCATAGATTCCGATGGTCACTGTTGGGGATTTAACTATTTGACATCACCCGCCCAGGAGGGGCCGGTTACCCCAATGGCGGTTCATGGGCAAAGCCCAAAAACATGTTGAAGATGGCGGTTCAAGAAGAGTAACGTGTAAAGGGACCAAAACCAAGAGTGGCTTAAGGCCCGTAAGTGTAAACCGCCATGTATGTTTGACTTGTATTGTAAGGCATGTAACGATGAGTCACCAGGCTAGACACGATGGTATGAGCCGACCGGGACTCTGTAAGCCGCAGGGCGTCAACCCGTGTATATAAGGGGACGACCCGACATCGGCTTAGGGAAAGAAACAACAGATCGAAAGCCAGGCTAGTGTATTCGCTCCCTAGCAACCGAAACCCTAGCAATACCACCTCAAACTGGATTAGGTTTTACCCTCACCACAAGGGGCCAAACCAGTATAAACTTCCCATGTCTTTTGTCCCGTGTTAACCCCATTAAGCTAACCACGTCGCGATGGCTCCACAACTAAGTCCTTTCCTTAGCACATCTACCGTGACAACTCCACGATAGTTGGCGCCCACTGTGGGGCCTGCGCACGGTGGTTTCGAGTTGTTGAAGGGTAACTACGAAGGGATCAAGGGATACGCTGTGGGCCGGATGACCAAGAGTCATCGCGGCAAGATCTACATCGATGATGCAGGCTGGGGTCCCGAGGACGGCTCAATTGAGTACGGGTACCGGGTCCCCTTCGGCGGAATCCATGTCTTCATCGGCAAGATCGGAGAACCGGATCCTGAGCCGGACATCTGCACCGACATCATCGAGATGGCTCAGCATGCGCGACCTGCCCGTGTTCAGCCCGCCGTGAGGCGTGCCTTTGTTGGAGGCGTGCCTTTGTTGGATATATCCATGGGGCTGAAGGCTCTGAATCTCGCGGTGAGACGGCCGTTCACTCAAACGGTGAATCGTCCACGAGCGAGACCAATTCAATGTATCAGCTACAGAACAGACGGCTTGGGGGCTGGCCCGATGGTAACAGTATTCCGGACCCCCGTGAGCCGCTGAACAGGGTGGCGATCTTCATGACTGGCACCCAGTCGGCTCTCGGCTCGACAGCCGCCACGGCCATAACACCCGGCATAACGGCGATGACTGCGGCAGGCGCGGGCGGATCAGCACGCCCGCTGGTGCAAGTCTTGACAGATCTGTTGGAGGCTCTGGTGACTCTGATGGGAACAGAGGTAACCTCGGACAACCAGGAGCAGCACAATGTGGATGTGGCTAAGCTGCGAGAGGATATAGCGCAAGCAAAGGAAGACCTGGCGGCGGAGAACGCTAGGATGATTGCAAAATGGGCTGTTTTGGATGCTCAGGCTCAACGGATTCAAGCGGATTCGTACCGGCTCACGGTGGATCAGAACGCTGCTAATGAAGTCACGAGGAGGAAGCACCTGAGTCGTCTGCCTTTTGTTACGAGCCAAGGAATCTTTTCAACATAACTGGAGCTGGGACTAGTAACCTGCCGGGGATAAACCGGACGGCTGAAGCGCCAGGGAGCGGAGCGCCAGTTCAACCGCGCATGATAGGTTCTCCATATATGAATCAAATCCACACCGCACCTCATCACCCAATGATGCCGGCGGGTCATTATTCCAACCCTCTTGATAACATGATTGCCGTAACAATGCGACTGACGGCTCTGCCAGTTGAGGGTGAAACTCCGGTGGCAGTGGAAACCCGGAGGGCCCGGGAACTTCTTCAAACAACGCTGGAACAACAGCAGGCTTATTCTTATAGTTGTGACCGGATTCACTCGACCCCTTGTCCAAGTGTGAGCTACAGCAGGAATGTTGACTCGCCAGCGGTTTCAAGCATCGAGCGGCACCATAACCAGCCTCGCGGGCATGACCTGGCACGCCATAATGCCAACGCACAGGACTTAGTGGATCAGGGCAGGACGCGCTGGGAAGCCGAGATGGCAGCTTAGACGATAGATCATCAACCAGCGCCGTTTTACCCGGCAACTTCAGTAGAGACAGGTAGAGCTTCTCGAACATGGGGCGTGCCGTGTTTAACGGTGGCTCTACGGAACGAACGTTTATCCAAGGACTTCAAGGGCCCTCGTAAGGTGCCTAACTATACAGTAGATCAACCCCCTGAGGCTTGGGTGGAGAGTTATGAGATGGCTATGGAGATGCTGGATGTTAGTGAGGCCGCGTATGCTAAGTATTTCACCATGATGCTGGAAGGCACAACCCGTAATTGATTGAAAGGACTGCCCCCAACTCCATTGGGTCATGGGCAGAGCTGAAGGCCAAGTTTATCCAACACTTCAAGGATACATGCAAGCAGCCGATGTCAATTGTGGATTTAGCTTCTTGTGTTCAAGCCGAGGGCGAATCAACGACCAGCTGGGTGCGCCGGGTCTCAACCATTATACATTCTTCAGATAAGATCAACGCCGAATCAGCAGTGTTAATGTTGGAGAAGAATTGTCATTTCCTTCCACTCAAGTAGAAGTTGGGGCGGCTTACACGTCATTGCGATGATATGGGGGAGCTCATGGCGGCTCTTGTCAAATATGCCGACTCTGATAGTACCAAGGACCCCGAATCTGAGGCTGAAAGATCAGGAAAGGGAAAGAAGAGTAACAATATGAGGGGACAACAGTTTAACCGGGCCAATCAGAGCGGTGGCGGTAAGCGCAAGGCTGATGATTTTGTAGCTAACACTGTGACACGGAATTTCAACCAGCATCGTAAGGGGAGGCCAGCTCCGAGATATAACCTTGATGACGAAATGAATCAGCCGTGTCCGAAGCATGGAACTGAGGAAAGGCCGGCTACCCATATGTGGAAGGATTGCAGCATTATGAGAGACTTCAGGGAGTCTATCCAGAACAACCATGGACCGAACGGCGGTTCAGGGTCCGACTCTCATGGTCTGGGTCGTGGAGGCGGCGGCTCAAGTTCCGGATTTCAAGGCCAAGGTAATCAAGGTGGTAACAATCAGCAGAGCAATCAAGGGAATCAGCAACAGCAGTCCTGTTATCAGAGTAACCCAAAGCAGCTGAGCAGTGGGCAGTACCACGTTTTTACTACAAGTCTGTGCAAGCGGGATCAGAAACTTCATAAAAGGGCTGTAATGCCGTTGAGCCGGTTGTTCCCCGTTATTTGCGATGGTCTGAGCAGCCTATCATGTGGAGTTGTGAGGATCACCCGCCTCGGGTTGATAATCCGGGTCAGTTGGCTTTAGTCGTGGCGCCTCAGGTTGGAGGATATAAGTTTACTAAGGTACTCATGGATGGAGGCATCAACATCAATATCCTTTACTATGATACTTTTCGTCGTATGGGATTAACTGACAAAAATCTTAGAGCATCCAATACTGTTTTCCATGGAGTGGTGCCTGGTAAGTCGGTGTACCCGATGGGCAAAATTGATTTGAAGGTAACCTTTGGGGATGAATATGATGCTAGAACAAAAACTTTAACATTTGAGGTTGTTAGGATCCACAACCTGTATCATGCTCCGTTTGGACGACCGACTTATGCTAAGTTCCTGGCAAGGCCGTGTTATGTTTATCTGCAGCTTAAGATGTCGGGTCACAAGGGGACCATACCAGTGCATGGGAGTCGCAAGATAGCCTTGGAGTGTGAAGAAGGCGACGCGGCTTACGCAGAGTCATTTTGTGCCACAGTAGAACTGAAATTCTACAAAGATAATGTTGACCCGGCAGACATGACATCTTTAAAAAAACCAACCACAGAGCATGACCCTTTGTTGATGTTTAAGTCGGCGGACGACACCAAGCTAGTTTACTTTGTTCCTGGCGACTCATCTAAGCAGTTCAGCATCAGTGCTAATCTGGATCCGAAATAGGAAAGCACTCTCATCGAGTTCATCCGTGAGAACTGGGACATCTTTGCATGGAAACCTTCAGACATGCGGGGTGTACCAAGCGAACTCGTTGAGCACACTCTTAATATTGATCCGAAATATAAGCCAGTCAGACAGTTTCTTCACCGTTTTAATGAGGAGAGGCGGAAGGCCATTGGTGAAGAGGTTGCCCGGCTCTTGGCGGCCAGGTTCATCGTTGAAGTTTTTTATCCTGAGTGGTTCGCTAACCCGGTTTTGGTGCTTAAGAAGAACGACACTTAGCGCACGCGTGTGGACTACACGGACTTAAACAAGGCTTGCCCAGCTGAACCGTTCGCCCTCTCTCGTATTGATCAGATCACTGATGCTACGGTGGGTTGTGAGCGTTTGAGTTTTTTGGATGCTTATCCTGGGTATCATCAGATCAAGATGGCAGTTAAGGACCAGGAGAAGACATATTTTATCACTCCGTTTGGAGCCTTCTGCTATGTGTCTATGCCTTTCGGGCTCAAGAGTGCCCATGCGACTTACCAGCGATGTGTACAGAATTGCCTTCCTGACCAGATCGGGCGTAATGTTCATGCTTATGTGGATGATATTGTGATTAAATCCAGAAAGAAGGAGACCCTGATCGACGATTTGAAAGAGACATTTGACAATCTCCGGGTGTACAAGATGATTCTTAACCCGGCCAAGTGTGTTTTTGGTGTACCAACAGGCAAGCTTTTAGGTTTTTTGGTTTCTAAGCGAGGCATCGAAGCTAACCCGGAGAAAATCAAGGCTATCACTTCCTTGGCGAGGCCAAAGTTTGTCAATGATGTCCAGCGCTTGGCAGGACGGATAGCGGCTTTGACCGGTTCATAAGCCGCGTAGGAGAGAAGGCTATCCCTCTGTATTAGATGATGAAGAAGACAAATGACTTTGTCTGGAGTGAGGCTGCTAATGAGGTGTTTGAGGCACTTAAGAAGCAATTGGTTGAGCTGCCGGTTCTTGCTGCTCCCATTGACAAGGATCCTTTGTTGTTATATGTAGCTGCAAATAGCCGGGCTGTCAGTGTGGCCATCGTTGTGGAAAGAAAAGAGGCCGGCAAGGAGTATCCAGTTCAACGGACGGTTTATTATATCAGCGAGATACTTACTGAATCCAAGCAGAGGTATCCACATTGGTAGAATCTGGTATATGGGGTCTTCATGGCAAGCCGGAAGCTCAAGCAGTATTTCCTGGGTCATCCTATTACTGTGGTGAGTTCTGCTCCCTTAGGAGATATCATCCAAAATAGAGAAGCCATAGGTCGGGTAGCCAAGTGGGCCATTGAGCTTGGACCCCATGGTTTAAAGTATGTGCCTCGTACGGCCATCAAGTCACAAGCGCTCGTGGATTTTATCAATGATTGGACAGAATTGCAAACGCCTGAGGAAAAGCCGGATAACACATATTGGACTATTCACTTTGATGGATCCAGGCAGTTAGAAGGCTCGGGGGCTGGAGTTATCTTAACTTCCCCGCGAGGTGATAAATTTTCTTATGTTCTTTGGTTAATGTTCCCTTGTACTAATAATGCAGCTGAGTATGAGGCCTTGCTCCACGGTCTTCGGATGGCCAAGGAGATGAACTTAAGCCGGGTGAGATGCTTTGGCGATTCAGATCTGGTAGCCCAACAGGTTTCTGGCACTTGGGATTCCAAGGATCCACTCACGGCGGCTTATCGTCAAGAGGTTGATGGTATTGCGGGTCACTTCAAGGATTAATAAGTTGAGCACATTGATCGACAAAAGAATGAGGCGGCTGATGCGTTAAACCGGTTAGGATCTTAGCATAAGCCAGTGCCGCCCAACATGTTTTTTGATATTTTGATTAACTCGTCCGTCAAGTTACCCACGGAGGAGGATCTTGCTATTCCTGACCCGGAGGCACAATTGGTGGTGGCTCTTCATGTTATTCCTGACTGGACTGTTCCGTATTTGGCTTACATGACCTGGGGTGAGTTGCCTGAAGATGAGATTTTGGCCAGACAAATAACCCGGCGACCTAAGTCAATGACGATTGTCAATGGGGAATTGCATCATCGCAGTATTACAGGGGCATTTCAACATTGCGTTTCTTTTGAAGAAGGCTGTGAGATCCCGCGAGAGATCCATGAAGGAGATTGTGGTCATCATGCCGGCTCTAAATCTCTGGTGGCTAAGGCTTTTCGTCATGGGTTCTATTGGTTGACGGCTCATCCTGATGCTGAAGACTTGGTCACTAGATGTGATGGTTGTCAGAAGTTTTCACGGCGTGCTCATGTTCCGGCTCAAGAATTGAGGATGATTCCAATAACTTGGCCGTTTGCGACTTAGGGGCTTGATATGGTCGTGCCTTTTAAGAGGTCCAAGGATAAGAAAACCCACCTTTTGGTGGCAGTGGATAAATTTACCATGTGGGTTGAGGCAGAGCCGGTTAGCAAGTGTGATGCAGCAATGGTGGTTCAATTCATCAAGAAGGTGATTTTCCGTTATGGCTTTCCCCACAGTATCATAACAAATAATGGCAATAATCTGTCCAAGGGTGCTATGAGGGAATTTTGTCAACGAGAGCATATTCGACTTGATGTCTCCTTCGTGGCTTACCCCCAATCTAATGGTCAAGCGGAACGGGCTAATCAAGAGATTCTGCGAGGCATCAAGCCCCGGCTTATGGTTCCTTTGAAGAGAACGCCGGGCTGTTGGGTTGAGGAGTTACCTTCAGTGTTATGGAGCATCAATACAACACCCAGCAGATCTACAGGTTACACACCTTTCTTCATGGTCTATGGAGCTGATGCGGTTCTTCCTAGTGACATCCATCACGATTTGCCTCGAGTGGCGGCTTATGTCGAAGCTGATAATGAGAAGGCACGTCAGGATGCATTGGACTTGTTGGATGAAGTGCGCGATCTTGCGGCGGCTCGTTCATCGATTTATCAACAGGATTTACGATGGTATCACAGCCGCCGGGTCAAAACCAGAACCTTTCAAGAAGGCGACTTAGTACTCCGGCTTATCCAAGATCAAACTTATATGCATAAACTATCACCGCCTTGGGAAGGACCTTTTGTCGTCAGCAAGAATCTACATAACGGGTCATACTATCTGATTGACGTTCGGGAGCACCAGGATTCACGCACATCAGAGGAGGAGACCTGTCGGCCGTGGAATAGTGCTCATCTCCAGCCTTACTATACTTGAGCCACCAGCTCTCATGATGTACATAGTTTGATGGGGTAAATACTAGAACAATATAATAAAGCCGGCATCCCTGATAATTCGGGGCCTCTATCGTTTTCACTTCCTCGAAGCTGAGTCTTTGTCATCATCCTACATGTTTACTTAAGAGGCTTGGCGCCCAAATTGCAGGGACCAAAGAGAGTTGGATGCATAGCACAGCTCAAACATAGGTCCTTGATGAGAACAATTCGTAAGTATGTCACTTGGGGGCTTCCTGTTCAAACATAGGCGTATCCGACCAAAGAGAACACAACATTACTACCCTTTTGACCAGGTTATGTTCAAACATAGGCGTATTCGACCAAAGAGTACATAACCTGTGGGTCATCCTACCTGTACCCAACTACTTCAACTCCATCAGGTCATCCTGATTGACCCGTCAAACTCTTGGCAATCAATCTTTTACGACGTATTCGACCAAAGATTCTGAGCTTGCTAAGGTTAAAACGCCAGCTTGTCACGTGAGAGCACGGCTTACAGATAGTCAGGATAGATCCAGGCTCAAAAGGTCGCCTTCCTTGAAACTTGGATAAATCGGCCTATGATGCAAGATGCAACTCTGACCCCGTGCACTCTAGATAAGTCTATCTTTAAAGCAAAGACCTGCACTTGTCTAGGTTCAAATGTCGATTGGGTACTGTGAGAGCCGGCTCACAGCAAGCGCGTGCCTTCCAGTGGCCAACATGCTAGTTTCATTGAAGAAGAACCTTTGGCTTGGAGGCCTGCAAAAGCCTCAGATGTTTTCTGATCTCTTCTTCTTTGGTTTTTGTTATTCGTAGGTTTTTCTTTTGCCGCACTTTTTTGCAAGTTAGGCCAAGATGCCTGTACTTATGGCTCATATTTGAAGCATCTCCGGGTCTCTACAACCCGTCCTAATAATCGGCTCTAAACCGCTAGACGACAATAATCTTATATTTGGAGCAATAGCTCTAAAAGCTCTAACTGCATGAAGCTGATAAGCCGATAGTCTAAACATACATTATAGGTATGATTATTTTTCGCAATGGTATTAAACATGGTAATTAAGCCGTCCCTGGTTATGGACTATCTGTCCCCAGTGGCATCGGTCGGGCATCATGACCCGCACGGCAGTAAACCGCCAGGGCACTTGTTATTTGTTTGTGTGCAGGATAAGGATTAATTTGATCTGCATAAGTCAGCACCGTCATAAGCATAAAGTGGTGTTTCTTCAACTGGCGGATCAATAGTGTTATGCAGAAGCAGAACCGTGCACAATGGCACGATAGATTAAAGTTTTACTACCCTATTACATGACTCCACGAGCCAAACAAAATCAAGTGTTTTTTAAAGGATCAAGCATGTAAACCGCCCGGCGGTTCACTCTTCCTGGCCTTGCTGACTTGAAGATTCTTGATTACCCTTCTCCGGTTCTTCGTCCTCCTCCATCTGAAAGTTTGGTGACGACCAATTGATGCCAGCCAAAGCTTCAAATTAGCTTCATCATCGATAAGTTCAGACGGGTTAATTTCAGGGACGAAAGTATGCTTACTGATTGGAGGGATTAACTCCATCACTTTTTAAGCCGGAGTGGGCATCTTCTAGGTCTCTATGTTGTAAGCCGGCTAATATCTTGATAGATCTGTTTCACTGGCAATCAAGCTGGCCAGAGGGCGTATATCTTTGACACAGGAAGCAAAGTCTTTTTGATCAAAAGCCGTGCCATCTTCTGTCAGACTTGGATAGCCAGTGGCTAAGTCGGCTGGGTCTAACTCTGGTAGCCATGCCTTGGCCCGGCTTAAAGCTGTTATGGCATCGGCTCTCGCTGACGACCGCTTCATTTCATCAATCCTGGCAGGCAACATAGAAAGTTTCTTCAAGATATCTATTAAAGGAGCAGGTGTCTGGTTGGATGGAGAGACTGTAACCAATGTGCGCTGAGCTCCAGTATATTACTGTTCAACAAGTGTATAAACAACTTTAAGCTTCACGAGCGTCTCTTTGGCAAGATTGCTGCTCCTGCGGCCTATATAAGTCATAAATTGGTTAGCGGTGGTTTATGCTATCAAAGGAAAGATTCAATTTTCAACAAGGCGGCTTACCAAAGATAGTTGAAGCCATTTGAGATACATGGTGCTTTAAGCCGGTGAGCTCAGTGGTCACCTCTTCAAGAGTTGCTTCCGCCTTTTTGGCTTGCTGTACCAAGGCGGTTCTTTCTTCAGCCCAAGTGGCTTTCTCCGTTTCAAATTTGGCCATCAGTTCTTCCATTACATACACACTAAATTGAAATTTTGATTCAGCCTTCTGGGTCTCAGATTCTTGAAACTTCAGCTGGCTCTTTGCGTCATCTAATTGCGAATGCAATTCAGCAGTGGTATCCTGTATAAACAGGGAGTTACGAAACACATTATTATCCGGGTTACAATAATTCAAGTCCCAAGTCTTTTTCAAGCAACAAAACTTGGCACTTGGGAGCTAATGATTGCCGAAACGTTCCTTATGCACCGATTCATATCAATAAAGTCCCAAGCACTTTGCAAGCAAGAGTACTTGGCACTTGGGGGCTAATGCATATTGCTGGTATTTTATTATTCATTTATGATAACCCGGTGGTGCTGTAAATAGTCGCCACTGGCTTATGGAGGCGATGCAGGCAAGCTATAGACATGTACAATGATGGACAGAACCGACTCATTCATGCCGATTAAGCCGGCCCTTGGGGGCTACAGGTGCAATGTTCATCAAAGTCGGATTTCCTATAATGATGCGTGCCGACTTTGGAAGGATTCTATTAAAGATACTCATGCTATTTTAAGTCTACAGCATATTTAATTCTATCATATCCAATAGACTTGGGGGCTGGAAGGATATATATAACTTAGTCAAGATTCATACCTCAAATTTCCTATGCATCTGCTTCACCATGTCAGTTTCAAGATCGCGGCTGGTGCGGACTTGGTTGAGATAGCCAGAAAGCACTTCACTGCTACTAAGTTGCGCATAGTAAGTCATATCAAACCTTACTTTCCGCTTCTCAACAAATTCTTGTTTGGCGGTGTGTTTGGCCAGAACAGTTGGATTGCCCGGTTCTCTAAAGCCGGTGCCTGTGATTATCACATCTTCATTCTGCTTTCCTGCCGACTTAGTAGAGATTGACGACTCAGCATTTTCAGAAGTGATATTTGTGTGATCAAGAGAGACGTTAGGAATTTTAGGAGGAGCGTTGTGAGTAGTTTCCTCCGTTGGCTTTTCAGCATCTGTTACTGAGACTTGCTGCTCCGACTCAATGATTTTAGGATTAGTTGCCGGTTTGGTCGCTTTTGCTTTCTTACAGGGCTTGGCTTGGCCACTTCACAAGTTAGGGCAGATCAGTACAAAGTTATAGAGTATGAGGAAGAACGGAACAAGGAATAATTGTTACCCAGGGGCAGTCTTGAAAGTCGGCAACTGAGTCTGAGATGAATCGCCGGACAGGAGCAAGAGACCTCCTGGTAGTTTGAATCGGAAGAATTCAGTGGCTGGCGTATGAGGCCCGCCAGCGGGTAAAAAGAGTTTAAGTGCGGAAGGACCTCATTTTGACGTTTCCGTCGGACCGGAGTATTCGGTAAGCCGGAGGGAAGCTCTTCACCTCCGGTGTTCTGAGTTTGACGCCGGTTATCGTGCTGCTGTTGCTTCAAAAGAAAGTGAGGATCCAAATGAGCTAAAGGGTGTGAAAATCTTACTTTCCGGGTTACTCGTTGCATTTTCTGTCTTGGCAAGGTTTCTGAGCCGGAGGATATAGTAATTACCTCTTCTTCGATAGCCTGGCTGGCCCCCTGTCGTCCTGGCAATAATCAGTGTCAATAAGATAATTGAAAAAGGAGCCAAGATAGTCAAGGGCTACCTCCGACTCAGAGTTGTCGTTCAGTTCAAACAAGTGAGAAGCACTTGGTTTATTCTTTGTCTTTTTAACGGCTTTCTTAGCGGCTTTCTTGACAGCTCTGGCCATTTTGGCAGCCTCGTGATCATATGTCTTATTCCAGAAGTCCGATTTAGCCTGTGAAAGTCGGGAAGGTTGAGTTGACAGGAGAGTCAAATAAAAAAGCAAGAAAGGTTAAAATTAAGACTCACATCCGGTGCCGGATTAAGTGAAGGAAATATGCCCTAGAGGCAATAATAAAGTTGTTATTTATATTTCCTTATATCATGATAAATGTTTATTATTCATGCTAGAATTGTATTAACCGGAAACTTAGTACATGTGTGAATACATAGACAAAACAGAGTGTCCCTAGTATGCCTCTACTAGACTAGCTCATTGATCAAAGATGGTTATGTTTCCTAACCATAGACATGAGTTGTCATTTGATCAACGGGATCACATCATTAGGAGAATGATGTGATGGACAAGACCCATCCGTTAGCATAGCAATATGATCGTTTAGTTTTACTGCTATTGCTTTCTTCATGACTTATACATGTTCCTATGACTATGAGATTATGCAACTCCCGAATACCGTAGGATCACCTTGTGTGCTATCAAACGTCACAACGTAACTGGGTGATCATAAAGATGCTCTACAGGTGTCTCCGAAAGTGTTCGTGGTATTGGCATAGATCAAGACTAGGATTTGTCACTCCGAGTGTCGGAGAGGTATCTCTGGGCCCTCTCGGTAATGCACATCATAATAAGCCTTGCAAGCAAAAGACTAATGGGTTAGTCACGAGATGATGTATTACGGAACGAGTAAAGAGACTTGCCGGTAACGAGATTGAACTAGGTATAGAGATACCGATGATCGAATCTCGAGCAAGTAACATACCAATGACAAAAGGAACAACGTATGTTGTTATGCGGTTTGACCGATAAAGATCTTCGTAGAATATGTAGGAGCCAATATGAGCATCCAGGTTCCGCTATTGGTTATTGACCAGAGATGAGTCTCGGTCATGTCTACATAGTTCTCGAACCCGTAGGGTCCGCACGCTTAACGTTTGATGACAATCGGTATTATGAGTTTATGAGTTTTGATGTACCGAAGGAGTTCGGAGTCCTGGATGAGACCGGGGACATGACGAGGAGTCTAGAAATGGTCGAGACGTAAAGATCGATATATTGGACGACTATATTCGGACATCGGAAAGGTTCCGAGTGATTCGGGTATTTTTCGGAGTATATGGGCCTTATTGGGCCATACGGGAATAGAGGAGAAAGGCCAAAAGGAAGGAGCCCCTCTGGTCCGAATTGGACAAGGGGTGCAGCCCCCTTTTCCTTCTCCCTCTCCACCTCTTTCCTTCTCTCCTACTCCGGAAAGGAAAGGGGAATCCTACTAGGACTTGGGAGTCCTAGTAGGACTCCCCACACTTGGCACGCCCCCTCTAGGGCCGGCCTCTCCCTTGCTCCTTTATATACGGGGGCAGGGGGGCACCCTAGGAGACACAAGTTGAATTGTTTTAGCCATGTGCGGTGCCCCTCTCCACAGAAACACACCTCGGTCATACCGTTGCAGTGCTTAGGCGAAGCCCTGTGCTGGTAGATACATCATATCTGTCACCACGCCGTCGTGCTGGCGAAACTCTCCCGTGAAGCTCAACTGGATCAAGAGCTCGTGGGACGTCATCAAGCTGAACGTGTGCTGAACGCGGAGGTGCCGTACGTTCGGTGCTTGATCGGTTGGATCGCGAAGAAGTTCGACTACATCAACCGCATCACTTGACGCTTCCGCTCCCGGTCTACGAGGGTACGTAGACACACTCTCCCCCTCGTTGCTATGCATCTAGTAGATAGATCTTGCGTGATCGTAGGAAAATTTTAAAAATACTACGTTCCCCAACAGTGGCATCATGAGCCAGGTCTATGCGTAGATGATATGCACGAGTAGAACACAATGAGTTGTGGGCGATACTAGTCATACTGCTTACCAGCATGTCATATTTTGCTTCGGCGGTATTGTGAGATGAAGCGGCCCGGACCGACATTACGCGTACGCTTACGCGAGACTGGTTTCACCGTTAGGAGCACTCGTTGCTTAAAGGTGACTGGCGGGTGTCTGTCTCTCTCACTTTAGCTGAAACAAGTGTGGCTACGCCCGGTCCTTGTGAAGGTTAAAACAACACATACTTGACGAAACATCGTTGTGGTTTTGTATGCGTAGGTAAGAACGGTTCTTGCTAAGCCCGTAGCAGCCATGTAAAACTTGCAACAACAAAGTAGAGGACGTCTAACTTGTTTTTGCAGGGCAGGTTGTGATGTGATATGGTCAAGACATGATGAGTTATACGGTTTTGTATGAGATGATCATGTTTTGTAATGTTATCGGCAACTGGCAGGAGCCATATGGTTGTTGCTTTATTGTATGAAATGCAATCGCCATGTAATTGCTTTACTTTATCACTAAGCGGTAGCGATAGTCGTAGAAGCAATAGTTGGCGAGACGACAACGATGCTACGATGGAGATCAAGGTGTCGCGCCGGTGACGAAGGTGATCATGACGGTGCTTTGGAGATGGAGATCAAAAGCACAAGATGATGATGGCCATATCATGTCACATATTTTGATTGCATGTGATGTTTATCTTATTATGCTTCTTATTTTGCTTAGAACGACAGTAGCATTATAAGATGATCCCTTACTAAATTTCAAGGTATAAGTCTTCTCCCTGAGTATGCACCATTGCGAAAGTTCGTCGTGCCGAGACACCACGTGATGATCGGGTGTGATAAGCTCTACGTTCAAATACAACGGGTGTAAGCCAGTTTTGCACACGCAGAATACTCGGGTTAAACTTGACGAGCCTAGCATATGCAGATATGGCCTCGGAACACTGGAGACCGAAAGGTCGAGCGTGAATCATATAGTAGATATGATCAACATAAGATGTTCACCATTGATACTACTCCATCTCACGTGATGATCGGACATGGTTTAGTTGATTTGGATCACGTGATCATTTAGATGACCGGAGGGATGTCTATCTAAGCGGGAGTTCTTTATGTAATATGATTAATTGAACTTTAATTTATCATGAACTTAGTCCTGATAGTATTAGCATATCTATGTTGTAGATCAATAGCTCGCGATGTTGCTCCACGTTTATTTTTATATGTTCCTAGAGAAAACTAAGTTGAAAGATGTTAGTAGCAATGATGCGGAGTTGTTCCGTGATCTGAGGATTATCCTCATTGCTGCACAGAACAATTATGTCCTTGATGCACCGCTAGGTGACAGACCTATTGCAGGAGCAGATACAAACGTTATGAACGTTTTGACAAAAGCTCGGTATGATGACTACTTGATAGTTTAAGTGCACCATGCTTTACGGATTAGAATCGGGACTTCAAAAACGTTTTGAACGCCACGGAGCATATAAAGATGTTCCAAGAGTTGAAATTAGTATTTCATACTCATGCCCGTGTCGAGAAGTATAAGACTTCTGACAGTACTTTGCCTACAAGATGGAGGAGAATAGCTCAACCAGTGAGCATGTGCTCAGATTGTCTGGGTACTACAATTACTTGAATCAAGTGGGAGTTAATCTTCCAGATAAGATAGTAATTGACAAAGTTCTCTAGTCACCATCACCAAGTTAGTAGAACTTCGTGATGAACTATAATATGCAAGGGATGACGAAAGTAATTTCCAAGCTCTTCGCGATGCTGAAATCGGCGAAGGTAGAAATCAAGAAAGAGCATCAAGTGTTGATGGTTAACAAGACCACTTGTTTCAAGTAAAGGGAAAAGGGATAGAAGGGGAACTTCAAGAAGAATGACAAGCAAGTTGTCACTCCCATGAAGAAACCCAAAGCTAAACTCAAGCCTGAAACTAAGTGCTTCTACTGCAAAGGAAAAGGTCACTCGAAGTGGAACTACCCTAGATATTTGGTGGATAAGAAGGATGGCAAAGTGAACAAAGGTATATTTGATATACAGATTATTGATGTGTATTTTACTAGTGTTCATAGCAACCCCTCGGTATTTGATACTGGTTCAGTTGCTAAAGAGTAGTAAATCGAAATGGGAGTTGCATAATAAACAGAAACTAGTTAAAGGATGAAGTGACGATGTGTATTGGAAGTAGTTCCAAGATTGATATGATCATCATCGCACACTCCCTATACTTTCGGGATTAGTGTTGAAACTAAATAAGTGTTATTTGGTGTTTGTGTTGAGCATGAATATGATTTGATCATGTTTATTGCAATACGGTTATTCATCTAAGTTAGAGAATAATTGTTGTTCTGTTTACATGAATAAAACCTTCTATGGTCATACACCCAATGAAAATGGTTTGTTGGATCTCGATCGTGTGATACACATATTCATAATATTGAAGCCAAAAGATGCAAGTTTAATAATGATAGTGCAACTTATTTGCGGCACTGCCGTTTAGGTCATATTGGTGTAAAGCGCATGAAGAAACTCCATTGTGATGGACTTTTGGAATCACTTGATTATGAATCACTTGGTGCTTGCGAACCATGCCTCATGGGCAAGATGACTAAAACTCCGTTCTCCGGAACTGTGGAGCGAGCAACAAAGTTGTTGGAAATCATACATACTGATGTATGCGGACCAATGAGTGTTGAAGCTCGCGGCGGGTATCGTTATTTTCTGACGTTCACTGGTGATTTGAGCAGATATGGGCATATCTACTTAATGAAGCACAAGTCTGAAACATTTGAAAAGTTCAAAGAATTTCAGAGTGAAGTGGAGAATCATCATAACAAGAAAATAAGAGTTTCTACGATATGATCGTAAAGGTAAAATATTTGAGTTAGCGAGTTTGGCCTTCAGTAAAAACAATGTGAAATAGTTTCACTACTCACGCCACCTGGAACACCACAGTGTAATGGTGTGTCCGAACGTCATAACCGTACTTTATTAGATATGGTGCGATCGATGATGTCTCTTACCGATCTACCACTATCGCTTTTGGGGTTATGCATTAGAGACAGCTACATTCACGTTAAATAGGGCACCGTCTAAATCCGTGGAGATGACACCGTATGAACTGTGGTTTGACGAGAAACCTAAGCTGTCATTTCTTTAAGTTTGGGACTGCGATGCTTATGTGAAAAAGTTTCAACATGATAAGCTCGAAACCAAATCGGAGAAGTAAATCTTCATAGGATACCCCAAAAAAAACAACTGTTGGGTACACCTTCTATCACAGATCCGAAGGCAAGGTCTTTGTTGCTAAGAGTGGATCCTTTCTAGAGAAGGAGTTTCTCTCGAAAGAAGTGAGTGGGAGGAAAGTGGAACTTGATGAGGTAATTGTACCTTCTCCCGAGTTGGGTAGTAGTACCTCACAGAAACTGGTTCCAGTGATTCCTACACCAATTAGTGAGGAAGCTAATGATGATGATCATGAAACTTCAAATCAAGTTTCTGCTGAACTTCGTAGATCAACCAGAGTTCGTTCCGCATCAGAGTGGTATGGCAACCCGGTTCTGGAAGTCATGTTACTGGACCATGATGAACCTACGAACTATGAGGAAGCGATGATGAGCCCAGATTCAGCAAAATGGCTTGAGGCCATGAAATCTGAGATGGGATCCATGTATGAGAACAAAGTGTGGACTTTGGTTGACTTGCCCGATGATCGGCAAGCCATCGAAAATAAATGGATCTTCAAGAAGAAGACTAACGCTGACGGTAATGTTACTGTTTACAAAGCTCGACTTGTTGCGAAAGTTTTTCAACAAGTTCAAGGAGTTGACTACGATGAGACTTTCTCACCCGTAGCGATGCTTAAGTCTGTCCGAATCATGTTAGCAATTGCCGCATTTTATGAAATCTGGCAAATGAATAACAAAACTGCATTCTTTAATGGATTTATTAAAGAAGACTTGTATATGATGCAACCAGAAGGTTTTGTCAATCCTAAAGGTGCTAACAAAATGTGCAAGCTCCAGCGATCCATCTATGGACTGGTGCAAGCATCTCGGAGTTGGAATATACACTTTGATAAGTTGACCAAAGCATATAGATTTATACAGACTTGCGGTGAAGCCTGTATTTACAAGAAGTGAGTGGGAGCACTACAACCTTTCTGATAAGTATATGTGAATGACATATTGTCGATCGGAAATGATGTAGAATTTTCTGGAAAGCATAAAGGAGTGTTTGAAAGGAGTTTTTCAAAGAAAGACCTTGGTGAAGCTGCTTACATATTGGGCATCAAGATCTATAGAGATAGATCAAGACGCTTGATAAGACTTTCGATGAGTACATACCTTGATAAGATTTTGAAGTAGTTCAAAATGGATCAGTCAAAGAAGGAGTTCTTGCCTGAATTGTAAGGTGTGAAGTTGAGTAAGACTCAAAGCCAGACCACTGCAGAAAAATATAGAGAGAATGAAAGTCATTCCCTATGCCTCAGCCATAGGTTCTATAAAGTATGCCATGCTGTGTACAAAACACGTTGTGTACCTTGTCATGAGTTTGACAAGGAGGTACAATAGTGATCCAGGAGTAGATCACTGTACAACGGTCAAAATTATCCTAAGTAATTGGATGACTAAGGAAATGTTTCTCGATTATGGAGGTGATAAAGAGTTCGTCGTAAAGGGTTACGCCGATGCAAGCTTTGACACTAAATCCAGATGACTCTAAGTATCAATCTGGATGCGTATTGAAAGTGGGAGCAATTAGCTAGAGTAGCTCCATGCAGAGCATTGTAGACATAGAAATTTGCGAAATACATACGGATCTGAATGTGACAGACCCGTTGACTAAACTTCTCTCACAAGCAAAACATGATCACACCTTATTACTCTTGGGTATTAATCACATAGCGATGTGAACTAGATTATTGACTCTAGTAAACCCTTTGGGTGTTGGTCACATGGTGATGTGAACTATGGGTGTTATTCACATAACGATGTGAACTATCGGTATTAAATCACATGGCGATGTGAGCTAGATTATTGACTCTAGTGCAAGTGGGAGACTGAAGGAAATATGCCCTAGAGGCAATAATAAAGTTGTTATTTATATTTCCTTATATCATGATAAATGTTTATTATTCATGCTAGAATTGTATTAACCGAAAACTTAGTACATGTGTGAATACATAGACAAAACAGAGTGTCCCTAGTATGTCTCTACTAGACTAGCTCATTGATCAAAGATGGTTATGTTTCCTAACCATAGACATGAGTTGTCATTTGATCAACGGGATCACATCATTAGGAGAATGATGTGATGGACAAGACCCATCCGTTAGCATAGCACTATGATCGTTTAGTTTTACTGCTATTGCTTTCTTCATGACTTATACATGTTCCTATGACTATGAGATTATGCAACTCCTGAATACCGTAGGATCACCTTGTGTGCTATCAAACGTCACAACGTAACTGGGTGATCATAAAGATGCTCTACAGGTGTCTCCGAAAGTGTTCGTGGTGTTGGCATAGATCAAGACTAGGATTTGTCACTCCGAGTGTCGGAGAGGTATCTCTGGGCCCTCTCGGTAATGCACATCATAATAAGCCTTGCAAGCAAAAGACTAATGGGTTAGTCACGAGATGATGTATTACAGAACGAGTAAAGAGACTTGCCGGTAACGAGATTGAACTAGGTATAGAGATACCGACGATCGAATCTCGGGCAAGTAACATACCAATGACAAAAGGAACAACGTATGTTGTTATGCGGTTTGACCGATAAAGATCTTCGTAGAATATGTAGGAGCCAATATGAGCATCCAGGTTCCGCTATTGGTTATTGACCAGAGATGAGTCTCGGTCATGTCTACATAGTTCTCGAACCCGTAGGGTCCGCACGCTTAATGTTTGATGACAATCGGTATTATGAGTTTATGAGTTTTGATGTACCGAAGGAGTTTGGAGTCCTGGATGAGACCGGGGACATGACGAGGAGTCTCGAAATGGTCGAGACGTAAAGATCGATATATTGGACGACTATATTCGGACATCGGAAAGGTTCCGAGTGATTCGGGTATTTTTCGAAGTATATGGGCCTTATTGGGCCATACGGGAATAGAGGAGAAAGGCCAAAAGGAAGGAGCCCCTCTGGTCCGAATTGGATAAGGGGTGCAGCCCCCTTTTCCTTCTCCCTCTCCACCTCTTTCCTTCTCTCCTACTCCAGAAAGGAAAGGGGAATCCTACTAGGACTTGGGAGTCCTAGTAGGACTCCCCACACTTGGCACGCCCCCTCTAGGGCCGGCCTCTCCCTTGCTCCTTTATATACGGGGGCACCCTAGGAGACACAAGTTGAATTGTTTTAGCCGTGTGCGGTGCCCCTCTCCACAGAAACACACCTCGGTCATACCGTTGCAGTGCTTAGGCAAAGCCCTGTGCCGGTAGATACATCATATCTGTCACCACGCCGTCGTGCTGGCGAAACTCTCCCGTGAAGCTCAACTGGATCAAGAGCTCGTGGGACGTCATCAAGCTGAACGTGTGCTGAACGCGGAGGTGCCGTACGTTCGGTGCTTGATCGGTTGGATCGCGAAGAAGTTCGACTACATCAACTGCATCACTTGACGCTTCCGCTCCCGGTCTACGAGGGTACGTAGACACACTCTCCCCCTCGTTGCTATGCATCTAGTAGATAGATCTTGCGTGATCGTAGGAAAATTTTAAAAATACTACGTTCCCCAACATTAAGCCTGCAGAAAGGTCTCAGACCCACTTTGGTGCAGTCTCCCAGGAATTCGTTCAGAAGGGTCTTAGTCATTTCAGTAATTGTGTCCTCAGTTAAGTCCAAGGGGCTGTGGCGTAATGGATCTTTGGGCTCACCAGTGTAAGTGCACATTAAGCCGGATCAGCAACTCAAGGGTATGATCAGCCAAGAAACCCAGCACCGGACCAAGTCAATTCCGGTTAGCCCATTTCCCAGTAGGGCCTTGACCTTTGCAATAGTGGGAGCAAGTTTTTTACGTTCCACGGCAGTAAGTTTTTCAGCAAGAGGATGCTTTGGGTCCAGATGCTGGATACGATAGCCTAGCAACGGATTCTCATCAGCCGGAGTGGCGTCTTCGCAATAAAACCATGTTTGATTCCAATCCTTGAGGTGACTCGGCAGACGAGTGATGGCTTCTCGCCCCTCGTTGGTTACCCCAAGTGGAAGGTTGAGATGTAGTGTAGCGGCAAATTTCCCTTGGCAAAGATACCAAGGATCGAATCCCGTGAGACTCCGAGGGTCGCCAAGTAGGTGTCAACGGCGCCAGAAACTTAGCGGTTGACGGGACCTACACACAGATACAGATAACTTTGCTCCCAACGAGTACAGAGAGGTTGTCAATCCCTCCGGCCTTGTTGTTTACAAAGGATCAAACACAAGAGATAATAATGATAGCTATGACTGCAACTAGGAAATAGAAGGTGTGATCAGCGGTGGTAATATGGACCGGGGTCCCATGATGTTCACTAGTGATGTCTCTCTCCCAAAAGACGATAAAATAGCAAAGCGAGGTAAACAAATTACAGCTGGGCAATTGACAGGATTATGTGCGCAAACCAATGCTAACTATGCTGCAAAGAAAGGTAGAGGCTCAAAAGCATGGGCGGTACGCCAAGGCAAGTAGACCGAAATCCATCTGCATCTACTACTAATCATACACCTTGAGATATCTATCCACAACATCTCGCTGGTATTAAGTTGCGAATCCCACCCAAAGTGTAAACTCAAAGCAAGAGACAACTGCATTAAAAGAACTTTGCGTAAAGTAAACAATCGTTGCACCCGCAAGTACAAGCACCGTTGTTTTCTCCCTTGTGGCAACAGCACATCCCCTAGACTCATGTTTTTGTCACTCAAGCTAGTCATCAGGGGGCATGAACCCACAATCAAGCATAACGCTCCCTCTTGGAGTTACTACCTACTACTCGGCCAAAGCAATAAACAACAACGGAGAACATGCAAGAATTACTCAAGAACAAAGATATAAAAGAGGTGAATCAAATATATTACCCAAACACAATCTGAACATAGTCTCATAATCCATCAGATCCCAGCAAGCTCAGCAAAGCAACAGCAGAAAGATTACATATGTGCCTCGATCATGTAGGGCAGCTCACGAGGTCTAAACCATGAAGAGCAAAGAGGAGAGGAGAACATCACATAGCTACTGATCATGGACCCATGGTCCAAGGTGGACTACTCACGACTCATCCGGGAAGCGCCCATGGTGGTGGAGAAGCTCCCGGTGGTGGTTCTCCCCTCCGGCAGGGTGCCGGGAAGAGTTCTCCTGACGCTCCCGATTTTGGAAGCGCTGCGGCGGCGGAACAGAGGCGAGATCGAGAAAAAGGGTTCTGTCCTCGAGGGTTTCGGGACGAGAGGGATATATATGCGAAGGGGGCAGCCAGAGGCGGAGCAGGGGCCCCAGGCGCGGCCAGGGGTGGGGCCGCGCCAGGTGGCCGCCTGGGCCTCCCCTGGCTCCCCTCTGGCCCATCTTTGGTTCTTCGCGAAGCTTCCTGTACGCTGATTTTTCCTATATTTTTCCTGGAATTTTTGGAGCACTTTTAATATGGGGGAAACCTGAAATAGAAAAACAGCAAAAAACAGGAACTGGCACTGTGGTGCACTGAGTTAATAGGTTAGTCTAAATATGATCAAAAGTGTATGGAAGTGCATCAATATCATAGCAATATCACACAAAAGAAGCATGGAGCAAGCTGAAATTATAGATACGTTTTGGACGTATCAACGAGCGTAGGGAAAAAAACATCTCTTCTTCGTTGAATTGAGATGGCGCCAAGTTCCAAGCTGGGTCCGTTCGTGAACTCATTTTGGCGGTTTAAATAGAAATATTCTCTGAAGATCTCGATGCTGGGCTCCTCTTGAAGGTACACTTTGCTGAAGACTTGAAAATTACAGATGTTTGACACGGAATTGGGTCCGATGTCTTGAGGATGGAGCTGAAAGAAGTGCAGAATGTCCCGAAAGAACTTAGAGCCGGGTGGTGAAAAGCCCAGGTTCATGTGATCAGTAAAAACAACAACTTCATCGTTCATTGGATGAGGTCTCTCTTTGCCCGGCTTAGGGGCACGGTAATGCATGCCGAATTTTTTCGGCAAGTACCCGATTTTGACAAAATCATCAAGTGTAGCGTCGGTGACAACAGAAGGAACCCAATTGCACGAAGTGACTGTCTTCGGCGGCATTGTGAGCAGAGTAGCCTAAAAGAAGGAAACATTTTGCTGGTTCAAAATTGGTTCATTAAGAGAATATCAGACTGCAGCATATGTTCAGGATGACGGCTTAAATGGGGCCTAATGGTATATGGATAATTATATACCGGTGATATAAGTCGCCGTGACAAGCGCTGATACTCAAGAATCGTTAAAGAGGAAATTTTACTAAGTATTGAGACAAACAAGTTTCACAGATTGGAGCTGCAACATTGGATCTACAACAATTCAGAAAAATAAAGTAAAAACCTAAAACTAAGGTGCCGGCGGCGAGAAAGTAAGGAGGTCTAGGGGATTTATTGCAATGAGGATATATATATTTCGAGATCAGGACGAGTACCAAACTTTCCATCGCACAGATTTCACAGACTAGTATTTTGATTTGGGATCTACAGTGCTAAACGACGAACAGTCATACCTAAATGTCAGTTTTGAGTAGTTCATGGACTCGATTTGGATCTTTCTTGTGCAGTTGAGATGTTCCAGTCTTTGAAAAAGAGATGTTATGAATACCATTGCATAGAGGAGTGTCAAGTTCAAGCTAAAAATCGCAACTACGGGGAAGGAAGAGGACGAACTTTGATGAACTCGCAGGAACCCTAATGGATCTTAGAGAAGAAGAAGGAGGAAAACTTACCTGGGCTGATGAACGGCGGCGGTGAGCGGATGAAATCTGGTCGAATCAGGTTGATGGAGCGGCCGTTGTTGAGGAGGACACGAAGATTGACGGCACCGGCAGAGCTTGTGTGCGGAGGTGTCGCGAGGAAGGAGACAGAGATGAAGAGGCAAGGGGGAAAATGGAAAGGGACCTCTGACCCTATTTATAAGGCGAATGGATAAAGGTCACGCGCGGAATCGAGGAGGCTGAAAAACAGATATGTAACAGCGCAGGCGCCTCAATTGTCGGAGTTTCAGTAAATGCGGAGATTTGTTAAGATTTGGGCAATTCAAAAGTAAATGACAGGTGACATCAAGGCGGGTTACCACAATTTCAGGGAATGACGTCATGGCGGGTTATGATATCTCGTGAGAAGATGAAGAAAGATTGACATGAACAAGTTCAAATCAACATGGGGCCTAATGTTGGGGATATAACTATTTGACATCACCAGCCGAGGAGGGGCCGGATTACCCCAATGGCGGTTCATGGGCCAAGCCCAGAAACATGTTAAAGATGGAGGTTCAAGAAAAGTAACATGTAAAGGGCCCAAAACCCAGAGTGGCTTAAGGCCCGTAAGTGTAAACCACCATGTATGTTTGACTTGTACTGTAAGGCATGTAATGATGAGTCACCAGGCCGGACACGATGGTATTAGCCGGCCGGGACTCTGTAAGTTGCAGGGCGTCAACCCGTGTATATAAGGGGACGACCCGGCAGTGGCTTAGGGCAAGAAACAATAGATCGAAAGCCAGGCTAGCGTATTCACTCCCTAGCAATCGAAACCTTAGCAATACCACCTCAAATTGGATTAAGTTTTACCCTCACCGCAAGGGGCCGAACCAGTATAAACTTCCCGTATCTTTTGTCCTGTTTTAACCCCTTTAAGCTAACCACGTCACGATGGCTCCACAACTAAGTCCTTTCCTTAGGACATCTGTCGTGACAACTCCACGACAGTCACGGAACCTGCAAGTTGATCACCAAAACATACATCAAGTGAATCAAAAGAATACCCCATTATCACCACGGGTATCCCACGCAAGACATACATCAAGTGTTCTCAAATCCTTAAAGACTCAATCCGATAAGATAACTTCAAAGAGAAAACTCAATCCATTACAAGAAGGTAGAGGGGGAGTGATACGTCTCTGTCGTATCTATAATTTTTTATTGTTCCATGCCAATATTCTACAACTTTCATATACTTTTGGCAACTTTTTATACTATTTTTTGGGACTAACATATTGATCCAGTGCCCACTGCCAGTTCCTGTTTGTTGCATTTTTTTTGTTTTGCAGAATATCCATATCAAACGGAGTCCAAACGGACGGATTTTTTTTGGAATATGTGTGAATTTTGGGAAGCGGAACCAACATGAAACGATGCCCGAGTGGGCCACGAGGCAGAGGGGGAGCGCCCTGGGCCCTCGTGGCCACACCGTAAGGCGGTTGATGCCCTTCTTTCTCCGCAAGAAAGCTAATATCCGAATAAAAATCGTGTCAAAAAATCAGCCCAATCAGAGTTACGGTTCTCCGGGAATTTAAGAAACGGTGGAAGGCCAGAATCTGGGAACACAGGAACAGAGAGAGACAGAGAGACAGATCCAATCTCGGAGGGGCTCTCGCCCCTCCGCCGCCATGGAGGCCATGGACCAGAGGGGAAACCCTTCTCCCACCTAGGGAGAAGGTCAAGGAAGAAGAAGAAAGAGGGGGGCTCTCTCCCCCTCGCTTCCGGTGGCACCGGAGTGCCACCGGGTCCATCATCGTGTGACGGCGATCTACACCAACACCTCCGTCATCTTCAACAACATCTCCATCACCTTCCCCCATCTATCTATAGCGGTCCACTCTCCCGCAACCCGCTGTACCCTCTACTTGAACATGGTGCTTTATGCTTCATATTATTATCCAATGATGTGTTGCCATCCTATGATGTCTGAGTAGATTATCGTTGTTCTATCGGTGATTGGTGAATTGCTATGATTGATTTAAATTGCTTGTGGTTATGTTCCCGTCCTTTGGTGCCCATCATATGAGCACACGCGTGGATCACACCATAGGGTTAGTTGTATGTTGATAGGACTACGTATTGGAGGGCAAGAGTGACAGAAACTTCAACCTAGCGTAGAAATTGATGCATACGGGATTGAAGGGGGACCAATATATCTTAATGCTATGGTTGGGCTTTACCTTAATGAACGTTAGTAGTTGCGGATGCTTGCTAATATTTCCAATCATAAGTGCATAGAATTCCAAGTAAGGGATGACATGCTAGCAGTGGCCTCTCCCACATAAAACTTGCTATCGGTCTAGTAACGTAGTCAATTGCTTCGGGGAAATTTCGCAACTCCTACCACCACTTTTCCACACTCGCTATCACTAACTTTATTGCTTCTTTACTTAACAGCCCCTAGTTTTATTTATGTGCTCTTTATATTCTTGCAAACCTATCCCACAAAAACTACAAAGTACTTCTAGTTTCATACTTGTTCTAGGTAAAGTAAACGTCAAGCGTGCGTAGAGTTGTATCGGTGGTCGATAGAACTTGAGGGAATATTTGTTCTGCCTTTAGCTCCTCGTTGGGTTCAACACTCTTACTTATCGAAAGAGGCTACAACTGATCCCCTACACTTGTGGGTTATCAGGGAGAAACATCATAAGATCCAACTATAGTAGCAAAGCTTGCGATACATCAAGATCGTGCCATATCAAGAACATGAGAGAGAGAGAGATCAAACACATAGCTACCTGTACATACCCTCAGCCCCGAGGGTGAACTACCTCCTCGTCATGGAGAGCGCCGGGATGATGAAGATGGCCACCAGTGATGGATCCCCCCTCCGGAAGGGTGCCGAAGCAGGGTCCCGATTGGTTTTTGGTGGCTACAGAGGCTTGCGGCGGCAGAACTCCTGATCTAGGTTTCTTTTCGGGGGTTTATGTATTTATTGGAATTTTTGGCATTGGTCTGATGTCAGGGGGTCTCCGAGTCGTCCACGAGATAGGGGACTTGCCTAGGGGGGTAGGGCGCGCCCTCCACCCTCGTGGACGGCCCGGGACTCTTCTCGCCAACTCTTTTACTCCCGGGGCTTCTTTTGGTCCATCAAAAATCATCAATAATTGGCACGTCAATTGGACTCCGTTTGGTATTCCTTTTCTGTAAAACTCAAAACAAGGAAAAAACAGAAACTGGCACTGGGCTCTAGGTTAATAGGTTAGTCCCAAAAATCATATAAAATAGCATATTAAAGCCCATTAAACATCCAGAACAGATAATATAATAGCATGAAACAATAAAAAATTATAGATACGTTGGAGATGTATCCATGATCCCCAAGCTTAATTCCTGCTCGTCCTCGAGTAGGTAAATGATAAAAACGGAATTTTTGATGTGGAATGCTACCTAACATAATTTTCAACGTAATTCTCTTTATTGTGGCATGAATGTTCAGATCCGAAAGATTCAAGACAAAAGTTTAATTATTGACATAAAAACAATAATACTTCAAGCATACTAACAAAACAATTATGTCTTCTCACAATAACATGGCCAAAGAAAGTTCATCCCTACAAAATCATACAGTTTGGCTATGCTCCATCTTCGTCACACAAAATATTCAAATCATACACAACCCCGGTTTCAGCCAAGCAATTGTTTCATACTTTAGTATTCTCATACTTTTTCAACTTTCATGCAATACATGAGCGTGAGGCATGGACATAGCACTATAGGTGGAATAGAATGGTGGTTGTGGAGAAGACAAAAGAGAGGAAGATGGTCTCACATCAACTAGGCGTATCAATGGGCTATGGAGATGCCATCAATAGATATCAATGTGAGTGAGTAGGGATTGCCATGCGACGGATGCACTAGAGGTATAAATGTATTGTCATGCCCAAGATGCGATTCTATCCCAATCACGTGATAACTTCATGACTGGGGCACAACCGCATTTCGGGCGCTTAGCAAGATGGATATCATTACATCGTACCATTACATATACAAATGGGGGATACATACAAGTCATAAAACATCCACATGAAGACAACAACATTATATACAAGACATCCGACTACGGATGAAAACATGTATTGCAACCATTTGCTCGGCTATTTGGACTTGTCATAATAGAGCTACGTTTGAATTTATCCCTCTTAGAAATCCTTTTGAATATGCATTTTCCACATGTGCTCTTCTATGTTACTGGGCAGGGATGATGAAGCCGCAGAGGGATGCAGATGATCCGAGGATAGGAGCAGGCATGCTGAAGAACAGTACCTCAAGGCTGATGTAGATATGTGCCACAGCACACCAGGAGAGTGGGGCTTGTTGAAGTGACAAGTAACAAGGAGCTTCAGTTCGATCCCCGGGGAGCAAGTTATATGCTTTTGCTTGCGTTTGTTTTGCCTTTTGAGATGGGCAGTTCTGTAGTGTTTTGGATGATATTGTACTTTAATGGTGTTGTCGGGTTTTTGCCCTGCAGTGAGTAATCTCGATGGCGAGTGCTCACAGTTGGTTTCCCGGCGATGTTTGAACTTGCTTTCCTCTTTCCCGTCTCATTTTCTGGACAAGGTGATGTATTTCCATTATGTCGCAGTAATGGAAAGGGGTAATGCCCGGTTCAAAAAAATTCATCCTGCTATCCCAGGCTACCAACCAGAAACCTATCCCAAGACTGACAAAGAAGAAGAAGAAAGAACTCCAACACATGTAACATTGCTCTCACGTCAAGTCATCGGAAACCTTTACCTGCAACTGTGGTTGTAGTACCTGTGAGCCATGAGGACTCAGCAATCCCATAACCATGGGTATCAAGACTAGCAAAGCTTAATGTGTATGGTGAGGTTAAGTGGTGAGGTTGCAGTAGCGGCTAAGCATTATATGGTGGCTAACTTTCGAGTACAAGAATAAGATGAGCATCTACGCTAACGGTCGCAAACTAATAATGATCGCTAAGAGATCCTGAACTACCTACGAGTCAAGCATAACCCCACCGTGTTCTCTTCTCAAATTGAAAAGAGACGGTCACGGTTACTCACGCGGTTGGTGTATTTTATTTCGGATCCTGTGTCAAGTTAACTACAACCGGATATTAACAAATTTCAATATGCCACATAACCGCGGGCACGACTTTCTAAAGATCATAACCCTGCAGGGGTGTCCCAACTTAGCCCATCACAAGCTCTCACGATCAGCAGAGGTAAAAACCCCTTATCTTAGGGACAACCCGATCAGACTCGGAATCCCAGTGCACAAGACTTTTCAATGGTAAAACAAGTCCAGCAAGACCTCCCGGTGTGCCGACACCCTGATAGTAGCCGCTCGTATCTCATCTCAGCCATGACCGGATAAGCGACGCGTACAGGAACCGGAAGCCCCAGTAACTGGGTGGCCCCGCACAGTGCTCTTTTTTGGGACCAACACCATCAACACTGGCCCCCCTGTTATGTGGAATTAAGAACCCGGGGACGCGACCCCCTATGCAAATTTATTAATAAAGTTTTTTATTATGAGGCAAATGGTAAAACCGAAGTTGGACCTTGCTGGAGGAGTTTTATTCAAAGTGAACTGTCAAGGGGTCCTCATATACCCAACCGCGTTAGGAACTCAAAATCAAGGAACATAACACTGGTTTATCGTCTTAAGGCGGCATGAGTGGAACAAAACACCGAGCAAAAGGCCAAGCCTTCCACCCATTGACAAGTATATATGTGCATTAATTATAGTAATAGATATTGTGATATTCCCAAAATCCAAGTTCCGACATGGAGCAATCTTCATCTTCACCTGCAACTAACAACGCTATAAGAGGGGATGAGCAAGCGGTAACATAGCCAAACAACGGTTTGCTGGGATGGTGTCAAATGTTAGAGGTTTCATGACAACAAGGAGGGGCTGGCAACAAATAGATAGGTAGCGCGACATATAGCGATAGCTTCGAGACAACTAGCATAGCAATGATAGTAATGAGATCCAAGGTGACGGTCATCTTGCTTGAGATCCCGCAAGGAAGAAGATCGAGTCCATGAAGAAGACGAAGAAGAAGCCATGAAGATGAACCAAGCGTAGTCAAACGAATCCTCACGATCACACGAAACAAGCACTAACGAAAAGAAGCAAGCAACACGGTAAACACCCAACACATAACAAGACATGATGCTCAACCAAGTATGATGCATGACATGGCTACATGATGCATATCATGGCTAGAGATGAAGCATGCAAGAACATCACACAAAGCAAGTTTAAATGAGGCCGGAAACACCATATAACAATTCCGGTAAGTCCTCATATGCAAATTTCGAAATTGGTCCAGATCTGAACAAACATTAAGTTCAAGTTGTTAAACAACAAGTTAACATGCATCATGATGATCTACTCGAAATTCTAGTCAAGTTACATATAAAGTTCATTTAATTCGGAGCTACGACTTAGAAGATATGAGCAAAACAAGTTAAGCATGGCAAATATGCAAGATGCATTCAAACATCAAGCAAACACACTCCAAACATGTATACAACATGACATGATGCATCTACACACAAAAACAAGCAAGTTTCATATAGAGCACACTCAAAACAGAGCAACAGATCAACACATACACATGAAACAAGATTAAAGGACAACCTGTCCCAAAACAGCAACTAAGCAATTTGCAATCATCAAAACAACATGCTACAGGAACATTTCATGGCATCAAAGGGCATGGCAACAATGTACATGTCAAGCACTACAAACATGTTCACTGAGCTACTGCCAACCACCACTGGAACATGAAAACATCATGGCAAGATTGCAAATGATAACAGTTTCACAGACTTAGTGAAATAAACTGAACATGGCAGCAACAACGACAAGTAGGCATATTTGCAAGCTTGTGCAACTCATCTCAAAGCATATCATGGCATGTGGATATAACCAACAGTAAGAAGACATGTTTATGCAGCTACTCATGGCAAGAACATGATCATAGGATGCATAGAACACTAGCTTTCACATGGCAAAACCGAACTTACTGATAACATGCTGACATAAACATTATATAGCAATTTGAGAGCTAGAAAGAGACAAGCTACAACAACCTATAATTGCAAACAATGACATGGATGGATAGAGCATAACATGGACTTCAAGACATGATCATTGGACATCCCCAAATGTTCATGGATATGACTGTGGCATCAACCAAACATGGCATCACAATATAACAGATTCAGACTTAGCAGTTTTCAACAAGTCTCAGAAATCAGTAAAAGCGAGTAGGTCACTTTACGAGCATGTTGCACTCGCCACAAGGCATATCATGAAAAATGGATTGCATCACAGCAAAGAACACATGACATAGCTCCTAACACATGTTGACATGTTGCTCAAACAAAAATCACACAAAAAGATATGAAAAAGACAAATCAGCAAGTTATATCAAGTTTCAGCAATTAACAACACTTAGCAATTTTGAAACCGAGATAATCATGGCAATATGGATCCTAACATGCATGCAAATGTAACCAACATGTAGAGCACGGAGAGACGAACATTTCGACATATCATACACTCAAATTGAACCTACGTGCACAAAGTTACACCCATCAAAAGAATGCATCATGGTGTTGGAAAACTATGGACTTAGAAGAAAATAACAACCTAGGGGGTGGACGTGTCTGTGCTAGCCCGGACATGTCCGGACTCGCCGGGGAGGTTGGCGCGTGGGCCCGGGGTGAGGTGGATCCGGGTCGGTGATGGGCCTCGAACCCCTCGTTGGTTACCCCAAGTGGAAGGTGTAAGATGCAGTAAGTAGAAGTGTTTTCCCCTAGCAAAGATGCCAAGGATCGAATCCCCAGAGACTCCTAGGTTCAACAGGTAGGTGTCAACTGCTAACGGCGCAATTAGCAATCAACGTGGACCTGCACACAGATACAAATAACTTTGCTCCCAACGAGTACAGAGAGGTTGTCAATCTATCCGGCCTTGTAGTTCACAAAGGGTTAAAAGCAATATGATAGTAGTGATAGATAGTGTTTTGCAATAGTAAATAAAATAGCGGAAAGGTAAATAGTGTATGTGATCAATGATAGTAATATGGACCGGAGTCTCATGATGTTCACTAGTGATGTCTCTCTCCCAAAAGACGATAAAACAGCTATGTGAGGTAAACAAATTACAGCTGGGCAATTGACAGGACCACGAACGCAAACCAATGCTGACTACATTGCAAGAAAGGTTGAGGTTCAAAGCATGGGCGGTACGCCAAAATAAGTAGACCGAAATCCATCAATATCTACTACTAATCATCCACCTTGAGATATCTATCCAGAACATCTCGCTGGTATTAAGTTGCGAGTCCCACCCATAGTGTAAACTCAATGCAACAGACAACTGCATTAAAAGAACTTTGCGTAAAGTAAACAATCCTTGCACCCGCGGGCACAAGCACCGTTGTTTTCCCCCTTGTGGCAACATCACATCCCCTAGACTCATGTTTCTGTCACTCAAGCTAGTCATCGAGGGGCATGAACCCACAATCGAGCATAACGTTCCCTCTTGGAGTCACTACCTACTACTTGGCCAAAGCAATAAATAACAACGGAGAACATGCAAGAATTACTTATGAACTAAAATATAAAAGAGGTGAATCAAATATATTACTCAAGATCAATCTGAACATAATCACATAATCCATCGGATCCCAGCAAACTCAACATAGCAACAGCATAAGGATTACATAGGTGCCTCGATCATGTAGGACAGCTCACGAGGACTAATTAGTGAAGCACAAGAACGGGAGGAGAACATCACATAGCTACTGGTCATGGACTCATGGTCCAAGGGAGACTACTCACGAGTCATCCGGGAGGCGTCCATGGTGGTGGAGAAGCTCCCGGTGGTGATCCTCCCCTCCGGCAGGGTGCCGGGAAGAGTTCTCCTGGTGCTCCCGATCTTGGAAGCGGCGGTGGCGGCGGAACAGAGATGGGATCGCGAAAAGAAGTCCCATTTCGAGGGTTTCGGAGAGTCCTTTAAATATATGCCAAAGTAGGGCACCGGGGGGCTCTCGGGGGGCCGAGGTGCCCCCCCGGCGCGGCCCAGGGGGGGGCGCGCCCACAGGGCGCCTGGAGCCCCTGTGGCCCCCCCAGGCTGCCCTTCGGACGCAGTGTTGTTTCCGGTACGCTGATTTTTTATATATTTTTTCTGGATTTTTCTGGGCAGTTCTCGAAACGTGAAAACCTGAAATACAAAAACAGCCGAAAACAGAAATTGGCACTGGGGTGCACTGGATTAGTAAGTTAGTCCAAATATGATCAAAAGTGTATGGAAGTGTATGAATATCATAGCAATATCACCCAAAAGTGGCATGGAGCAAGCAGAAATTATAGATATGTTTTGGACGTATCAACATCCCCAAGCTTAATTCTTGCTCGTCCTCGAGTAGGTAAATGATAACAAGAATAATTTCTGTGGTGACATGCTATTAACCATATAGGACTTTCTCATAGTCATATAACAAAAGCTTACTGAGACAATGATTCTAAAGTAATTAAGTTGTCTCAAGAGAAAATCACAAATGACTAAAAGTTTTACAACATGAAACTGAAACATCAAAAAGATTTGCAATGAACATGATGTGCAAATATGATCAAGTGATATCTAGCTTGCCCCCTTTAGTGATGCAAAACATAAGTGCAGGGGCACCTTCAAGGTTTAAGTGATGACTAGATACAATCATTTCAGAATAAACGATATCACAATCATGCAAAAGACAATGCTACTTTGGGACAATGCACATTACACTCAGAATAACAATCATGCTCTCAGTAGTTGGTGCTTGAAGTGCTAGAGCTTTTTATTTTGAAACATGGAAGCAATTGTGTCAACGGTAGTAGTACTTCATATGTGTCATGTATAAAACATCCTATAAGTTGCAAGCCTCATGCATCGAATACCAATAGTGCTCGCTCCTTGTCCTAATTAGCTCGGATCCCCATGGGTTATCGTTGCATTGCATATGTTCTAACCAAGTGTCACAAAGGGGTACCTCTATGCCACCTGTACAAAGGTCCAAGGAGATAGATCGCATTTGATTTCTCATTTTTGATAGATCTCAACTTGAGGACATCCATACCGGGACAACATAGAAAATACATGATGGACTCCTCTTTAATGCATAAGCATGTTCTCATGAGAGATTGAGGATTAAGGTCCAAGCTAAAACTTTCACCGTGATGCATGGCTTTGGTTGGCGGCCCAATGTTCTTCTCTAACAATATGCATATTAATTCAACCCACGGTAAATCACCCTTACTTCAGACAAGACGAACATGCATAGCAACTCACATGATATTCAACAAAAGTGTGACAGTTGATGGCGTCCCCAGAAACATGGTTACCGCTCAGCAAGCAACTCATAAGAAATAAGATACATAGGCAACATATTCTTTACCACAATAGTTTTTAGGCTACTTTCCCATGAGCTATGTATTGCATGGTTAATTTGCTTAGTGCAGGTGGAGGTTAGCAAAAGACTGGGAGCGACCAACTAAGAGAGCAATGACGGTCATAATCATGCAGAGCGACAAAGCAATATTGAATCAGGCATGGTAGTTATATCGCTACTCAGAAACAAAAGATCATCAAGGCTTGACAGACTTTCTTTACAGTCTTGAATATGCGTGAGCATACGCCAAGTCAATCAAAATAAATTCTCGAAGGAAGATATTACTAAACCATACCACATCATAGGCAAACAAACCAAGTTGGTATTCCAATGACACATTGGGAACCCCCCAGCTATCTGAGATTAACCATAAGAAAACCTGAACTACTAAGCACCATCATGAAAGTAGCATCTTTATCATAGACACATTAACCCATGCAACGGAAGAAAACTCTCTTAATAAGGTGAGCATGGTAATTAAAGAGAGTTCAAGCAACCAACTAAATAAAAGCTCTTGAGAAGATAAGCATGAATACTAAGAGCAGAGCACGATAGTAGCTATTAAAAGACAAAGAACACACACAGCATAGATAGACATGAAAATTCTATGTAATGTTCTAGGTAGAGGTGGAGAGTGTTTCTCTCCCACATAAAGGAATGCTGGGTTCCGAATCGTTATGAAAAACTAAGAAGAAAACTAAAAGCAAGACGCTCCAAGCATAGCACATAACACATGAAGTGATAAAAATATAGCGGAACGAAAGACGAACTGATAATGTTGATGCAGAAGGGGATGCACGGGGGCATCCCCAAGCTTAGACGCTTGAGTCTCCTTGAATATTTCTTGGGGGTGCACAGGGGCATCCCCAAGCTTGAGCGCTTGACACTCCTGAATCTTTTTATCATCTTCCCTCGCACACTTGAAAACTCCCTTCATACATAACTCATCATAATCTGATTAGCGCGGTTAGTACCCTTAATAAAATAATTATACCTTGCTGGAAATAAGGATATTCTTGAAGTTTTACTGTTTCTCAAGATTGCCAAAAGGTTTTTGCAAAGAAAAAGCAAGTCCTTAATTTGCAAAGTGAAGGTAAGGCAAAACAGGACAGAATCTGTGAAAAACAGAAAAGCAGGCAGTAATCGACCTGTTCGGGATACTTCTGCAACTCAAATCAAAAAACTCAAAACTAACGCACGAAAGTCAATTATATAGAGAACGCTGTCGAAACAATTCAGACCAAAAAGATGATCTGGTGATTTTATACGAATTTTTCTATCCAAGGACAGAATCTGTTTCCTAGACAGCACCTCACAACTTTTGAACTTTCTAACAATCAGAGGCTATACTTGGCACAAATATGAAAAGCAAAGATACAATGATGATGCTACAGCAGTAAACAACATCAAGACACAAAAAAAGCAAAAATTTATTCATGTGGGCTGCCTCCCAAAAGCGCTTTCTTTTATGCCTTTAAGCTAGGCATAATGCATAGATTAAGTTTTATCAAGAGTAAAAGAATAACTAGCCCGTACAACGGACTCAAAAGGTAACTTGACCTTCTTACGAGGGAAGTGTTCCATCCCTTTCTTGAGAGGAAACTGAAATTTTATATTACCCTCCTTCATGTCAATGACAGCACCAACGGTGCGCAAAAAGGGACGTCCCAAAATAATTGGACATGAAGGATCACATTCAATATCCATGATAGTAAAATCAACGGGCACATAATTATCATTGACAACAATAAGAACATCGTCAATCCTTCCCAAAGGTTTATTTATGGAAGAATCAACGAGACGAACACCAAAAGAACAAGAATCATAAGGTTTCAATTTAAGCATATCATATATCCTTTTGGGCATAATAGAGGTACTAGCACCAACATCACATAATGCATAACAAGAGAAGTCATTCAAATTAATTTTTATCATAGGATCCCAACCATCCTATAGCTTTCTAGGTATGGAGGCTTCTACTCTAAGTTTCTCCTCCCTAGCTTTGATGAGAGCATTAGTGATATGCTCTGTGAAGGCAAGGTTAAGCGTGCTAGTGCGGGGATCTCTAGACATCTTGTGAAGGAAATCAATAACTTCGGTAAGAGTGCAATTATCAAAATCAAGGTCACGAGCATCAAGTAAAGTGGTAGTGGTGTCCTTAAGGCTCACCTGTTTGGTAGTTTCTATAGCATCACCATTAATAGGTCCATTGGGACCAGGAGTACATTGGGTGCTAAGAGTGTGAACATCCTCAATAACTTGGATAGTAGCAACAGTGTGGTGGGTAGGAAGGCTCTTAATTCTTTCCTCTTCCTCCCTTTCTCTAGCCCATCTTTCTTTAAGCTTAGCCATCATCCTAATATTTTCATTAATTTGTACTTGAGTAGCATTAATAAGGATGACTTCCTTCTCCTTAAGAGAAGAAGTTTCAATTTTTAGCAATTTTAACTCATTGGCTAAGTGGTCTACCTTAAAAGAAAGATCATCTAGTTTATGTAGTTTCTTTTCTACATTCTTATTAAAGGCTTTTTGGGTGGTGATGAAATCTCTAAGCATGGTCTCTAGTTCAGTATTGAAGTTCTTGGTACTAGGATAAGCATTGTTGTTCCCATAAGAATTAGAGGGGAACGGTCTAGAATTGTTACCAAAGTTACTCCTATAAGCATTGTTGTTGAAATTGTTTCTAGAGATAAAGTTCACATCTACTTGTTCTTGAGCAATCAAAGAATTTAAAGGAACATCACGAGGATCAACAGTAGATTGCTTCGAAAGTAGAGACATAATCAAGTCAACTTTTTCATTGAGGGAGGAAATCTCCTCGACAGAGTTTACCTTCCTACCTGTTGGAGCGTGTTCGGTGTGCCATTGGGAATAGTTGGTCATCATCTCATCGAGAAGCTTCGTGGCAGCACCAAGTGTAGTTGACATAAAAGTTCCTCCCGCGGCCGAATCTAACAAGTTCCGCGAGGTAAAGTTCAAGCCTGCATAAAAAGTTTGGATAACCATCCAAGTAGTCAAACCGTGAGTAGGGCAGTTTTTGATAAGAGATTTCATACGTTCCCAAGCTTGGGCAACGTGTTCATTATCCAATTGTTTAAAATTCATGATGTTACTTCTAAGTTGGATAATTTTAGCAGGTGGATAGTATTTTCTGATAAAAGCATCTTTGCACTTTTCCCATGAATCTAGGCTATTTCTAGGCAAAGACTGAAACCAAATTTTAGCTCCTCCTCTCAAAGAGAAAGGAAAAAGCTTAAGCTTAACAATATTACCATCTATTTCTTGGTACTTTTGCATATCACAAAGTTCAACAAAATTGTTCAAGTGTAAAGCAGCATCATCTCCAGCACCGGAGAATTGTTCTCTCATGACTAAGTTAAGTAAAGCAGGTTTAATTTCATATGAGGGTGCTGAAGTGGCAGGTGTAGTGATAGGTGTGCTGATAAAGTCATCGTTGTTGTGACTAGTGAAGTCACACAACTTGGTGTTCTCGGTGGAACCCATAATAGCAAGCAAGCAAAATAACTATTTTTGTGATTTTCGATAAAAGATACTAAAGCAAATATGAAAGGTAAACTAATAAGACTAAAAAGCAAAGGTAAAAGATAGCATGCAACTCCCCTATCCTGAAGAGTGGAGTCCCCGGCAACGGCGCCAGAAAATACTCCTTGATGGGCCTCGAACCCCTCGTTGGTTACCCCAAGTGGAAGGTGTAAGATGCAGTAAGTAGAAGTGTTTTCCCCTAGCAAAGATGCCAATGATCGAATCCCCAGAGACTCCTAGGTTCAACAGGTAGGTGTCAACTGCTAACGGCGCAATTAGCAATCAACGTGGACCTGCACACAGATACAAATAACTTTGCTCCCAACGAGTACAGAGAGGTTGTCAATCTCTCCGGCCTTGTAGTTCACAAAGGGTTAAAAGCAATATGATAGTAGTGATAGATAGTGTTTTGCAATAGTAAATAAAATAGCGGAAAGGTAAATAGTGTATGTGATCAATGATAGTAATATGGACCGGAGTCTCATGATGTTCACTAGTGATGTCTCTCTCCCAAAAGACGATAAAACAGCTATGTGAGGTAAACAAATTATAGCTGGGCAATTGACAGGACCACGAACGCAAACCAATGCTGACTACATTGCAAGAAAGGTTGAGGTTCAAAGCATGGGCGGTATGCCAAAGTAAGTAGACCGAAATCCATCAATATCTACTACTAATCATCCACCTTAAGATATCTATCCAGAACATCTCGCTGGTATTAAGTTGCGAGTCCCACCCATAGTGTAAACTCAATGCAACAGACAACTGCATTAAAAGAACTTTGCGTAAAGTAAACAATCCTTGCACCCGCGGGCACAAGCACCGTTGTTTTCCCCCTTGTGGCAACAGCACATCCCCTAGACTCATGTTTCTGTCACTCAAGCTAGTCATCGAGGGGCATGAACCCACAATCGAGCATAACGTTCCCTCTTGGAGTCACTACCTACTATTTGGCCAAAGCAATAAATAACAACGGAGAACATGCAAGAATTACTTATGAACTAAAATATAAAAGAGGCGAATCAAATATATTACTCAAGATCAATCTGAACATAATCTCATAATCCATCGGATCCCAGCAAACTCAACATAGCAACAACATAAGGATTACATAGGTGCCTCGATCATGTAGGGCAGCTCACGAGGACTAATTAGTGAAGCACAAGAACGGGAGGAGAACATCACATAGCTACTGGTCATGGACTCATGGTCCAAGGGAGACTACTCACGAGTCATCCGGGAGGCGTCCATGGTGGTGGAGAAGCTCCCGGTGGTGATCCTCCCCTCCGGCAGGGTGCCGGGAAGAGTTCTTCTGGTGCTCCCGATCTTGGAAGCGGCGGCGGCTGCGGAACAGAGATGGGATCGCGAAAAGAAGTCCTGATTCGAGGGTTTCGGAGAGTCCTATAAATATATGCCAAAGTAGGGCACCAGGGGGCTCTCGGGGGGCCGAGGCGCCCCCCCGGCGCGGCCCAGGGGGGGCGCGCCCACAGGGCGCCTGGAGCCCCTGTGGCCCCCCCAGGCTGCCCTTCGGACGCAGTGTTGTTTCCGGTATGCTGATTTTTTATATATTTTTTCTGGATTTTTCTAGGCAGTTCTCGAAACGTGAAAACCTGAAATACAAAAACAGCCGAAAACAGAAACTGCCACTGGGGTGCACTGGATTAGTAAGTTAGTCCAAATATGATCAAAAGTGCATGGAAGTGTATGAATATCATAGCAATATCACCCAAAAGTGGCATGGAGCAAGCATAAATTATAGATACGTTTTGGACGTATCAGTCGGGTCTGGGTGTCAGGACTCGGATCTCGTCGGACCCGAGGACGTCGACGGCGACGCGCGCGGGGCCTGTGTGGCAGCGGAGGAGGTGAACGGCGGCGGGGAATATGTAGCCGGGGTCCTCGAGCAGCTCGGGCGGCGAGGCTCTCCGACGGAGCTGCGACCATAGGGAGCAGTGAGGCGTGATGGGCGGCGGACGAGGCCTCCGGCGAGGTTTGGTGGGGACGGCGATGTCGATGGCGGCGGTGGCCTCCGGCGAGCGCGGAACTGACCCCGACGGCCGGATCCAGCACGAGGGGGGCCGGCGAGGAGGTGGAACGACGGCGTCAAAGAGGGTCGGCGGGGCGCAGATTTGAGCAAAGGCGTGGATCTTAGGTGGCTCGCCAGCGGCGGGGTTGGTGAGGAGGCGGCGGCGGCGTCCCGCGATGCATGCAGAAGACGGCGATTGGCGGCGGAGGGAGCCAGAAGGGAGCGCAGCGCGCGGGCTCGCGTGGGCGGCAAATCGGCATGGTTGCGGCCCGGGGCGGCCTCCACGCGGGCCTAGCGGGCCTGCGGGAGGTGGGAGGCGCTGGAGAGAGGAGGGGGACAAGTGGCGGAGCCTGATTGGCTGGAGGCCGGCGACTGGCTGAGGTGACCCTATGGGGTGGCGCTACGTGGCATAGAAGGGTTCGCCAGCGGCGAATTTTGAGGTTGAGGTGGCTGGCTGCTGCGGGGATCTCGAGGAGGAGGGGTCTAGGGGTAGGGGAAGGCTAGGGTGTCCAGATTTGGAAGGGAGGGGTGCTTAAATAGGAAAGGGTGGTTAGGGTTAGGGAATTTGGAGCATTTCGGAGCCTCGGATGGCGATCCGACGGCTATGGAGCAGAGAGGGGCAGCTGGGTCATAGGTTTGCTTGGTTTAGAGTGGGAGTGGGCTGTGAAGAGAGGTGGGAGAGAGGCCCGACGGCAAGTTTCGGAGACCAAAATGTCCGACGAATAAACCGGCAATGACACTGCCCTATGTTTAACGATTGGGCTATCAAACGAGCTCCGAATGCGACGAAATTTGATAGGCAGTCTACCTACACTATAGTAAGACCACATGCCAAGTTTCAAGCCATTCCGAGAGCATTTTCTGACCACTTACAAAATAAGGTTTTAGAGGTGCCGCGGGCGCGTGCAAGTGTGTCTGGGCTCCAAACGGACAACAGGGAGAACTGGGAGACGGGAAACTACGAACGGATGCAAGTTTTGAAAACATGCTGATGAAATGCACATGATGACATGGTAAAGTGCAACACGCCAGCAGATGACATGGTAACGACATCGAATAACTGGAAGACACCTGGCGCATCGGTCTCGGGGCGTCACATGTATGAAAGCCAACAAAAGAAACTAAGTGGGTGTGCATCCAACTTGCTTGCTCATGAAGACCTAGGGCATTTGAGGTAGCCCATTGTTGGAATATACAAGCCAAGTTCTATAATGAAAAAAATTCCCACTAGTATATGGAAGTGACAAAATAAGAGACTCTCTATCATAAAGATCATGGTGCTACTTTGAAGCACAAGTGTGGAAAAATGATAGTAGCATTGTCCCCTTTTTTTTTTCTTTTTTTGGGCCTTCCTAATTTTTATTTGGCCTTTCTCTTTTTTTGGCCTTTCTTTTTTTCTTCTTTTTTGGCCTTTTTTCGGGACAATGCTCTAATAATGATGATCATCACACTTCTATTTATATACAACTCAAAGATTACAACTCGATACTAGAACAAATTATGACTCTATAGGGATGCCTCCGGCGGTGTACCGGAATATGCAATGAATCAAGAGTGACATATATTAAAAATCATGCATGGTGGCCTTGCCACAAATACGATGTCAACTACATGATCATGCAAGGCAATATGACAATGATGAACATGTCATAATAAACAGAACGGTGGAAAGTTTCATGTCAATATATCTCGGAATAGCTATGGAAATGCCATAATAGGTAGGTATGGTAGCTGTTTTGAGGAAGATATATGGTGGGTTTATGGTACAGACGGAAGTTGCGCGGTACTAAAGAGGCTAGCAATGGTGGACGGGTGAGAGTGCGTATAATCCATGGAATCAACATTAGTCATAAAGAACTCACATACTTATTGCAAAAATCTACAAGTCATCAAAACAAAGTACTACACGCATGCTCCTAGGGCAAGGCTTGGTAGGATTTATCTGTCGCGCGATCCCGACCTCCACACAAAGGAAGACAATCAAAGGAATACTTCATGCTTCAAATTTGTTACACAACGGTTACCATACGTGCATGCTACGGGACTTGCAAACCTCAACTCAAGTATTCTTCAAATTCACAATTACTCTACTAGCATGACTCTAATATCACCATCCTCATATCTCAAAACAATCATCAAGCATCAAACTTCTCATAGTATTCAACGCACTTTATATGAAAGTTTTTATTATACCCATCTTGGATGCCCATCATATTAGGACTAAATTCATAACCTAAGAAAATTACCATGCTGTTCTAAAAGACTCTCAAAATAACATAAGTGAAGCATGAGAGTTCATCTATTTCTATAAAATAAAACCACCGACGTGCTCTAAAAAGATATAAGTGAAGCACTGGAGCAAACGACAAACTACTCCAAAAGATATAAGTGAAGACCAATGAGTAGTTGAATAATTATGTAACTATGTGAAGACTCTCTAACATTTAAGAATTTAAGATCTTGGGATATTATTCAAACATCAATAAAAACAAAATAAAACAAAATGACGCTCCAAGCAACACACATATCATGTGGTGAATAAAAATATAGCCTCAAGTAAAGTTACCGATAGACGAAGACGAAAGAGGGGATGCCTTACGGGGCATCCCCAAGCTTGGGCTCTTCGTTTTACTTGAATATTACCTTGGGGTTCCTTGGGCATCCCCAATATTATGCTCTTGCCACTCCTTATTCCACAGTCCATCGAATCTTTACCCAAAACTTGAAAACTTCACAACACAAAACTCAACAGAAAACTCGTAAGCTCCGTTAGTATAAGAAAATAAATCACCACTTTTGGTACTGTTGTGAACCCATTCTAAATTCATATTGGTGTAATATCTATTGTATTCCAACTTATCTATGGTTCATACCCTCCGATACTACTCATAGATTCATCAAAATAAGCAAACAACACATAGAAAGCAGAATCTGTCAAAAACAGAACAATTTGTAGCAATCTGTAATTTTCGAATACTTATGTAACTCAAAAAATTCTGAAATAAATTGGTGGACAGGATGAATTTGTCTATTAATCTTCTGCAAAAAATAATCAACTCAAAAGCATACTTCTGTTAAAAACGGCAGCTAATCTCGTGAGCGCAAAGTTTCTGTTTTTTCAGCAAGATCACATTAACTTTCACCCAAGTTTTCCCAAAGGTTCTACTTGGTACTTTATTGAAACAAAAGGTATAAAACATGATTACAACAATATTTTAATCATGTGAATACACAAAAACAGTAGGGGTAAATATTGGATTGTCTCCGAACAAGCGCTTTTCTTTAATGCCTTTTAGCTAGGCATGATGATTTCAATGATGCTCGGATAAAAAATAAGAATTGAAACATAACAGGAGCATCATGAAGAATATGACTAGCACATTTAAGTCTAACCCACTTCCTATGCATAGGGATTTTGTGAGCAAACAACTTATGGGAACAAGAATCAACTAGCATAGGAAGGAAAAACAAGCACAACTTCAAAACTTTCAACACATAGAGAGGAAACTTGATATTATTGCACTTCCTACAAGCATATATTCCTCCCTCATAATAATTTTCAGTAGCATCATGAATAAATTCAACAATATAACCATCACATAGCATTCTTTTCATGATCTACAAGCATAGAAATTTACTACTCTCCATATAAGCAAAAAATTTCTCATTCGGAATAGTGGGAGTATCATAAGAAACTCAAATACTATAAATTGTTTCCATATTAAAAGAGTAGTGTTCAGAAAAAGGGTAATCATAATCATGAAAAGTTATGTAAATATAATTATCACTACTTTTTATAACATAAGTATCATCACAATAATCATCATAAGTAGAAACTTTGTTCTCATCATAATCAGTTGAAGCCTCTTCCAAGATAGTGGAATCATTACTAAATAAAGTCATGACCTCTCCAAATCCACTTTTATAATTGTCACAATAAGATTCAACACTCTCCAAAATAGTGGGATCATTACTTCCTAAAGTTGACACTCTTCCAAACCCACTTTCATCAATATAATCATCATAAATAGGAGGCATGCTATCATCATAATAAATTTGCATATGAAAACTTGGAAGGTTAAAAATATCATCTTCATAAAACATAGCATCCCCAAGCTTGGGACAAACATTAATTGCGGCAAATAAATTCTCAAACATGTCATTCTCATCAAACATAGCATCCCCAATCTTGGGCCTTTGCATATCATAAGCATAATCACTCTCATCATTAATAGTATGAATAGCACCAATAGTATAGCAATTATCATCATCACAATGAGTAATAGGAGCAACATCATTTGGGAGGAATACCTTTTTACCTTTGCTTCTGTGTCTTTTCTTTTTTATTCTTCGCATCATGTGTGGGTTTAATCCTCTTTTTGGAGCTCCTTATTAATGAGATTGGTTGAATAGAAAGCTCCTCCTCGTTACCTGATTCATCATAAGAAAGAATAGGAGGATATTGGGAAATCTCTTCCCTTTCATTAGTATTCTCTTCATCTTCTATTTGCTTTCTTGTCTTTATGTAATTGTCAATATAAGGATTTTCAATGCAATTCACCGCACAATACATATAAATTTCCTCTAGATCAAAATCAAGAACTTTATCAAGGACAAATTTGGGAAGATTCTTAGTTATACGTTTCATTTCTTCATAACCCACAAGCAAACTATGTTCTTTAGGATGTGCAAGGGAAATTAAGTCATCACACTTTTTGGACACAATTCGATCATGAAACAATTTGCATTGGATATTTAAATGATCGCGTTCATTGGAAAGTTCACAAGGATGGCAAAGAAATTTTAAAATTTCAGCACAAGCATCTAGCCTCTCTTGCAACCATTTAGTTTATAAATACTTATGCCTCTTGCAAAATCAATCTTCCCTATTTGGTGTGTACTTGCAAACTCTATGCACTCCACAAAAGTTGACATGCTTATAAGAGACATTTTCATCATGACTAGTGCAATCATCATTAGTACTATGGATATTCGAAGAGTTCATACTGATAACATTGCAATCATGCTCATCATTCAAAGATTTAGTGCCAAACATTTTAATGCATTCTTCTTCTAGTACTTGGGCACAATTTTCCTTTCCATCATTTTTACGAAAGATATTAAAAAGATGAAGCATATGAGGCAACCTCAATTCCATTTTTTGTAGTTTTCTTTTATAAACTAAACTAGTGATAAAACAAGAAACTAAAAGATTCGATTGCAAGATCTAAAGATATACCTTCAAGCACTCACCTCCCCGGCAACGGCGCCAGAAAAGAGCTTCGTTGACAGGATGTGAGTGCCGCTTACCTAGCCTCCCCGGCAACGGCGCCAGAAAAGAGCTTGATGTCTACTACACAACCTTCTTCTTGTAGACGTTGTTGGGCCTCCAAGTGCAGAGGTTTGCAGGACAGTAGAAAATTTCCCTCAAGTGGGTGACCTAAGGTTTATCAATCCGTGGGAGGCGTAGGATGAAGATGGTCTCTCTCAAGCAACCCTGCAACCAAATAACAAAGAGTCTCTTGTCTCCCCAACACACCCAATACAATGGTAAATTGTATAAGGTGCACTACTTCGGCGAATTGATGGTGATACAAGTGTAATATGGATGGTAGATATAGGCTTTTGTAATAGGAATATATAAAAACAACAAGGTAACAAATGATAAAACTGAGCACAAACGGTATTGCAATGCTTCTAGACAAGGCCTAGGGTTCATACTTTCACTAGTGCAAGTTCTCTCAACAATAATAACATAACTGGATCATATAACTATGCCTCAACCTGCAACAAAGAGTCACTCCAAAGTCACTAATAGAGGAGAACAAATGAAGAGATTATTGTAGGGTACGAAACCACCTCAAAGTTATTCTTTCTAATCGATCTATTCAAGAGTCCGTAGTAAAATAACACGAAGCTATTCTTTCCGTTCGATCTATCCTAGAGTTCGTACTAGAATAACACCTTAAGACACACATCAACCAAAACCCTAATGTCACCTAGATACTCCATTGTCACCTCAAGTATCCGTGGGCATGATTATACGATATGCATCACACAATCTTAGATTCATCTATTCAACCAACACAAAGAACTTCAAAGAGTGACCCAAAGTTTCTATCGGAGAGTCAAGACGAAAACGTGTGCCAACCCCTATGCATAGTTTCCCAAGGTCACGGAACCCGCAACTTGATCACCAAAACATACATCAAGTGAATCAATAGAATACCCCATTGTCACCACGGGTATCCCACGCAAGACATAAATCAAGTGTTCTGAAATCCTTAAAGACTCAATTCGATAAGATAACTTCAAAGGGAAAACTCAATCCATTACAAGAAGGTAGAGGGGGAGAAACATCATAAGATCCAACTATGGTAGCAAAGCTCGCGATACATCAAGATCGTGCCATACCAAGAACACGAGAGAGAGAGATCAAACACATAGCTACTGGTACATACCCTCAGCCCCGAGGGTGAACTACCCCCTCCTCGTCATGGAGAGCGCCGGGATGATGTAGATGGCACAGGTGATGGATCCCCCTCCGGCAGGGTGCCGGAATAGGGTCCCGATTGGTTTTTGGTGGCTACAGAGGCTTGCGGTGGCGGAACTCCCGATCTAGGTTTCTTTTCGGGGGTTTCTGTATTTGTAGGAATTTTTGGCGTCGGTCTCACGTCAGGGGGTTCTCTAGTCGCCCATGAGATAGGGGGGCGCGCCCAGGGGGTAGGGCACGCCCTCCACCCTTGTGGACGGCCCGGGACTCTTCTGGCCCAACTCTTTTACTCCGAGGGCTTCTTTTGGTCCATAAAATATAATCAAAAATTGGCACATCAATTGGACTCCATTTGATATTCCTTTTCTGTAAAACTCAAAAACAAGGAAAAAAACAGAAACTCGCACTGGGCTCTAGGTTAATAGGTTAGTCCCAAAAATCATATAAAATAGCATATTAAAGCCCATTAAACATCCAAAACAGATAATATAATAGCATGGAACAATAAAAAATTATAGATACGTTGGAGATGGATCCGTGAGCTTGTTCAAATCAAGTCTTGTATATAAAGAGAAATACATAACACTAACGCCAGCTCCCAAATCACACAAAGAAGTTTTCACATAGTTTCTTTTTATGGAGCAAGGTATAGTTGGTATTCCCGGATCTCCATGTTTTTTAGGTACTCCATCCTTAAAAGAGTAATTAGCAAGCATGGTGGATATTTCAGCTTCCGGTATTTTTATTTTATTCGTGATGATGTATTTCATGTATTTTGCATAAGGGGCCATCTTTAAGATATCCCTCAAGCGGGTACACAAAAAGAATGGCCTAAGCATTTCGGCAAAGCGTTCAAATTCTTCATCATCTTTCATCTTACTTGATTCAGGTGGAAAAGGAATGGGTTTTTATACCCATGGTTCTGTTTCCTTTCCATGTTTTCTAGGAACAAAGTCTATTTTATCATATCTTTTATTTTTAGGTTGTGGGTTATCAAGATCAACAGCAGGTTCTATCTCAACATCATTATCTGGTTGTGTGTCTTTGTGAACATCATCATTATCTTTTTCATTGTCACTAGGTGACTGTTCATTACCAGATTGAGTTTCAGCATCAGAGATAGAGACATCATTACTATCTTCAGGTTCACTAGAGGTGTGCAAAGTCCTATCATTTTTCTTTTTCTTTTTCTTTCTAGAAGGACTAGGTGCACTATTGTCAAGTCTTTGTGAATCTTGTTCAATTCCCTTAAGTTACCCCTCTGGATAAAGTGGTTCATGAGTCATTCTACCTCCTCTAGTTACTACTCCAATAGCAGGATCATTCATATTATTATTCATTTCATCAAGTAACTCATTCTGAGATTTAGCAACTTGTTCTAACTGTGTTTGAACCATAGAAGCATGTTTTCCCACACCCCTAACATCATTAGAGATTCTAAATAACAAGTCACTCTAGCGAGCAATCATATCAGAGTTATATTTCAATTGTTTCATGACATTGGCATTGAATTGATCTTGTTTTCTAATATAGTTATCAAACTCATAAAGGCATTGACTAGGATGTTTATTGTAAGGGATATCACCTTCATCAAACTTTAACAAAGAATTTACCTCAACCACCATGGGTGGTGGTAAGTTAAGTCCATTTATTTCTTCAATAGGTGGTAAATTTTTAACATCCTCTGCTTTAATACCTTTTTCCTTCATACTTTTCTTTGCCTCTTGCATATCTTCGGGATAGAGATATAAGATACCTCTCTTCTTTGAAGTTGGTTTAGGTGATGGTTCAGGAAGAGTCCAATCATCATAATTTTTCAATATATTATTCAATAATTCCTAAGCTTGTTCAACAGTCCTTTCCCTAAAAACACAACTAGCACAACTATCTAGGAAATCCCTAGAAGCATCAGTTAGTCCATTATAGAAGATATCAATTATTTCATTTTTCTTAAGTTGATGATCAGGCAAAGCATTTAGCCATTGGAGAAGCCTTCCCAAAGCTTGTGGGAGACTCTCTCCCTCAACTTTTACAAAGTTAAATATTTCCTACAAGGCAGCTTGTTTCTTATGAGTAGGAAAATATTTTTTAGAGAAGTAATAAATCATGTCTTGGGGACTACGGACACAACCAAGAGTAAGAATATTGTACCAAGCTTTAGCATCACCCTTTAATGTGAGCGGAAATAACTTGAGAATATAATAGCAGTGAATTTCTCATCATGAGCAAATAGGGTGGCTACATCATTCAATTTAGTAAGATGTGCCACTACGGTTTCAGTTTCATAGCCATGAAAGGATCAGATTCTACCAAAGTAATTAACTTTGGGTTGACAGATAACTCATAATCATTATCATCAACAAAGATAGGTGAGGTAGCAAACTTAGGATCATATTTCATTCTAGCATTCAAAGTTTTTTCCTTTCAGTTTTCTTAGTAATCTCTTAAGATCATCTTTATCATTGCAAGCAAGAAAGTCTCTAGTTGTCTCCTCATCCATAACATAACCTTCAGGTACTCTTGGCAATTCATATCTAGGATGGCTAGATCTAATAGGTGTTTCAAAAAATTTAGTTTCAAGCACTTCATCAGTTTCAACAGTATCATCAGTTGCAACATTCTCAATATCATTAAGTCTAGCAAGTTGTTCATCAACTAGTTCAGCCAATGGCACAATCTTATCAAGCAAGGTACTAGCATCATCATAAGCATCATTCATATCATAATCCATAGCAGAAGGAGCATCATCAATAACTTGCAACATATCAGGATTAATAGCAGATTCTGGTGTAGCAAGCTTATTTATAACTGAAGGAGAATCAAGTGCAGAGCTAGATGGCAATTCCTTACCTCCCCTCGTCTTCGAGGGAAAGATCTTACTTCTTTCTTCCTTCAGATTCTTCATAGTGATAATAGATAATAATCCAAAGTGACTCAACAAATATAGCTATGTTCCCCGGCAACGGCGCCAGAAAAAGGTCTTGATAACCCACAAGTATAGGGGATCACAACAGTTTTCCAGGGTAGAGTATTCAACCGAAATTTATAGATTCGACACAAGGGGAGCCAAAGAATATTTGCATGTATTAGCAACTGAGTTGTCAATTCAGCCATGATGTAAATATGCCCTAGAGGCAATAATAAAATGGTTATTATTATATTTACTTAATCATGATAAACGTTTATTATTCATTCTAGAATTGTATTGACTAGAAACCTAAATACATGTGTAAATACATAAACAAATAATTTTGTCCCTAGTAAGCCTCTACTAGACTAGCTCGCTAATCAAAGATGGTTAAGGTTTCCTAACCATGGACATGAGTTGTCATTTGATAATGGGATCACATCATTATGAGAATAATGTGATGGACAAGACCCATATGTTAGCTTAGCATTTGATCATACTGTTTATTGCTATTGCTTTCATGTATGTCAAATACATATTTCTTTGACTATGAGATCATGCAACTCCCGGATACCAGAGGAATGCCTTGTGTGCTATCAAATGTCACAACTTAACTGGGTGATTATAAAGATGCTCTACATGTATCTCCAAAGGTGTTTTTTTGGGTTGGAGTGAATCGAGATTAAGATTTGTCACTCCGAGTATCGGAGAGGTATCTCTGGGCCCTCTCGGTAATACACATCACAATAAGCCTTGCAAGCAAATGACTAATGAGTAGTCACGGGATGATGTATTATGGAACGAGTAAAGAGACTTGCCGGTGACGATATTGAACCAGGTATAGAGATATCGACGATCGAATCTCGGGAAAGTAACATATCGACAGACAAAGGGAATTGTGTATGTTGTCATAACGGTTCGACCGATAAAGATCTTTGTAGAATATGTAGGAGCCAATATGGGCATCCAGGTTCCGCTATTGGTTATTGACCGGAGAAGTGTCTCGGTCATGTCTACATAGTTCTTGAACCCGTTCGGTCCGCACGCTTAATGTTCGTTGATGATATAGTATTATATGAGTTATGTATGATGGTGATCGAATGTTGTTCCGAGTCCCGGATGAGATCACAGACATGACGAGGAGCCCTAGAATGGTCCAGAGGTAAAGATTGATATATAGGATGATATGGTTGGGCCACGGGGTCAGGCCCACGGGGCATTAAGTCGGTGCAAAAGGAGTTTTGCGGAGGCCAGGGGCCAAACGCCGGAGACCCTGGCGTCTGGCCCCGGGCTAGACGCCGAGGCCTATGGTGTCTGGTCCAGACACCCAGGATTGTGGCGTCTGGTCCTGGGAGTCCGAGAAGAACTCTCTTTTTGAAATGAAACATCCTTTTATTTATTAGTAATAATGGTTACATCGTCTATGAGAAAATTTACAATATCACTCATAGGTTCCTCAAACCAATCCCTTGTCTCAGAAAATTTAGCTACTCTAGCAATTTCATGAGCTACTTTATTTGCCTCCCTATTACAATGTTCAAATCTAATTAACGGAAAGTCACAAGCCATAAAATAACAATCATCAAACACAGCCGTCGCCGCTCCCGCTGTATTTCCTCTATTCTTCATTGTGTCAATTACTTCCAAGTTGTCGGAGTTAACAACAAGTCGGTTGCTTCCCGCCTTTTGTGCAAGTAATATGCCAAAGCATAGTGCCATGGCTTCGACTGTTAAAACATCTGCGCACCAATCCATCTTCCAATTCCCTCCAACAATAAATCTTCCTTTATCATCTCTAAGTACAGCTCCCGCTGTGCCTCTAAGCATGTCTTGATCGAACGAAGGATCGATATTTAATTTCACAAAACCTAGAGGGGGTCTCGTCCATACCTCTATTCTATTTGTAGCCCTGGAGGATTGGGCAATAACATAGTTTGTCGTTATCGCACGTGCTCCCATTGAAATTTGGTATGCATCTTGGGTTTTCCCCTGATGGACTAGCGAACGTCTTTCCCACCATAAATACCAGGTTGTTATAGCGACTAGTTCGCGAACATTCTGTACGCCCGCTGTAGATAGCTCGTGTTCTGGCATAAGAAGTAAAAAACTCGAGTACTGCTTCTCCCGCACGATCGACTGCACACGCTTTTTAATGGCTTCGTGCAATCCCAGCTTCTCCCATACCTCTTTTGCCTTTTGACACATAAATAACAAGTGTTTAGTATCTACAGGCCCGTTCAAACATAATGGACAGGTAGACGAAACTTTCATATGTCTATTCGAAAGTGTAACACGACACGGGAGGGTTCCATGTAAGGTACGCCAAATAAAAATCTTCACTTTTGCTGGACAAGATAATTTCCAAATTTTTCTCCAAATAGTATTGACATTTATTCCTCCCATGCCATTAGAATGTTGCAATTTCTTCCCATGTTGCTTTTTCCATTCCTCCAGATAAGCAGAACGAACTGTGAACAGTCCATTCTTTGTAAAACTCCAAGCTATGAAATCCAACATGTTATACGTGGGGAAGGGGATTGCAAGCACCCTCTGGACATCCATTGGCCACAACGTTTGTCTTACCAAATCTTCATCCCAACAATTGTTGATTGGATCTATGAGATCAGCAACTTTTGTTAGAAGTTGCCCTCTTCTAGGAGTGATAATTTTCCTATTGGCCCCATTCGGGATCCATACATCTCTCCAAATATCTATATTTTGTCCATTTCCAACTCTCCAAATATAACCATTTTTAGAGAATCCACTCCCGCCATAATGCTTTGCCAAGTGAAAGAAGACCCTTTTTTAAGACTCGCATTCATTAAATCTCCATCCGGAAAAATATTTGGCTCTCAAAATGGTGGCACATAGAGAATCAGGATTATCAAGTAGGCGCCACGCTTGTTTGGCTAACAAGGCCAAATTGAAACAATGTATGTCTCGAAAACCCATTCCTCCTTGGTTTTTTGGTACACACATTTTCCACCATGCCATCCAATGCATTCTGTTCTGATTGTCTTCGTCACCCCACCAAAAAAGCGACATCGCGTCAATGATTCCTTTACATATTGTTTTAGGAATTTTAAAGATGGACATTGCATAAGTTGGGATAGCTTGCACAACCGATTTGAGAAGGATTTCGTTTCCTCCTGCTGATAGCAGCTTTTCCTTCCAACCACTGATTTTCATAACAATTCGATCAATTAAGAATTGGAAACAATCACTTTTGTCCATACCCACATTTGAAGGCAAACCCAAATATTTGTCACTGAGAGCTTCAGTCATAATGTTCAGAATAGTACATATATGCGCCTTATCTTCCACTTTCGTGTTGGGGCTAAAAAATATACTAGATTTTTCAACACTCATCATTTGCCCCGATGTAGCACAATAAGCATCCAAAACTGATTTCAATGCCTCTGCATTCATCGAATTAGCTTGCATCAGGATTAAAGAATCGTCCGCGAAGAGGAGATTTGAAACAGATGGGGCATCTCTACTAACTTTAATTCCGGAAATACTTCCATTCTCCTCCGCATTAGCTAAGAGTGCAGTCAAGCCTTCCGTACATAACAAAAATAAATACGGGGAGAGAGGGTCTCCCTGCCTCAATCCTCTAGATGGTTTGAAGCTCTCCGTTTCTTCTGTGTTAAAACGAACTCGGTAATCCACCGAGGACACACATTGCCTAACTAAATTGGCCCAATCCTACCGAAAACCTAGTTTCAACATGATTTCCTTTAAAAAGGGCCACTCCACTCGGTCATATGCTTTGTGCATGTCCACTTTAATTGCACACAAGCCCTCTTTCCCGTTCCTTTCATTTTTTATTTTATGGAAACATTCATAAGCCACTAAGATGTTATCTGTAATCATTTTTCCAAGCACAAAAGCACTTTGGGTAGGGCTAATAATATTTGGGAGGATTGTCTTTAGACGAGAAGCAACCATCTTTGAAATGACCTTATACACCACATTGCATAAACTGATTGGTCTAAATTTTGTTACCTTTTCCGGGGAGTTAACTTTTGGGATCATTACTATTGTAGTATCATTCCAACCATCAGGTATAGTACAGGTATTCACTGCTTGGAGAACCTCTGTAGCCAAATCATCCCCTAACATAGCCCAAAATCTCTTATAAAAAATGGCATGGAGGCCATCTGGCCCCGGCGCCTTTAAATCACCAATGTCAAAGAGGGCTTTCCGAACCTCTTCTGCCGTGTAGGGGGCAAGGAGATCCCTATTCATCTCATTTGTTACTTTCCTTTTTACATGGGAGAGAACCTCCTGGTTCGGTTCATTAACTTCTGAAGTAAACAGGTTAGAAAAATACCCCAGAATATGATTCTTCATTTCCGTGTCTTTTACCCAAACCCCATTATCATCAAGCAATTTTTTTACCTGATTTCTCTTCTTTCTAGTTGTTGCAGCGTTATGGAAAAAAGAAGTATTGCGGTCACCATGCAATAAGCAGTTAGCTCGACCCCGTTGTAGCCAGTGTATCTCCTCTTGTTCCAATAAATTTTCAATCAGTACAATAGTCTCCTTTTGGCGTGCGAGAGAGTTGACATTCATAGGCCCCCTCCGTAATTTTTCTAAATCTTTTTTTAATTTATTAATTCTTTTTCTCGGACCCTTGAGGATATCACGATCCCAAGTATGCAAATCTGCGTGTACTGCTCGTGTGTGATCAGCGAGAGACGGCCCTATGCCCAACATCTTCGCTTTTTCCCAAGCTGTACGTACAACTTCCGTAACCGTCTCTTCTTTCAGCCATCGAGCTTCAAAATGTTTCCTTCTAGTTTTTGAGCGGTCAAAAATATTATTATCAAAATACTCCGTGTCTAAAATAATAGGGCGATGGTCTGAGTGTACATGCTCTTCGTTTATAATCGCCGCTCGAGGGAATTTATTCCCCCAATCCACATTATAGACCGCTCGATCGAGTCTTTCCCTGATTTCGCCCCTCCTCCATGTAAATAAATGACCCATACATCCCATATATGCTAGTCCACAATCTCCCAAACAATTCCGAAAATCTCGCATCATCGCATTTGGTCTCGCATTCCCTCCCTATTTCTCTGATGAGAACAAAATTTCATTGAAATCTCCTAAAACTACCCAGGGGTGGTCGCCCTTATTATACAAGTTTCGAATATCATCCCAGGACAAAGCACAGTCACTCCAGTTCGGATGGCCATAAAAACCCGTGAAACGCCACTGTACAGTATTTGCATTCATAAAAAGAACATCGATGAAATTATTCGACACATAGTTCAAATCAACTTTATTCACTTTCTGATAAAATAAGACAAGGCCACCTGCTCGGCCATCACTCTCCACTACGAACATAGAATCAAAATTCAAAACACGACGGAGCTCATCAGCTTTACATTTATTCAAATGAGACTCTGAAAGAAAAATTAACTCTGCTTTGGTGCGCTCCTGCAGGTCCAAGAGCTCGCGAACTGCCGTGGGAGAGAGCATACCACGACAGTTCGAACTGATTATTTTCATTTGGCCCGGCGTACCTCCTCTTCAGAGGCCGCCGATGCGCCATCATCTCCGACCGATTCCCTTCCCTGCTGCCCAACAACATGTTCTTTCTCCTCAACCTCTTTAGCTACGTGTGTTATCATCCCATTCCCATCTCTCACTGTTTCCACTCTACCTGTACACACTCTCTTAGAAGATACATTTATATCCCCGTACAACATACGGTCATAACTATCCATGTTTTTTCTCAAAAGAGAAATTCTGCTCACTACCATCTGCTGGGGCTTCAAATTGATTTCTTTTTTTACCTATGATGTTTTTGCGTGCTTCCTCTGGACACCCAGTTCCTCCTCCCCTCTTTCCCTTCCTTCCCTTTCCTTTTATTTTGCCCTGCATGGAATTCTTTGAAGCATTGAAAGTGAAAACTGGGTTATCAGTGCCATTTTGAGTAGCTAGTCTTGCAGCAACGGCTCCCGAGAGAGCCTCCAGCACGCCGGGTTTAAAGAGCAAATGTTCAGGATTACCCAGCTGCATGACCCCCTGACCCTCCTGGCCAGTAACTCTCTGCTGGAACCCAGCCAAAGCAGCAACAGACTTGTTTGGTGGGGTTTCAAACCCTACCAGCACCCCATACTGGCCCTCCTGGCCAGGCACAACAGCAGTGGGGTGAGCAGTCATCGCCATCTGCCCTTGGCCCTCCTGGCCTTGGCTAGCGGCAGGAACAGGGGCTGGAGCTGCCCCCCGGTCCTCCTGACCAGGGACACTCCCCCCCAGGGAGCTCGTGGATGCAGCAGGGGGTCGACCCACCTGGCCGAGCTGCTGCACTCCCTTGTTGGAAGCCCCCCTTATCGCCAAACCTTGGCCCTCCTGGCCAAGGCTAGCGTGGACGGGCGGCCCTCCAGTCCGGACCACCTGGCCCAAAGCCACCAAGGAGAGCACATGACCCCGACCCTCCTGGCCGAGTGAATGCCCTCCCTGGACTTGACCTCCAGTCATCAGGATAGTCGTCGCCGTGAGCGACGCAACCCCTTTTTCTTGCACAGTGAGACCATTTACATCTTTGGTTACTTTGACCACCATTCCTTCGGTGGCCCTGGACATGTTAATGTTACTATAACCAGTGAACATAGCTCTTCTACTAGATGTTTGACCTTTCCAGTAAGCCTCTACACTGAGATTTTTTTGCAAATTTAGCTATTCTACTCTCCTTAGGGATACTACAAAACCTCTCTGACATATGTCCTACTAGCCCACAACATTCACAATACGATGGTAATTTTTCATAGCGAACATCAAACCGACGCTTTTCTTTACCACATAAAGGGGTGAATTCTACCATACTCTTGATTGGCTCATGTAGTGGGATTTTCACACGCACACGCAAGTACTTCTCAACAATCAAGTGATCCTGGTGTGAAATGGTGATCACTTCACCGAGTTGGTCCCCTAGAGACCGACCCACATCCTCAGTTTTAAGCTGAAAAGGTAGGTCACGAACCTGGGCCCATATAGCCATGGATCCGAGGTCCACCTCCGTCGGGTCGCCCTTGCCATCGAACTCGGCGAAGATGATCCCATCACGGTTGTGGTGCCATGGCTGGGCCTTCAGCACGAAACGTCTGTCTACGTCGCTGGAGAAGTTGAGGATGAACCTCCCGTCGGCGCTGGCCACCTCCTGAACGGTGACCCCGCCTTGCAACCTCCAGGCCGACGATGCACGAAGGACGTCGACGAGGATCCGAGTATTAACTTGGAAAGGCGAGAGGAAACGCCCTACCACCAAGCATCCTCTGACCGCTCTCCTCGCGGCCTCCATGTCGATGATCAGAGGGGAGCCATCCCCACGGGGCCGCCTCGGCGCCGTTTTCCCCACACCCTCAGGCGAGGAGGCCGGAGCTGGAGCATTTTTCTCCATAATCGCTGGCACACTTCCAGAGCTCTTTCCTACCTCCTCCATCTCCCCTTTCCTCTCCATCTCTCCCCTATTCACCAAACTAGCAGGTCTAGACAATAAAACCCGATAGGAAGACAAATGCTTTTTTCCTGTATGATGAACTGAGTACCTCGAGCAATCTCCCTCGGTGTTAAAATAGTGTCTCCCCTCTCCTGATTTCACCACAAACGGGACGAAATTCGTGCATTTAAAGAAAAATAAAGGGTCTTGAAAGAGCAGTTTCCAACTTAAAATCCCCCTAGTTTCTCTCTTCTCCCTAAAAGTGCAGATACAAGCCCTCCCCTGATTTCCCTCTTCCTTTTTATTACTGTCAAAGAGAAAATCTCTCTAGGAATCTGATCTGTAGCATTTCTTTCCAAAACATTAATACTCAAATCCAGAGATCCTACTCTGTATGGGAGCACTTCCTTTGGAGAAGATCTCCTAATGTATGGCAGTACCTCCTGATTTTCGCTGTTGTCTCTTTTGGCCGCCACTCTCCTTTTCTAATGGAAGCAAATCTCACCTGGGATCCCGCCCATCAGCTCCTTTGCACGCGACTTCATTCGCCTCCAGCAGGTCTCCTGATCTGGAGATCGCCGAAGGATACGCCTCGACTCCGTCTTGATGGATTCCCAATCCAGCTTGTTGGTTGGGCCCCCGAAGAACCCCCCCCCCCCCGCTCATGGCTCCACTAGTCACCGGGGACTTTGCCGGGATCTCCGCCACCAGGGTCACCACCAGGTTCTCCGCCGCCAGGGTCTCTGCTGGGATCTGCGCCGCCATCAGTCCCCTCTCTCTGGTTCCGTTGCCGCCAGATCGCCTAGCGATCGCGGGAGCTCTGGGGTGTTTTTTGCAAAACTGCCCCTCTCTCTTCCGAGAAGGACTCTTCCATGCGGGCAAAACTGACTTTGAGGAGGCTCCTTCTCCAAGGTACGACCCCAGGGCTCAACATATAAATAGAGGGGCAGGGCTAGCACCGAAGACGCATCAAGGTTCACCAAGCCGTGTGCCGGCAACCCCGACCCTCTAGTCTATCCTCTGTGTAGTTTCTGTAGAGCTTGGTGAAGCCCTGCAGCGATTGTTCTTCATCACCAACTGTCACCATGCCGTCGTGCTGCCGGAACTCATCTACTACTTCGCCCGTCTTGCTGGATCAAGAAGGCGAGGACGTCATCAAGATGAACGTGTGCCGAACGCGGAGGTCTCGTACGTTCGGTGCTTGATCTGTTGGATCGTGAAGAAGTTTGACTACATCAACCATGTTACTAAACGCTTCTGCTTAGCGATCTTCAAGAGTATGAAGATGCTCTCCCCCTCTCGTACCTATGCATCTTCATGGATAGATCTTGCGTGTGCATAGGGAATTTTTGAAATTGCATGCTACATTCCCCAACAAGCCACACCTGAAGATTAATTATCTGCAGCAAAGTGTTTAGTAGCACAGTAGCATGATAGTTTTGATAGTAGCGGTAGCAGCAATAGTAATGGTAACAGTGATTTTGTAGCAGTAGCAATAGTAACAGTAGCAATAGTAACTTAGCAAGATCAATATGTAGGAAATTCGTAGGCATTGGATTGGCAATTTCTTGGATGATATTCATCATCTAACAGTCACAACCTAGGGCAATACGACACTAGGTCCAGTTCATAGATGTAATGTAGGCATGCATTCCGTAAATAGTCATATGTGCTTATGGAAAGAACTTGTATGCCATCTTTTGTCCTACCCTCCCATGGTAGCAGGGTCCATAAGGAAACTAAGGGATATTAAGGCCTCCTTTTAATAGATGTCGGTGTATTTGGATCGACACCTATGGGATCACAAGAATCCCTACTACGGTTGCGGGGCGCGGGGTTGAGAGAAGAGCAGATCTAACAGTCAGGACACGGTTCCTTTACCCAGGTTCGGGCCGCAAAGATGCGTAAAACCCTACTCCTGCTTTGGTGGATTATATGTTTGTGTTCTTCAGCTAGTGAGGAGCTCCAAAAGAGTCGTGAGGAGTTCTAAAAAGCCGAATCCTCCTCCTGGTCGCCTCGGGCCTCCTTTTATAGGAAAAAGGGGTCGCCACAGTGGCACACAGGAGGTGGAAAGGGTACGGTGATGCGAGGTTATCCCTCGTATTACAGGACAAGGCGCATTTAATGCGCTTAGCTTAGGTGTCCTTGCTTTATCGGGGACGAGGGGAGACGTCCGTCTTGTCCGTCGCTGCCCTTCCTCGTGTTGACACGCGCCCTGGCTAGCAGTGCCTGAGGTGCCATGTAGGCAGACATGCAGCTGAGGTGCTGCAACGGCGGGTCTCCATTAAGATCTGTGGGTTGCCACGTAGGAGCCTGTCCATCTGGTCGGGTCGGCAGCTGCGTGGGTCGGTGGAAATCTGGTTGGTGCGGGCCTGACGGTGACCCCGCGGGTGTCCTCGGCAAGGGCCTTGCCGGGGCTCCGGCAAGGGTCCTGCCGTGGCGCCTGCTGTCATCCCCGACAAGGTGCTTGCCGGAGGCCTTGTGGTTCTCCTTGGCTGGAATCCCGTCAAGGGTCGTCGTCTTCTTAACTTGTATCTGATCTTGAATGTCTTCACAAAGATCTGCATGCCACCACGGGGATATCTCCCGAATCCTCGCCCCATGGGGGCGGTGGACTCAAGGGTGATTCGCTCCGTAGGCGCGGGGCAAGCTACCGCGACAAGGGTCTTTCCGGGGCTGCCAGGACTGGCCCCGACAAGGATCTTGCCGGGGAGAGCCGCTTCGTCCCTTTGCTCTTTGTGGTCTTGTTCTTGGCATCGCTCTAGTCTCCATCAAGCTTTGGTCTTGCCCCGGCTCGCCTCCCTCGCCATGCCATGCTTGGTGTGGTGGTGCCCGTGGCTCAGACTGCCCGTGCACAGTCATAGGGGTACAAAAAGTGTACCCCTGTTTTTGTACACCGACAGGAGCCCCGGGCCTGCGCCACACATAAGCGCGACACGTTGTTGGGCCAGGCCCAGAACGATGCGCGGGCAGGCGGGGCGGTTTTCACCGTGGTAAAATTTTCCGCGCGCTGCGCCTCCCACGACCCGCGCGCGCGGCGTGGGGTGGAGGGGCGTGCGTGACGTGGGCGGCATGCGTGGGGCGGTTTCCGCAGGCATGCATCACATTGCAGTAAATGCGAAAGGAGGCGCCTCGCGTCTTCCCCCATAAAAAGGAATAACCGCGAGCGCGCTGCTCACTTCCTCCATTTTCCTCGCGCCTCTTCCAATCTCAGAACCGCTGTTCCCTTTCTTCCTTCCTTCTGAAGCCTTCGCCGTCGCCTGTCGCCGTTGCTTCGCCATCCCCTTCCCTCAGCCCTCCCGCTCAGCTGCTATGGCGTCCAAACCCGCCAAGGGCAAAGGGGAGGCCAAGGGCGCCGGGCCTGTGGCGCCGCCGGAGGGCGCGTTTACGGGGGATCGGACGAAGGCCGCTTTCTTCATCCCGTCATCGGTCGATGTCCACGAGCTCCGGGCCGCCTTCGAACCCCTTTGGGGGGCGGAGACGGGGGGAAAGGGCTTGGGCCATCCGGCGACGCGAATCGTTCCGGCCGCTTGCGCTCTGCCTGGCTCAAATCGGTACCCCTTCTCTGTCGATTACTTCTCTTGCGGGTTGTGTCCCCCCTTCTCCGATTTATTCTGCGACGTCATGCACACCTTTGGCTTCCGCCTTTTGGATTTTACCCCAAATGCGGTGGCGTGCATGGCTTTCTTCGCGCACCTCTGCGAGGGCTTCGTCAGAGTGTAGCCCAACACGGCGCTCTTCCGCCACTATTTCACCCCTCGGATCCAGCCGGGAGGCGCAGTCTCTGGATGCATCAGCTGGATTCCGAGACCCAAAGTGGTGTACCCGGAGGGTGCCGTGAAGGAGAGGTGGGACGAATGGCGCGGCCGGTGGTGCTGGATTGAGGAAGACGAGCCGCCAACATTCTGCAGGGTCCGCCGGGCGCCGCCGGTCCGTGGCAGCGACTGGAGCGACGTCGACGCCACCGACGGGAGGCTCACTGTTGCCTTCACCAGGATCAACTGGCTCATCCAGGCCGGGCTCACCCTCGAGATGATCGGGGCAGATTTCATTCGCTGTCGGATCGCCCCGCTGCACAACAAGGGGAGGCCAGCCTGGCTCTCCAGGAATCCGGCTGACGTGATGCGGCTCCGCCCTGGCCTTAACCACAACCTCACAGTGATGGGACACGCCCATTTCTGTCAGCGACTCTTCCAGCTGGATGTGGGTCGCGATGGCGAGGTCGAGCGGACCGGCAAGGCTGCGAAGGCTGACGCAAAGGCCGGCAAGGCCGTCAAGGGGCAGCTCTTCAGGCTGCCAGCGGGAGTGGTCCCGCTGTGCAACAATTCACACCAGTCTGAGATCGTCGCCATGATGCCGGAATGCAGCATGCACGGCCCCGTCCCGAGCTGGCAGGAGCCGGAGGACGAGGTCGTGCAGCAGTTCTTCGACACTCTGGTCGAGGTGTGCGTCGATCCTGACGCCGAGTAGTGGCTTGTCAGGGACACCACCCCGGAGGAGCTGGACTACATCGCCGCTAGGGCGAGGGAGGCGCAGCTCATCAAGGAGGCCAGCAGCGCCGGAGGTATGGAGGACCAGGACGCCGCGGCTGCGGAGGAGGAGGAGTTCGCCCAGTGAGCGGCGGCTGCCGGAGAGGCTAGCAGCGCCAGCACCGGAGCTCCACTGGTTGAAGACGCGGCCGACGAGTCATAGTCGGAGGAGGACGTGGCGGCTAGCCCGATGCCAACCAGGGGAAGAGGGCGAGTCTTGCGGCGGGCCTGTTCCGGCGAGCCGGTCCGACCCGGCAAGACTACGCAGCCTCAATTGGCCCTGGAGGGGTACGGGCGCCTTACGAGGGCCACGACGGCGAAGAGGTCGACGAAGGCCGCCGAGAAGAAGAAAGCGGAAGCTCTCTCTTCGTCGAGGCGCGCACAAACTCCGCCCCCTTCTTTGCCTCCCCCGGCAGACGTCGATTCGGAGGGCGACGTGGAGTTCCCCTTCGACCTCGGGCCCCTCATCCCGAAGAGGAAGAGGAAAACGGCGGAGGAGGAGGAGATGGACGACAAGTAAGTATTCCATTCCTTATCGACATTTCCATCTTCCTAGACCATGCCACTCATCTTGATTTGTTTTTGCTTCTTTCAGGGACGCAGAGACGCTGGCCCAGAGGGTAAAGAGGGCCAAAGCTTCGGCGAGCAGCCAGCCCCCGGCTGGGGCTTCAGGGACACCACTGGTGGTGTTGAGCAGCTCTGACGGCAGCCCCCGGCACAGCCCCCAGCGTAAGTCCGCCAACCTCTTCTCGCTCGACATGCAGTAGGCGTTCGGTGCTAAAGGTGTTGACCTTGCCGGTTCTGTAGGACGGGAGCAGCAGCAGGAGGAGCAGTAGGGGGCTGCTCCCAACACACCACCCCCATCGACCATGCCGCCACGAGGGGCGTCCCCGGCAAGGGCACCAAGCATGGAGCCCACACGCATGGAGGAGGAGGGGAACTTGGGCGTTGGTGGCCCGGCCCCGGCGTCCGACGCCGGCGGGGAGGGAACTTCCGCTTCACAGCCCGACGCTGGTGAGTCGCTTGCCTTTTGTCTTTGCTTTTCCCTTGCGCTTTTTCTTGACTTCATCATCCCCATCATGGTCCAGGCCCTCCTTCAACGGATGTGGAGGACGTGGACGCCGTCATCAAGGAGGTTGCCGAGGAGGCCGCGGCGGAGGCCGACAAGGTCGCCGCCGAGGAGGCCGCCAAGGACACCGCCGGGGCTGCCGCGAATAAGGCCGCTAAAGATGCCGCCGAGGGTGTCGGCGGTGGGCCTGCCGGGGAGGCCGGCAAGGCCACAGCCGAGGAAGAGGCGATTGATGATCAGCCTTCTTCCTCCGCGACCTCTAGCCCCGGCAGGTATCTGAAGGTGGGCGACAACCTCTTCGTCCATCTTGCCGGGGTGTCAAGCTCCTGGGCGCCTGCCAGAGGGGAAATCTTTGATGGCGAGGTGCTCGCCGCCACCGGGCTCGAGGTCGTCGATGAACTGGGCGCCGGCGGCGACGACTCTCTAGAAGGGCAGCTCTTCTGGGCCATGGGGGCCAACTTCCGGAAGCTCCAGGTGCTCTACCGTGCCCGTCTGGACAAAGTTAAGTCCAGAACGGCAGCGGTGGACAATGCGGAGGTGGACTTCCAGGCACGCGTCGCTGAAGCGCAAACCTGGTTCCACCAGTCCCGCGAGGAGCAGAGGGCCTTCCAGGAAGAACTGGCCAATCGCAACGCGGAGCTCATCATGAAGATGGCCGACATCGAGAAGGCCCAGGAAGAGGCAGCGAACTTGGCTGCCGCGGCGGAGGCCGCCCGGAACCAGCATCAAGCCGCCCTCAATTCCCAGGAAGAAGACCTCTCCGCGTGTGAGGCGAAGCTTGCCGCAACACCCGTGACAAGGATGAGGAGCTCAAGGCTCTTGTCGAGCGGCGGACTCGTGAGCTGGGGCAGAGGCACAAAGAGGCGCTCGATGCCCAAGCCCTGGCCCATGCCGGCAAGGTACAAGAGCTGGAGGTGGAATGGGACGGGCTGAAGGAGCAGGCCCTCAGGCTGTCCGACGAGAAGAACAGGCTCAACTGCACCTTGACAGAGGCGCAAGGAGCAATCATCAGCAGGACTGGGGAGCTCTCCGAGGCGCAAAACTCCATCAGAGATCTCAGGCTGAGGCTGGAGAATCTTGAGAAGATGCTGACGGAGAGCTCTGCTCGGGAGGAGACCTTGGCCAAGAACCTGGAGGAGGAGAAGCTGCTGCGGGCGGACGAGGGCGCCTCCCACCAAGAATACGTGGTGGAGGAGAACAGGTGGATCAGCCGGCTGGAGGACATCGCCGGCAGGGTTACCTCACAGTTGGCCCCCATGGGGATGCCAAACGTGAGGTATGCCCCTGAATGGAGTGGGTTCGTCAACGCCAAGCTGACCCTGTTCTTCGAGGGCATCCTCAGTGCCTTGACTGATCTTCACTCCAACAGAACATCCACGCTCACCGGGGAGGCCCGGCGGCTCTGCCGGGGGGTCATGACCAAGGTCCTCACCAAGGTGGCGTTCTGGAACCCCGCCCTCGGCTTCGAAGCCGCGATGGACAGCTTGCCGGAGGATGCCAACCTCACGGCGCTCAAGGAGCGCATCAAGCCCGTCATCAGCCGCATCGATGAAATCAAGAGGGTGGAGGGCCAGCGCCGGGATTAGGCATCCCGTTCTTCCTTGCCACTGCGGGTTCATGACCAAGAGAAATTTTATCTTTAGTTTGAACCGCAGCGATGGCATGATGTAATGTAACTTAGAAATATCTTCAGAATCATGCATGTTATTTTCCTGTTTGCTACCTCTTTGAGTGTCCACCCTACGTTAACTAGGTAGGCTTGCCGGTGCAAAATACCCAAGGCGGCGTCTTGGGCACGGGTCCCCATTGGCCTGCCGGGCGAGCATGCTGCCGGGTCCGCCACCTTGCCGCTCTTAACGCAGCCGCTCGAACTGTCGAGTTTGACTCGAGTCAGAGTCGAGAGCTTTGTGAATTGCGGAAGGCTACCCCACTGTTTCCAACGCAGCCATCTGAACTGTTGAGCGGACTCGAAACAGAACAAAGGCGTTGCCGATCGGGAAGGGCCACATTTGCGTTCAGGTTTCTTTTTGCACAAAGAATGACAGCTCCGAGGATAATAACTTTAAATAATAGGGTAGAAATATCCAGGGTTCGATGTAACTGAGCTTTTATTTGCAGTCACTCGAGCGCAGGTCTTCCGGCCTCCTCAAAGGGCCACGAAGACGAGAGAGCGTCGGGCCAACCACTAGAGCCGATTCTCACAACTGCGACCCCTACCTGGCGCACCAAAGCTGTCGGTGTATTTGGATCGACACCTATGGGATCACAAGAATCCCTACTACGGTTGCGGGGCGCGGGGTTGAGAGAAGAGCGGATCTAACAGTCAGGACACGGTTCCTTTACCCAGGTTCGGGCCGCAAAGATGCGTAAAACCCTACTCCTCCTTTGGTGGATTATATGTTTGTGTTCTTCAGCTAGTGAGGAGCTCCAAAAGAGTCGTGAGGAGTTCTAAAAAGCCGAATCCTCCTCCTGGTCGCCTCGGGCCTCCTTTTATAGGAAAAAGGGGTCGCCACAGTGGCACACAGGAGGTGGAAAGGGTACGGTGATGCGAGGTTATCCCTCGCATTACATGACAAGGTGCATTTAATGCGCTTAGCTTAGGTGTCCTTGCTTTATCGGGACGAGGGGAGACGTCCGTCTTGTCCATCGCCGCCCTTCCTCGTGTTGACACGCGCCCTGGCCAGCAGTGCCTGAGGTGCCATGTAGGCAGACAGGCAGCTGAGGTGGCGCAACGGCGGGTCTCCACGAAGATCTGTGGGTTGCCACGCAGGAGCCTGTACAGCTGGTCGGGTCAGCAGCTGCGTGGGTCGGTGGAAATCTGGTTGGTGCGGGCCTGACGGTGGCCCCGCGGGTGTCCTCGGAAATGGCCTTGCCGGGGCTCTGGCAAGGGTCCTGCCGTGGCGCCTGCTGCCATCCCCGGCAAGGTGCTTGCCGGAGGCCTTGTGGTTCTCCTTGGCTGGAATCCCGTCAAGGGTCGTCGTCTTCTTAACTTGTATCTGATCTTGAATGTCTTCACAAAGATCTGCATGCCACCACGGGGATATCTCCCGAATCCTCGCCCCATGGGGGCGGTGGACTCAAGGGTGATTTGCTCCGTAGGAGCGGGGCGAGCTGCCGCGGCAAGGGTCTTGCCGGGGCTGCCAGGACTGGCCCCGACAAGGATAGAGCGGTACACTTTTTGTACCCCTATGACTGTGCACGTGCAGTCTGAGCCCCGGGCACCACCACACCAAGCATGGCATGGCGAGGGAGGCGAGCCGGGGCAAGACCGAAGCCTTCTGGAGACTGGAGCGACGCCAAGAACAAGACCACAAAGAGCAAAGGGACGAAGCGGCTCTCCCCGGCAAGATCCTTGCCGGGGCCATTCCTGGCAGCCCCGGCAAGACCCTTGCCGCGGTAGCTCGCCCCGCGCCTACGGAGTGAATCACCCTTGAGTCCACCGCCCACATGGGGCGAGGATTCGGGAGATATCCCCTTGGTGGCATGCAGTTCTTTGTGAAGACATTCAAGATCAGATACAAGTTAAGAAGACGACGACCCTTGACGGGATTCCAGCCAAGGAGAACCACAAGGCCTCCGGCAAGCACCTTGCCGGGGATGACAGCAGGCGCCACGGCAGGACCCTTGCCGGAGCCCCGGCAAGGCCCTTGCCGAGGACACCCGCGGGGCCACCGTCAGGCCCGCACCAACCAGATTTCCACTGACCCACGCAGCTGCCAACCCGACCAGCTGGACAGGCTCCTGCGTGGCAACCCACAGATCTTCGTGGAGACCCGCCGTTCCGCCACCTCAGCTGCCTGTCTGCCTACATGGCACCTCAGGCACTGCTGGCTAGGGCGCGTGTCAACCCGAGGAAGGGCGGCGACGGACAAGACGGACGTCTCCCCTCGTCCCCGATAAAGCAAGGACACCTAAGCTAAGCGCATTAAATGCGCCTTGTCCTGTAATGCGAGGGATAACCTCGCATCACCGTACCCTTTCCACCTCCTGTGTGCCATTGTGGCGACCCCTTTTTCCTATAAAAGGAGGCCCGAGGCGACAAGGAGGAGGTTTCGGCTTTTTAGAACTCCTCACGACTCTTTTGGAGCTCCTCACTAGCTGAAGAACACAAACATATAATCCACCAAAGGAGGAGTAGGGTTTTACGCATCTTTGCGGCCCGAACCTGGGTAAAGGAATCATGTCCTGACTGTTAGATCCGCTCTTCTCTCAACCCCGCGCCCCGCAACCGTAGTAGGGATTCTTGTGATCCCATAGGTGTCGATCCAAATACACCGACAATAGAGTACCGGAACAAAGCATTAGCACATAGTGAATACATGAACTCCTCAAACTACGGTCATCACTGGAAAGTATCCTGCATATTGGCACTATAGGGTTTACGGATCATAACGCACAGTAGGTGACTATGACTTGCAGGATCGGATCTAGAACATAGATATAATGGTGATAACATAAATGGTTCAGATCTGAAATCATGGCACCTGGGCCCAAAGTGTCAAGCATTAAGCATAGCAAAGTCATAACAACATCAATCTCAGAACATAGTGGATACTAGGGAGCAAGCCCTAATAAAACTAACTTGACTACATGTTGAATCTCATCCAACTCCTCACCGACCAGTGAGCCTATGAAGGAATTACTCACTCCGGTGGAGAGCATCATGGAATTGGCGATGGAGGAGGGTTGGTGATGACGAAGGCCGAATGATTCCCCTCTCCGGAGCCCCAAACGAACTCCAGATCTGGCCTCCCGATGAAGAACGTAAGGTGATGGTTGTGGTGTCAAAACTAGCAGATCTCGGGTAGGGGGTCCCAAGCTATGTATCTGAGGATTAATGATAACAAGGGACAGCAAGGGCACGATGTTTACGTAGGTTCAGGTCCTCTTAAAGGAGGTAAAACCCTACTTCCTGCTTGATTGAATTTGATGTGCATAGTGGTTACAAGAGTTGATCTACCTCGAGATCGTATTGGCTAAACCCTAGCTGTCTAACCTGAGATTATTCTGATAGCCTCTATGGACTAAACCGTCCAGTTTATATACACACCGGAGGGGCCTATGGTTGTGCAGAGTTAGCTTGCAGAGGAAAGAAACATTACACCCGGACACGGGGGATAGTCTTCTGCTTTCTCTTCACATCCCATCAGTCTGGCCCATACCCGATAGTTCGGACACCCGAGGACCCCCTAGTCCAGGACTCCCTCAGTAGCCCCTGAACCAGTCTTCGATGACTATCTGTTCGGCATGTAGATTGTCTTAGGCATTGCAAGGTGGGTTCCTTGTTCTGAACATTTTAAGTTAGCTTCCTACATAAAGGAACTATGTCCAGCTTTGCATGATTAATACAACCCTTAGCCACGAAGGCAAGACGTCAAAATAGGAACAGTGTCTTTGCTGACAACTTTTTTCGCGAAACATCACACTTGACCCTTTAAAATTCCAAACCATTTTCACACCTCCCGTTTCGTGTTTCGAGGCATAGCCTCCATTGGCACATCTTGTCGAAACAGAAATCGTGCCCGCCCATTATGGGATCTTCATCAATATGGTTTGGGTAACCCAACCATCCCTTACACACGATCTCGTTGGGAACAGGCGAGTTTATGGCTTGAGCGGGGGAAGTTTGGTATTTTGAGCATCTATAAAAGGATTAAGGCCCCTTCTTTTTCCTCACGCCTTCATCTAGCCTCTGTCTCCCAACCTTCTAGCTCAAGTGCCCGTACCTTTGATCTCCTCCACCACCGCCTCCTTCTCCAGCAATGGCCGGGTCCGGCGCCAAGGGCAAGTGGGAGGCCTCCACCGTCACCTAAAAAGACGTGAAGGATCTCTAGAGTGCGGGCTATCTGTCCGCAGACATTGTGCATAGGATCGCAGACAAATATCATGTGATTCCTACTCTAGAGACCAATGATATGATCATGTTCACCCCCCATTTCCTTCGAAGGCTAGGATTTCCCCTCCACCCCTTTGCGTGGGGTCTTTTCTTCTTCTACGGGCTAGATTTCCATGATCTAGCCCCAAATTCATTTCTACACATATCGGCTTTTGTAGTCGTATGTGAGGCTTTCCTCCGCATCCCCCCACATTTCGGCATGTGGCTCAAGGTCTTCAATCTGAAGCCCAAGGTGGTCGACGGACAACACACGGATTGCGGTGGAGCTATGATAAGCAAGCTCCCCAACGCCACCTGGCCCAAAGGGGCTTTTGTGGAAACAGTCAAGGTATGGCAGCAGGAGTGGTTTTATGTTACCGAACTCTGCGAAGCCACCTGGGCGGCCACGCCGGATTTCAGATCTGGACCCCCAATGAGACTCACCTCATGGACCGCCAAGGGCCTTGATTGGGGGTCCAAATCGGAGGTGAAGATGCTCCAGAGTTGCATCTCTGACATGTTGGTCGAGAACACTTGTCTCACTGACGTGATTCAAGTGATGCTCTTCTGCCGCACTCTTCCCTGCCAGCTCCGGGCCTCCCCCATGTGGGAGTTCGATACGGAGGAGCCACGGACCTTGAAGCGCTTTCTCGGCACCACGCACAAAGATATATGGAAGCAGATCTTCAAGGCTCAGAAAAAGTGGCCGAAGAAGAACGAGGACATCAGATTCGCCAGTGAGAACCCGGCCTCGACGGTAAGCATGATTTTACCGAAGGCCTACCCAGTCAATATTTTAGATATAATAGAAATCATATTTCTTATGTTCTTTTCAGGTCTTGACAGCAAAGGCTGAGCGGATCAACTGTCTGGCACCGCAGCCCGAGGGCCCGACCACACCCCAGCTGACCGAGATGCTGGTACCGACGCCCTATCAAGCGCCGGAGAAGAGGTCCAAGAAGAAGCAGGGCAAGGGGGCCAAGGGCTGCCCCCGCCCCAAGTGTCCTTCGGAAACCATGTCCGGAGAGACCGAAGCCCTCTCCTCCCACGAGGGGGACAAGGAGGAAGAGGAGGAGGAGGTGGAAAGCGACTCCCCCCATAAGGGGAGGAAGAAGAAGAGGGTGGCCTCCGAAGACCAGGAGGAGGGGATGCCCAGGAGAAAGAAACTGAACCTCCTGGACAGATCGGATTCAGGATCAGAAGTAGTCCCCTAGAGACCTCCTAGGGTGAAGCCCTTGGCCGAATCATAAGTATTCGGGAACTCACTATTGTCTTGGGTTTTCTTGATTCCATTATGTAAGTTACCTTGTTTGTTGCCTTTCAGCCCTCCCCGCGCTCTCCCCGATACTCCAATAAGGCAGTGATATGTCTCCAAGGTATCTATAATTTTTGATTGTTCCATGTTGTTATATTATCATTCTTGGATGTTTTATAATCATTTTATAGTCATTTTATATCATTTTTTGGTACTAACCTATTAACATAGTGCCAAGTGCCAGTTGATGTTTATGCATGTTTTTTATATCGCAAGAAATCAATACCAAACGGAGTCCAAACGCAGCGAAACTTTTTGTGGATTTTTTGGACCAGAAGACATCCAGTGGGCCGGAGAAGCGCCTGGGGGTGTTCCGAGTGGAGCACAACCCACCAGGGCGCGCCAGGAGGCCCAGGTGCACCCTGATGGGTTATGCCCACCTCGGGTTCCCCCGTACCGCCTCTTTTCTCTATAAATATCCAAATATTCCAGAAACCCTAGGGGAGTTGACGAAAATCAATTCCATCCGCCGCAGAGTCCAGGTTCACCAGATCCAATATAGACACCATCACGGAGGGGTTCACCACTTCCATTGGTGCCTCTCCGATGATGCGTGAGTAGTTCTTTGTAGACCTACAGGTCCGTAGTTAGTATCTAGATGGCTTCCTCTCTCTCTTTTGATTATCAATACAATGGTCTCTTGGAGATCCATATGATGTAACTCCTTTGCGGTGTGTTTTTTGGGATCCGATGAACTTTGAGTTTATGATCATATCTATCTTTTTATATCCATGAAAGTTATTCAAGTCTTATTTGATCTCTTATATAAATGATTGTTTATAGCCTCGTATTTCTTCTCCAATATTTGGGTTTTGTTTGGTCAACTTGATCTATTTATCTTGCAATGGGAAGAGGTGCTTTGTAGTGGGTTTGATCTTATGGTGCTTCATCCCAGTGACAGAAGGGGAACCGACACGTATGTATCGTTGCTACTAAGGATTAAACGATGGGGTCTATTTCTACATAAATAGATCTTGTCTACATCATGCCGTTGTTCTTATTGCATTACTCCATTTTTCCATGAACTTAATACACTAGATGCATGTTGGATAGCGGTCGATGTGTGGAGTAATAGTAGTAGATGCAGGAAGGAGTCGGTCTACTAATCTTGGGCATGATGCCTATATAATGATCATTGCCTGGATATCATCATGATTATTTGAAGTTCTAACAATTGGCCAATAGTAATTTGTTCACCCACCGTTTGCTATTTTCTCGAGAGAAGCCACTAGTGGAACCTACGCCCCCGGGTCTCTTTCTTATATTATTTGCCTGTGCGATATACTTTTCCTTTGGTTTTAGTTTCAGATTTATTAAACCAAAAATACAAAAAGACCTTGCTGCAATTTATCTTATTTGGCGTTCGATCTATCAATATTTACAACTCTCTCACGTTCGTTTGTCTATCTCTAGGCGCCGTTACCCGAAAGGGATTGACAACCCCTTTTACACGTCGGGTTACGAGTATTTGTTATTTGTCTGCAGGTACCGTTTACATTATGTTCCTTGGCTCTCCTACTGGTTCAATAACCTTGGTCTCATCACTGAGGGAAAATACCGACATAGTTCTAGCAAGCATCAGGCAGCCGCTGACAAAGCGACTGCTGAACTGGAGGCCGAACAAGCTGCCCGCCTCCAACACAAAGCTCGGGTGGCCGAAGTCGAGCAGGAGCTGAAGGATGCCATCAGCAAATGCGAGACTTTGGAGCAGAAGACTTCGGACCAGTCATCCGAGCTTGCCAAGGCTCTCCATGATGCGAAAGAGGCGCGGAGCGAGTCCCGGAGTTGTCACGAAGAGATCCACCAGGTGAGGCAGATAGCGGCTAGTAAGGCCTTTCTTTTGCAGAGTATCTTTGGAGGTCAGAGGTATGATTTTCTCACGCGAGTGTGGAGTTCTCCAGGCGCGTTCGCGGATCTATCGAGGAGCATCGCCGATGCCACACAGTTCTTCAGAGCCCAGGAGGGGAACTCGACGGAGAAGCTATTATGGTCACAATTTCTTGCACCGAAACACCCAACGCCTCTGAACGATCGGCTGAAACAGCTGGTGGAGCTGCATAGGGTGGCAGGTTTGGCCACGAAGGACTTAATAGTCCAACTCTGGCCAACCGAGCCGATCCCTAGCAGCTACTTCAGTTTGGTGAAGCGACTCGTCGATGTGCAGCCGTGGATTGATGCTGTGAAGCGCTTAGCCTGCATAGAAGGTGCCCGGATGGCCTTCGCTCGCGTCAAGATGCAATGGGCGAAGATGAAGGCCACCAAAGTGGAAACTGCAGGTCTGCCCGAAGGCAAAGATCATCGGAAGCCGGAGAGGTACTTCGATAACATCCTAGAAGGAGCCCGCGTGATAGAGGGCCAGTGTTCGAAGGACGTAATACTTAGTTAAGTGTGTTCGGGCTGTACAAACTATGTTATGAACCCATGTTGTTATATATGTCTATGTTTACGCCTTTCATTCAAGTGACCTTTCCTCCTGTGTGGCCGTTTATTGTTATATTTCTAAAAGTTACCAGTCGTCGGCTTCAGCCCCGATGAAGATGCTACAGGGGTGTTCAGCATGACGCGTGAGCACACTTTATCCAATGTCTTGGTCCGTAAAGGAGGTGCACGTGAGCTGAACCAGACGATCAGACTATGCGGCTTAATTGCTTTCACTTAGCCATATGAGTTTGACTGTGGGGCTAGGTACTACAGTGCCTTTTCCACGTGGCTTGTGCGTGTGCGGTTATCCGGACTACAGTGCCTTTTCCACGTGGCTGGGGAAAGACCAGCCCCTCGTGTAACACAGGGTGAATCGCTAACGATTTGTAGTATAATACTAACTCGCCGAATCACCGACTAGCTCTCGCCTATCATGACAGTCAGTTTTCAACTTTCTCGACTGAGGTACTTGACCGAACGAACCAGAAATACAATCGCAGTAGTTGTCCCTTTACTGCCTTAGCCGAACAATGCGGAACGTAAGGTGGTAAGCACAAGAGCCGGGCAGCCCAACTATAGACCCAAGATAGGTTGGGGAACGTAGTATTTTAAAATTTTCCTACGGTCACGCAAGATCTATCTACCAGATGCATAGCAACGAGAGGGGAGAGTGTGTCTACGTACCCTCGTAGACCGGAAGCGGAAGCGTCAAGTGACGCGGTTGATGTAGTCGAACTTCTTCGCGATTCAACCGATCAAGCACCGAACGTACGACACCTCCGCGTCCAGCACACGTTCAGCTTGATGACGTCCCATGAGCTCTTGATCCAGTTGAGCTTCACGGGAGAGTTTCGTCAGCACGACGGCGTGGTGACGGATATGATGTATCTACCGGCGCAGGGCTTCGCCTAAGCACTACGACGGTATGACCGAGGTGTGTGTCTGTGGAGGGGGGCACCGCACACGGCTGGAACAATTCAACTTGTGTGTATTTGGGTGCCCCCTGCCCCCGTATATAAAGGAGCAAGGGAGGAGGCCGGCCGGCCCTCCTATGGTGCAGCTAGGGCTGCAATCCTACTAGGAATAGGATTGCAATCCTATTCCTAGTAGGAACTACCAAAGAAGGAAGAAGGGGGAAGGAAAGAGAGGGAGAGGGAGAGGGAAAGAGGGGCCGCGCACCCTCCCCTTGTCCTATTCAGACCCCTCCTAGGGAGGGGGCGCGCCACCTCCTGGCTGCTGCCCTCTCTCTCCCCTATGGCCCACCAGGGCCCACCATTCCCCCGGGGGGTTCCGGTAACCCCCCCGGCACTCCGGTAAATTCCGAAACTTTCCAGAACACTTCCGGTGTCCGAATATAGTCGTCCAATATATCAATCTTTATGTCTCGGACATTCCGAGACTCCTCGTAATGCCCGTGATCTCATCCGGGACTCCGAACTACCTTCGGTACATCAACACTCATAAACTCATAATACCGATCGTCATCAAACGTTAAGCGTGCGGACCCTACGGGTTCGAGAACTATGTAGACATGACCGAGACTCATCTCCGGTCAATAACCAATAGCGGAACCTGGATGCTCATATTGGCTCCTACATATTCTACGAAGATCTTTATCGGTCAAACCGCATAACAACATACGTTGTTCCTTTCGTCATCGGTATGTTACTTGCCCGAGATTCGATCGTCGGTATCTCTATACCTAGTTCAATCTTGTTACCGGCAAGTCTCTTTACTCGTTCCGTAACACATCATCTCGTGACTAACTCATTAGTCTTTTGCTTGCAAGGCTTATTATGATGTGTGTTACCGAGAGGGCCCAGAGATACCTCTCCGACACTTCGGAGTGACAAATCCTAATCTTGATCTATGCCAACACCACGAATACTTTCGGAGACACCTGTAGAGCATCTTTATGATCACCCAGTTACGTTGTGACGTTTGATAGCACACAAGGTGTTCCTACGGTATTCGGGAGTTGCATAATCTCATAGTCATAGGAACATGTATAAGTCATGAAGAAAGCAATAGCAGTAAAACTAAACGATCATAGTGCTATGCTAACGAATGGGTCTAGTCCATCACATCATTCTCCTAATGATGTGATCCCGTTGATCAAATGACAACTCATGTCTATGGTTAGGAAACATAACCATCTTTGATCAATGAGCTAGTCTAGTAGAGGCATACTAGGGACATACTGTTTTGTCTATGTATCAACACATGTACTAAGTTTCCGGTTAATACAATTCTAGCATGAATAAAAGACATTTATCATGATATAAAGAAATACAAATAACATCTTTATTATTGCCTCTAGGGCATATTTCCTTCAAGATATGATTTGGAGCCGATGCATATAATGCAATGTCCAGGACGTCGAAAAGTTTCCTATAGGTGTTCGGACTTGAAATGTGCTGGGCCGCATATAGCCCCCGGTGTTTAAGGCCGGATTGAAGCACGTGTGGCAGCCTGAGGTAGGGAGGGAACACAGATGATAATGCAAAATAAATGACTGCCAAACAAAGTGGTGATCAACTGCTTCCTTTATACCCTGATTAATACGGCAAGCCGTGTTGTTGCAGATAATTTTACATGCCAAAAGTTTATACAAGGGAAAGGTTTACATAGAGCCTAAGTGAAATGGTTTGAGAATCCCAATGATGTCCTGCTGTATGTCTGCGCCGTTTCTCCTTGATGGGACATCCTTGAAGTAGAGGAGTCTGATGGTCGTCTGGTAAAAATGAGGAATCTAGAAAGAAGTCCCTGCATGACCGTAGATCGTGTAGGTTTTTCAATGAACCTATGGTGGAAGCATGTTTGAGGTCCGAATAGGGTCAAGCCGTACTATGGACCTATTCTGCAGTGAGCCTCCGACGCTGCCCAAGGTATTTTAAGGGCGTAGTTATGTACTCGGGGTACGTATACCGCAACCTTATGGGGCAATCGGCGGAGGCCGAACTGCTACTCAAGCTCAGGTTCCACCGAGCTACCACATTGTAACGCGGGTCAGACACGTTTAGCAGTGTCCTGGGTCTTGATGACCGATGAGTTATTCGCCTTGATTAGGCCACCCAGTACCTTGGCTGCTAGGGCCGTGGTATGCTCAACGGTACGGAGAGAGCACGCCATATTCCCATTTACTGTGATGACGCTGCGAGGTCCAGGCATTTTGAGCTTCAGATAAGCATAGTGTGGGACTGCATTAAAGCGGGAGAAAGCAGTTCGTCCGAGCAGTGCATGATAGCCACTGTGAAAGGGGATGATGTCAAAGATCAACTCTTCACTTCAAATTTTGTTTGGAGAGACGAATACTACTTCCAGTGTTAATGAGCCCGTGCATCGGGCCTCCATGCTGGGTATCACTCCTTTAAAGGTAGTGTTGCTAGGTTTGATTCTTGACTAGTCGATCCCTATCTTCCGAACAGTATCCTGATAGATCAAGTTGAGTCTGCTGCCGCCGTCCATAAGGACTCTAGTGAGATGGTATCCATCGATGATAGGATCGAGTACCAGGGTCGCCGAACGTCCATTAGAGATACTGGTTGGGTGGTCCCTGCGATCAAAGGTGATGAGACAAGCCGACCATGGGTTGAATTTTGGGGCAACAGGCTCTACGGCGTAGACGTCCCTTAATGCGCGTTTGCTCTCCCTCTTGGGGATGTGGGTACAATAGATCATGTTCACCGTTTTCACCTCGGGTGGAAATTGTTTCTATCCCCCAGTGTTCGGTGGGCGAGGCTCATCATCATCCTCGCTTTGAGGTCCTTTCCCCTTGTGTTTGCTATTTATTTTACCGGCTTGTTTGAAAACCCAACAAATTTTGTTGGTGTGGTTGGCAGGCTTGTCAGGGGTGCCATGAATTTGGCAAGGTCTTTCTAATATTTTGTCCAAGTTGCATGGACCGTCCTGATTGCCTCTGAATGGCTTCTTCCGATGGCCGGGTTTGGAGCCACTGATACAACGTTTACTGTCGTATCCTCTGTTTCTCCATTATTGTTCTGACGCTTATTTTTGTTGCATCGTGGCTTGCCAATGCAATATGATACGTCTCCAACGTATCTATAATTTTTGATTGTTCCATGCTATTATATTATTTGTTTTGGATGTTTAATGGGCTTTATTATACACTTTTATATTATTTTTGGGACTAACCTACTAACCCAAGGCCTAGTGCAAATTGTTGTTTTTGCCTATTTCAGTGTTTTGCAGAAAAGGAATATCAAACGGAGTCCAAATGGAATGAAACCTTCAGGAGAGTCGTGTTTGGAACAAATACAACACAGAAGACTTGGAGTACATGTCAGGAAAGAAACGAGGCGGCCACGAGGGGGAGGGCGCGCCCCCCACCCTCGTGGGCCCCTCGTAGCAACCCTGATGTGCCTCTTCCTCCTATATATACCCATATACCCTGAAAACATCCGGGAGCACCACGAAACCATAATTCCACCACTGCAACCTTCTGTACTTGTGAGATCCCATCTTGGGGCCTGTTCCGGAGCTCCACCGAAGGGGGCATCGATCACGGACAGCTTCTACATCAACACCATAGCCTCTCCGATGAGTTGTGAGTAGTTTACCACAGACCTTCGGGTCCATAGTTATTAGCTAGATGACTTGTTGTCTCTCTTTGGATCTCAATACAAAGTTCTCCTCGATCTTCTTGGAGATCTATTCGATGTAATTCTTTTTGCGGTGTGTTTGTCGAGATCCGATGAATTGTGGGTTTATGATCAAGATTATCTATGAACAATATTTGATTCTTCTCTGAAATCTTTTACGCATGATTTAAATATCTTTGCAAGTCTCTTCGAATTATCAGTTTGGTTTGGCCTACTAGATTGATCTTTCTTGCAATGGGAGAAGTGCTTAGCTTTGGGTTCAATCTTGCGGTGTCCTTTCCAAGTGACAGCAGGGGCAGTAAGACACGTATTGTATTGTTGCCATCGAGGATAAAAAGATGGGGTTTATATCATATTGCATGAGTTTATCCCTCTACATCTTGTCATCTTGCTTAAAGCGTTACTCTGTTCTTATGAACTTATTACTCTAGATGCATGCTGGATAGCGGTCGATGTGTAGAGTAATAGTAGTAGATGAAGAATTGTTTCAGTCTACTTGTCATGGACGTGATGCCTATATACAATGATCATGCCTAGATATTCTCATAACTATGCGCTTTTCTATCAATTGCTCGACAGTAATTTGTTCACCCACCGTAGAAATCTGCTAGCATGAGAGAAGCCACTAGTGAAACCTATGGCCCCCGGGTCTATCTTCTATCATATTAATCTCCATCTACTATTTACCTTTACTTTACTTTTGTTTTGCAATCTTTACTTTCAATCTATAAAACAAAATACGAAAAATATTATCTTATTATCTCTATCAGATCTTACTTTTGCAAGTGGCCGAGAAGGGATTGACAACCCGTTTATCGTGTTGGTTGCAAGGTTCTTATTTGTTTGTGTAGGTACGAGGGACTCACGTGTAGTCTCCTACTGGATTGATACCTTGGTTCTCAAAAACTGAGGGAAATACTTACGCTACTGTGTTGCAACACCCTTTCCTGTTCAAGGGAAAAACAACGCAAGCTCAAGAGGTAGCACCATCCCTGGCCTCGGAAGGGCCAAGGTCACCTGTATTGTTGCTTCTACGATCCAACCAGCTATCTTCGCCCGCACAAAAGTGGGTCATGAGTGCAGTCAGAGCTGCCATAGTCTTTGGCTTCTCCTGACCGAGGTGTCGGGCGAGCCATTCGACAACGCTGTGTTTGAATGCCGCTAAGGCTTCGGTGTCTGGGTAGTCAATGATTTGGTTCTTTTTAGTTAACAACCAATTCCAAAGTTTGTGGGCTGACTCTCCGGGTTGCTGGACTATGTGGCTCAGGTCATCAGCATCTGGTGGCCGAACAAAACTGCCCTAAAAGTTGGCCCAAATAGCATCCTCTAAATCTTCCAGCTTCCGATGGAGTTCTCTGGGAGGTTGTTCAACCAGTGTCGTGCTGGCCCTTTCAGCTTTAGAGGGAGATATTTAATGGCGTAGAGGTCATCTCTGTGAGCCATGTGAATGTGGAGAATAAAGTCTTCAATCCGTACGGCAGGATCTGTCATTCCATCGTACTGCTCGATGTTCACGGGTTTAAACCCTTCCGGAAATTGGGGATGCATTACCTCATCGGTAAAGCACATAGGGTGTGCGGCACCTCTATATTGGGCAACATCGCGACGGAGTTCGGATGACATCTATGTTCGGTGCCTACTCCGAACTGGATTATGTTTGTCGTGCGAGGCTTGATGTCCATTGTCCTGTGTGGGGGGCACATCCAGTCGATCCATAGATTGATCTGGTCTGGCTGGCTCTATTGTCCAGGTCTTGATGTAGGTCGTACTTGTAGCCCGGAGCTGCTGTCTCCATGCCTCTATGGTGAGAGGGTGCGGGCTGGTGTTCTGCATTATTAGATGTTTTGGCTCGTCCACGTGGTGGTCGGTCTGGTTGATCAACCTGGTTGTATCTTGTTGGTTCTAGGGCAAGGGCCTCGTCATCAAATGGTGGTAGTAGCTTGCTTTTGGGATAGCTCTTTGTTTGGCGCTCACGGCCATATCCTTCTTCAGCGTCTAGCACTTTATTCCATATGTTGTTGAGCGTATCTTGCTCGGCTTTAAGCCGCCGCTACTGCTTTTTCAGGCTTATCATGGTGGCGATAAGCCGTTTCTTAAAGCGTTCTTGTTCGAGGGGTTCCTCTAGGACGATGAATTCTTCGTCACCAAGGCTAACCTTCTCTTTGGAGACAGGTAAGTAGTTACTATCTTTGGAATCCTCATGAACGGCGAGTTTTTTGGGGCTGAATTGACCGTCTTCCCTTTCTTCCTACTCTAACGCTGGTTCCACGGGGTTTTCGGGGTCTTCGGCATTATCCGGAGTGTCATTGGCTCCGGTGCCGGTGTTGCTTTCCCTTCCTCGACGCGATCGCGAGCGGCGCTGCTGACGCCGGCGTTTTGGTGGTTCATCGGCGGGCTTATCTTCATCTAGATCTTTAATGCCATCATCGTCCTTTTTCTCAGGCGTGTCCACCATGTATACATCGTAAGTAGAAGTGGTCGTCCAGCGCCCGGTGATGGGAGGGTTTTGACCTTGTTTGGCTTCGACATCATCATCCATGCCATCGATGTCTTCGGAAGCATAGTCTAGCATGTCGGTCAAATCCTCGACAGTGGCTACCAAGTGGGTGGTGGGTGGGGCACGAAATTCCCTAGTCTCAGCCCACAGTTCGAACTTGGCCTAGTTTGGAGGTGATACCTCCGTGATGGCGAGAGATTGTAGTAAGTCCAGCGCCTCATTTAAGAGCGAGAGCTGGACAGGGGTCTAGGGATCTGCGGAGTCAGGCTCGGCGATGACCACTTGATTGGGCCTGGAGGGCACAGACCCCAAGAGTTCGGAGCTCACGATCGGAGGCGAGTTTGGCTTCCCGACAGCGGGAAGAGTCCCGTTTGATTCCGGGCCCGCAAACGGCGCGATCACCTCTAAGTCTCCGGCTAGAAGCTCCATGGAGGGAGAGAGTCAGGCGGGATTTACCCTCTCGTCTTCGGATGAAGTGGTCTGCTCCAGATCTAAGGCCAGACCGGACATGGACTACAAAAAATACACTTCCGTGATGATACGCGTTTTTCACAGTAGGTCACGTTTTCTGTCATGCATGTACATCCATGACAAATTTATGACAGAATCAAGATAGTCATACCTGTGCTGTCGTAGAAGTGTTCCATGACATTATCAAAATTATCATCACGGAAGTGTCCACTTCCATGATGATAAATCGTGCGTCACAGAAGTGCTTTTGTCAAGGGTGATCGACATGTGGCATCCACCGTAACGGAACGCCGCTAAGCTGTCGGGTCTGGTTTTGGATCCGATAACCCGTTAATAGCCCCGATCAATGGGGATTTTCCACGTGTAAAATCATCATTGGCTGGAGGAAACACGTGTCGGCTCACCATTGGGACAGATGTCATCCAGTCATTGGACCCAAAGCGCCTATGATACGTCGACACGTGGCACGGCCCAACAGAGGCCCATTCCTGTGAAAAGGCCGGCCCGTTTGACTTGGTCAAAATTGGCGGGCCGGCCCACGACAAGCCTGTTAACGGCTTGTTCACGTATAGCCCATTTACAACCCGCTAACCCAGGGCCCATTTACGGCCTATCCGAATTAGGCCCAGTAGCGTCATCTGGGCCGTCCAATATAATTCCAGCCCGTTTTAACTTCTGGCTCATGTATGGTCCATGACGTCTTTTGGCCCATATGAGGCCCTTAGTAACACTCGGCCCATTAACGGCCCGTGGTAAAACTGGCCCGTAATGAACAATGCATCACCTTATACCCATTAATGACCCATTATTCTGTTGGGCCGTTTCCAGCCCATGTTATGTTTCAGCCTTCTCAGGGCCCATTTATTCTTGGGCTCATTTCCAGGATTCGTTTACTTTCGGCCCGTTACTGTCATTTTCTGCTTGTGGGCCAAATTCAGCCCGTGGTTACAGTCGGCCCGTTTGTGGCCCGTTAATAGTTGGGCCATTTTCATAGCATCATCAAATACGGCCTATTAATGGCCCGTTATGGTCAGCCCATAAAACGTACGATTTCCACTCTATCCCGTTTACGGCCCCTTATATGACCCGTACAAGGTCCATAGATGAGACAGCCCGTAGAAGGCCCATGGATCCTACGGGACGTAGAAGGCCCATGGACCCGACGGCCCATAGAAGGCCCATTGATCCGATGGCCCATAGAAGGCCCATGGATGCGCTGGCCCATAGAAGGCCCATGGATCCGAAAGGCGATAGAAGGCCCATGGATCCGACAGCCCATAGAAGGCCCATGAATCCGACGGCCATAGGAGGCCATGGATCGTCCGTCCCGTAGATGGCCCATGGATCGTACGGCTTGTGAAGGGCCATGGTCACTACAATGTTTGGGCGAGTTGGCCCCCGTTTGAACGATATAGCATATTCAAAGAATTATCCTACTCTATACTATCACCTCTAAAAACCATACACTGTACAATAAAGAGACTAAGGCATAGAAACATAGAAACATCCTACACTATACAATAAAGAAATTACAGCCGATTATACCCACTGGGCATTATGGTTCGGCACCAGTGATAATAAAGCATACACAAATAGCAAATTACATACACTGGGGAAATACAGCTCATACATCATGGACGCGCATCAACATAACTTACCATTTGAACTATAATCTCTTCAGAAAATAGGATTGGCCGGATTTAGATAGAACAAATTTCAGTCTGCAAAATCTCCAATTCCTTTATTGTTACCTCAGTGTCTTGTTTCATTTTTTAACTCCTTCATCTAATACCTGCATGTCCAGTCTCAACTTGTTGATTGTACGTTCAGAATCATGTACATGTTGTCTTGCCACCTCTAGTTGATGCTCGAGAACATCAACACATTCCAATTCCAATCCATAATTCATTCGATAACGGCCATGCTGCACTGCTCGCAGATCTTTGTGTTGATGTCACTTCATCCTGAAATGTTTTTGTAAGTACACATGACTAGGGCAAAAATATAGTTACAACAGTGAAGCGAGCAAGACATACTATTTTGTACATGGAAAAACAGGACTAACAATAATGTTACACGCCATGAAGCATAAGCAGGTGATATTTTAAAAATTATAAAAAAGGTAGTCTGTGCGGCCTGCCTACGGAAATCTCTCTTAGCTCACCAGAGGAGCATGATGTTGGGGCCCAATCCAAAATACAGACAAGTTACAAATTTAGACAACACGTTGCATAGAAGTAAGCAAGCAGTTGGCCATTCTATAGCTCAATTAAAGTCTTAGGGAGCATAATGAACAGCAGAGGATTTCATACAAACATACTACAACAAGCAAAACTATGCAATCATTAGCCTAGTATAAACTAGATTTTGAGCCTCATTCAATTATAGTTGGTTAATAGACTTCAAAGCTTCAGGCACACTTCGGCAGAGTAATTAAATGGCAAGGCCTTTAATTATGTCAACTAATAGCTATACAAGTACCCAACATCAGGCATCATTCTTTGGGCATCTCATTAACTGAGGACAAATAAAGCAATTGAAAAGAGCAAATTAACTATGCCTGAAACAAACAAGGAATTGAACTGTTGAGTTGGATACAGTGACTTACCTTAACAGGTTGAAGAGGCTCAGCGCAGCTCCTACTTCTCTTGTTAGGCTCCTTCCTAACATCTCGTACTTGGAAATCCTCAATCTTATCTTCATTGCACCCCCTCTGCAAGGTGACACAAACTAGTTACTCGTCTCCTTGGAAGATAAATATGCATACTTTCTAGTCTATGAACACAAAAGGATGATATTATAACTAAACAACACCACATAATGAAACATGCCGCATCTCTTGCACTTGCACACAATGAAATAAGCATTTAATATGTCTGCACTATGTAAAAACTAGGCATACCTTCGAACTGGATCTTTAGGTACTCTTGGAGAGCCTACTTTAGTGTACAGCCAAACCTTTTTGTCACCTATCAGTTAGAAAAGACCCCAGTATAGCAGCCCTTAGTGTTTAAATCATTGACAAGCTCTGTTAGAGTGTTAGGTCAAGAACAACAAGTAATCAAAGCAAACAGTGATGGTCATGCGTTTTTGTTTAAATTAAGCAATGGGATCTCTATGGAAAACATTGACCAAAGTAGATTGTGCCAAGTAGAAGGTATCTTTGTATTTCCATTTTGAGCAAATAGTGATGGTCTGTTTTCCTATCATATTAATTACTGCACTAGGTTCAATTTGTGATGTTTGCAAGTCAAATTAATTTTCATATGGGCAGCAAAATGAAAAAATATAATGCAATCTAGACTTTTCACTGATCATACCAAAGATAAGCTGAAAACACAATGAAAAGAACTGGTTGGCTTATTACATGGAGCTTATATTCGCAGGTGCTTATTTTCTTAGGATAACTCATAATAACTGTCCCTAAGAAACTTGGCCAATAGAACTGACATACAAATAACATGTCACAATGATTGCAATGGAGGAGTGACGTACCATAGCACACTATATAGGCTCACCGCTGGCTCTCCTTTTTTGCGATGTTCCATGAAATTGCCACATACATCTTGTACTTTTTCATTGTGTAACCCTATCTGCAAGTTGACACGGCTAATTTCAGACATCTCTACATGATAATACATTGCATATCCCTTGCGCATATTTAAACCACCAATTAATGATTGTGTGCGTAGCATAAACTAGCCATGACTCTGTGTGCTGGACTAGCAGGCACTCTAAGGGAGCCTAATGTAGTGTACTGGAATCCCTACATGCCACCTACGATATTGTGTAATGTACTGCCTCCGTTCCCAAATATATGTCTATGTAGAGATTCCAGTATGGACCACATACAGATGTATATAGATGCATTTTCGAGTGTAGTTTCACTCATTTTGCTCCGTATGTAGCCTATAGTGGAATCTCTAGAAAGACTTATATTTAGAACGGAGGTACGAGGTAGTATCATATATGACATCTACATATCTAATTTAGCAGCCAGTAGTAGAAATCATTGTCTGCACAAAGGGATTACTGGTCGAAAAGTCTAGCAAAGCACGTTGGCAGGCACAGAACAATACAAGAGAGAGAGACACGCTTACAAGATCATAGCAATGCCTCGGTCCAGGATCTTGGTTGGCCAAGCTGTTAGATCCAGAAGAAACATCGTCCTTGTAGTTTTTGCCAGCTGCATAATAGGTAACAGCGACCTGTTAGTATATTTGAAGTACATCGGGCAGGTGATGCTGGACGGTTTTAAACGTGACAAGTACCTAGGCCGTGGCGGGTGCTTGGCATCTTGCCAGACGGTGGGAATCAGCTTAGAAACGTCAAGGGTGATGACGCTGCGCTGGCTGTCGAGGTCCGATAAGGAGATCTATAACCGTCGAGTAGGGTGTTTGTGGAGCGGCTCCGGTAGGGTGGACTATGGTGTGCGCGAAGCGGATCTGTGGCCGTGGACGAGGGCGTTGGTGAAGCTGCTCCGGTGGTTGGGTTAAGGATGGTGTCGATGATGCGGATCTACGGCCGTGGACGGGGCGTCAGAAGGTGCTCTGGTAGGTTGGATGAGGGTGCGAGGAAGCGGATCTGAGGCCGTGGACTTGTGAGTTGGCAAAGCGGCCCCGGTAGGGTTGAAAATGGTATAGGCGAAGCTACTCCAGTGGGTTTGACGATGGTGTTGGCAAAGCGGCTCCGGTAGGGTTGAGGAAGGTGTCGGTGAAGAGGACCAGAGGCCGTCGACCGGGGCGTCGGTGGGGCGGCTCCGAGGGGGGGGGTGTGGATGAAGCGTCTCCGGTGGGGAGTACGAATGAGCCGCTGCAAATGCGCTGCGGTTGACGAGAGTACCGGCGAAGCAGATCCGGCGCCGTGGACAAGGCTGGCACTGAATGGTCTGTGGTACAGTGGTGGATGAGCAGTCTACTTGTTTCTAGGGGAGGTGGGAGGGGTAGATGCGGCCGCAGAAGCAGATCTGGCGAGGTGGACGCCGCTGGCAGTGAATGGGCTCTGGTATGCCGGTGGATGAGCAGTCTAGTGTTTTGAGAGGGGAGGGTAGAAAGGCCGATGAAGTACGGACGACGTGATGTGAGATGCTCTGGTGATGTGGAGTTAGTCGTTTTTGTGGGAGGGGGTGAGGAAATGGGGGTGCCATGTAGTGGGGTGAACCGGAAGTTACCAAAGCAGCCCCGACCTATTATGTAGATGAGAGCGGTATTGTAACTGTTGGTCTCCGTGCACCAAGGACAAAAGGGGAATTTCTTATGCTCAAGACTAAGGTGGCGGAAATTTTAGAAGGAGGCGGGAGATTTTGCCGCCCGCGGGATCGTTTGTATCCAGTTTCAACTAATATTGGACCGTGCTAGCGGGAAGGTCATGCGAGACTGTGTACATGGGGCACGAGTCAGCAGTTAATAACTGGTGTGAAGTCCACCCCAGAAAAAAGACAATAACTCGGGATGATGTGCCGATAACTTGGACGTTCACACGGGTGCGGCCAATCGTACGGGTGTAGTGGCGCGTTCACAAAAAAAGGGATCAAGCGCTCAGCCTATGTATTTCTCGTGTAAATAGATAATTTAGTGCAATTGGTTGTTTACTTTAAACATAATGCATTGACGTGTTAGTGTAGAGGCGCACAAAAAGGAATGGATATTGTAGTCCGCTACTTAAAAGTGTTACCTCATATGATTACATAGCCTCCATTTCATAAAATGCGTACCCGTTGATTCATATATGAATATTACATATATTACTTCATAATAGAACCTTAAATCATCCAAGACTAATGATTTTGAATGCAAGAGTAACAATGGTGCATGTACATGATAGCTACATTGGTTGTTTGAAGAAACATCACAGTAACTTTGGCATGCACAACTAAAAAGGTTTAGTTAAATAGAATTTTTTTATATGTGTGTGTCCAATCTTTATACCATTGAATCGATATTGTACCTTTGGCCACGATACGAAGTAGATATTGATTTATGTTCAAGCGATGCACGTCCATGATCGCTAGATAGTGATACGTGAATGAATTGTGAAATCTCTCTCACACGCATACATATTTCATTTCCCTGTGGGCATCGGAATTGCACACGCGCACTTCGTGTATTTCTCTCCCTCCATCAAGGTTAGAATTCGTCTTTCTACCCCGTCCTACAAGTCTCTCACACAGAAACACACACACACTCTCTATCGAACACGCCCACCCCTTTAATTCCTCCCACCCACAACCACTAATGTCTCAAAGTATAATAATGTCTCACACACATATGCCTAAGGTTAACTCGAGTTCCGGAATCATATGAATACATACAATGGGATTCCAACAGAGCACCTTTTGTTTTGAGATTTCGCTCTATCTCTCTCTCTCACACACACACACACGCGCGCGCACACACACACACACACATTGTTTCTCGCTTCATTTTTTCCGGCACTTGCATGCACACAATTTTGTTTATCCTCGTGATGCTTTAAGTATGCCTCGCACAAATGCTATCTACCTATACCTTAATATAGCTAGATATGTGTCACACAAACTCCTTCTCCCTACTAGCAAGATGCCCATGCGTTGCACCGAACACCAAGATGCATTTGTATGAGTAGTTTATCTTTTGGGAGAAAAGGATGAACGAGGGAATGCCTTATTTGCAAATGCGGAGGGGTGTGGGTATCCTTCCTATCCGTCGGGTATAAATCGGATGGCATATACTGCAGGATGGCAGGAACACCATCATCACCAACTTTGTTTTTTATACGAGTAGGAATATGTAAGTGTCACT
>LR738710.1:803962526-804043138 GCA_902687465.1 Secale cereale | reverse complement strand
CCACATCTCTGCTCCAATTTGCAGAAAACCCCTTTATTATCTTGAAAGCAACCACATCCCTCCCTGACCTCATCAAATTAGCCTGAGAAATATATATATACTCCTATAAAAGACTCAGTTGGTGATGGTGGTGTGTCTGCCATCCGTCGTTTCTGACCATTAGATCTGCATCTAACGGCTGTGACGTAAGTTGTGGCATTTTTGCAACAATAACCCACTTCTCTGCTCCAATTTGTAGAAAACCCCTTATAATCTTGAAAGCAACCACATCCCTCCGTGACCTCATCAAAACAGCCTGAGAAATATATATATATATATATATATATATATATATATATATACTCCTATAAAAGACTCAGTTGGTGATGGTGTTGTTGTTGGGGAACGTAGTATTTTAAAATTTTCCTACGATCACGCAAGATCTATCTACCAGATGCATAGCAACGAGAGGGAAGAGTGTGTCTACGTACCCTCGTAGACCGGAAGCGGAAGCGTCAAGTGACGCGGTTGATGTAGTCAAACTTCTTCGCGATCCAACCGATCAAGCACCGAACGTACGGCACCTCCGCGTTCAGCACACGTTCAGCTTGATGACGTCCCACGAGCTCTTGATCCAGTTGAGCTTCACGGGAGAGTTTCGTCAGCACGACGGTGTGGTGACGGATATGATGTATCTACCGGCGCAGGGCTTCGCCTAAGCACTGCGACGATATGACCGAGGTGTGTTTCTGTGGAGGGGGGCACCGCACACGGCTAGAACAATTCAACTTGTGTCTCCTAGGGTGCCCCACTGCCCCCGTATATAAAGGAGCAAGGGAGAGGCCGGCCCTAGAGGGGGCGCGCCAAGTGTGGGGAGTCCTACTAGGACTCCCAAGTCCTAGTAGGATTCCCCTTTCCTTTCCGGAGTAGGAGAGAAGGAAAGAGGTGGAGAGGGAGAAGGAAAAGTGGGCTGCACCCCTTGTCCAATTCGGACCAGAGGGGGGCCGCGCGCCTCCTTCCTTTTGGCCTTTCTCCTCTATTCCCGTATGGCCCAATAAGGCCCATATACTCCGAAAAATATTCGAATCACTCGGAACCTTTTCGATGTCCGAATATAGTCGTCCAATATATCGATCTTTATGTCTCGACCATTTCGAGACTCCTCGTCATGTCCCCGGTCTCATCCGGGACTCCGAACTCCTTCGGTACATCAAAACTCATAAACTCATAATACCGATCGTCATCAAACGTTAAGCGTGCGGACCCTACGGGTTCGAGAACTATGTAGACATGACCGAGACTCCTCTCCGGTCAATAACCAATAGCGGAACCTGGATGCTCATATTGGATCCTACATATTCTACGAAGATCTTTATCGGTCAAACCGCATAACAACATACGTTGTTCCTTTTGTCATTGGTATGTTACTTGCCCGAGATTCGATCGTCGGTATCTCTATACCTAGTTCAATCTCGTTACCGGCAAGTCTCTTTACTCGTTCCGTAATACATCATCTCGTGACTAACTCATTAGTCTTTTGCTTGCAAGGCTTATTATGATGTGCATTACCGAGAGGGCCCAGAGATACCTCTCCGACACTCAGAGTGACAAATCCTAGTCTTGATCTATGCCAACACCACGAACACTTTCGAAGACACCTGTAGAGCATCTTTATGATCACCCAGTTACGTTGTGACGTTTGATAGCACACAAGGTGTTCCTACGGTATTTGGGAGTTGCATAATCTCATAGTCATAGGAACATGTATAAGTCATGAAGAAAGCAATAGCGGTAAAACTAAACGATCATAGTGCTAAGCTAACGGATGGGTCTTGTCCATCACATCATTCTCCTAATGATGTGATCCCGTTGATCAAATGACAACTCATGTCCATGGTTAGGAAACATAACCATCTTTGATCAATGAGCTAGTCTAGTAGAGGCATACTAGGGACACTCTGTTTTGTCTATGTATTCACACATGTACTAAGTTTCCGGTTAATACAATTCTAGCATGAATAATAAAACTTTATCATGATATAAGGAAATATAAATAACAACTTTATTATTGCCTCTAGGGCATATTTCCTTCAGTCTCCCACTTGCACTAGAGTCAATAATCTAGCTCACATCGCCATGTGATTTAATACCGATAGTTCACATCATTATGTGAATAACACCCATAGTTTACATCGCCATGTGACCAACACCCAAAGGGTTTACTAGAGTCAATAATCTAGTTCACATCGCTATGTGATTAATACCCAAGAGTAATAAGGTGTGATCATGTTTTGCTTGTGAGAGAAGTTTAGTCAACGGGTCTGTCACATTCAGATCCGTATGTATTTCGCAAATTTCTATGTCTACAATGCTCTGCATGGAGCTACTCTAGCTAATTGCTCCCACTTTCAATACGCATCCAGATTGATACTTAAAGTCATCTGGATTTAGTGTCAAAGCTTGCATCGGCGTAACCCTTTACGACGAACTCTTTATCACCTCCATAATCGAGAAACATTTCCTTAGTCATCCAGTTACTAAGGATAATTTTGACCGCTGTACAGTGATCTACTCCTGGATCACTATTGTACCCTCTTGACAAACTCATGGCAAGGTACACAACATGTTTGGTACACAACATGGCATACTTTATAGAACCTATGGCTGAGGCATAGGGAATGACTTTCATTCTCTCTATATTTTTCTGTCGTGGTCTGGCTTTGAGTCTTACTCAACTTCACACCTTACAAGTCATGCAAGAACTCCTTCTTTGACTGATCCATTTTGAACTACTTCAAAATCTTATCAAGGTATGTACTCATCGAAAGTCTTATCAAGCGTCTTGATCTATCTCTATAGATCTTGATGCCCAATATATAAGCAGCTTCACCAAGGTCTTTCTTTGAAAAACTCCTTGCAAACACTCCTTTATGCTTTCCAGAAAATTCTACATCATTTCCGATCGACAATATGTCATTCACATATACTTATCAGAAAGGTTGTAGTGCTCCCACTCACTTCTTGTAAATACAGGCTTCACCGCAAGTCTGTATAAATCTATATGCTTTTGATCAACTTATCAAAGCGCATATTCCAATTCCGAGATGCTTGCACCAGTCCATAGATGGATCGCTGGAGCTTGCACATTTTGTTAGCACCTTTAGGATTGACAAAACCTTCTGGTTGCATCATATACAAGTCTTCTTTAATAAATCCATTAAAGAATGCAGTTTTGTTATCCATTTGCTAGATTTCATAAAATGCGGCAATTGCTAACATGATTCAGACAGACTTAAGCATCGCTATGGGTGAGAAAGTCTCATCGTAGTCAACTCGTTGAACTTGTTGAAAAAACTTTCGCAACAAGTCGAGCTTTGTAAACAGTAACATTACCGTCGGCGTCAATCTTCCTCTTAAAGATCCATTTATTTTCGATGGCTTGCCGACCATCGGGCAAGTCAACCAAAGTCCCTACTTTGTTCTCATACATGGATCCCATCTCAGATTTCATGGCCTCAAGCCATTTTGCGGAATCTGGGCTCATCATCGCTTCCTCATAGTTCGTCGGTTCATCATGGTCTAGTAACATGATTTCCAGAACTGGGTTGCCGTACCACTCTGGTGCGGAACGTACTCTGGTTGATCTACGACGTTCAGCAGAAACTTGATCCGAAGTTTCATGATCATCATCATTAACTTCCTCACAGATTGCTGTAGGAATCACTGGAACAATTTTCTGTGATGTACTACTTTCCAATTCGGGAGAAGGTACAATTACCTCATCAAGTTCTACTTTCCTCCCACTCACTTCTTTCGAGAGAAACTCCTTCTCTAGAAAGGATCCATTCTTAGCAATGAATATCTTGCCTTCGGATCTGTGATAGAAGGTGTACCCAACAGTTTCTTTTGGGTATCCTATGAAGATTTACTTCTCCGATTTGGCTTCGAGCTTATCATGTTGAAACTTTTTCACATAAGCATCGCAGTCCCAAATTTAAAGAAATGACAGCTTAGGTTTCTCGTCAAACCACAGTTCATACGGTGTCATCTCCACGGATTTAGATGGTGCCCTATTTAACGTGAATGTAGCTGTCTCTAATGCATAACCCCAAAAGCGATAGTGGTAGATCGGTAGGAGACATCATCGATCGCACCATATCTAATAAAGTACGGTTATGACGTTCAAAAACACCATTACACTGTGGTGTTCCAGGTGGCGTGAGTAGTGAAACTATTTCACATTGTTTTTACTGAAGGCCAAACTCGCTAACTCAAATATTTTACCTCTACGATCATATCGTAGAAACTCTTATTTTCTTGTTACGATGATTCTCCACTGCACTCTAAAATTCTTTGAACTTTTCAAATGTTTCAGACTTGTGCTTCATTAAGTAGATATACCCATATCTGCTCAAATCATCAGTGAAGGTCAGAAAATAACGATACCCGCCGCGAGCTTCAACACTCATTGGTCCACATACATCTATATGTATGATCTCCAACAAATCTGTTGCTCGCTCCATTGTTCCGGAGAACGGAGTTTTAGTCATCTTGCCCATGAGGCATGGTTCACAAGCACGAAGTGATTCATAATCAAGTGATTCCAAAAGTCCATCACTATGGAGTTTCTTCATGCGCTTTACACCATTATGACCTAAACGGCAGTGCCACAAATAAGTTGCACTATCATTATTAACCTTGCATCTTTTGGCTTCAATATTATGAATATGTGTATCACCACGATCGAGATTCAACAAACTATTTTCATTGGGTGTATGACCATCGAAGGTTTTATTCATGTAAACAGAATAACAATTATTCTATGACTTTAAATGAATAACCGTATTGCAACAAATATGATCAAATCATATTCATGCTCAACGTAAATGTCAAATAACATTTATTTAGGTTTTACACTAATCCCGAAAGTATAGGGAGTGTGCGATGATGATCATATCAATCTTGGAACCACTTCCAACACACATCGTCACTTCACCTTTAACTAGTCTCTGTTCATTCTGCAATTCTCGTTTCGAGTTACTAATTTTAGCAAATGAACCGGTATCAAATACCCAGGGGTTGCTATGAACACTAGTAAAGTACACATCAGTAATATGTATATCAAAATATACCTTTGTTCACTTTGCCATCCTTCTTATCCGCCAAATATCTAGGGCGGCTCCACTTCGAGTGACCATTTCCTTTGCAGTAGAAGCACTTAGTTTCAGGCTTGAGTTTAGCTTTGGGTTTCTTCATGGGAGTGACAACTTGCGTGTCATTCTTCTTGAAGTTCCCCTTCTATCCCTTTGCCCTTTAATTGAAACAAGTGGTCTTGTTAACCATCAACACTTGATGCTTTTTCATGATTTCTACCTTCACCGACTTCAGCATCACGAAGAGCTCGGGAATTCCTTTCGTCATCCCTTGCATATTATAGTTCATCACGAAGTTCTACTAACTTGGTGATAGTGACTAGAGAACTTTGTAAATTACTATATTATCTGGAAGATTAACTCCCACTTGATTCAAGTAATTGTAGTACCCAGACAATCTGAGCAAATGTTCACTGGTTGAGCTATTCTCCTCCATCTTGTAGGCAAAGTACTGTCAGAAGTCTTATACCTCTCGACACAGGCATGAGTATGAAATACTAATTTCAACTCTTGGAACATCTTATATGCTCTGTGGCGTTCAAAACGTTTTTGAACTCCCGGTTCTAAGCCGTAAAGCATGGTGCACTTAAACTATCAAGTAGTCATCATACCGAGCTTTTGTCAAAACGTTCATAACGTCTACATCTGCTCCTGCAATAGGTCTATCACCTAGCGGTGCATCAAGGACATAATTCTCTGTGCAGCAATGAGGATAATCCTCAGATCACGGAACAATTCCGCATCATTGCTACTAACATCTTTCAACTTAGTTTTCTCTAGGAACATATAAAAAATAAACGGGGAGCAACATTGTGAGCTATTGATCTACAACATAGATATGCTAATACTACGAGGACTAAGTTCATGATAAATTAAAGTTCAGTTAATCATATTACTTAAAGAACTCCCACTTAGATAGACATCCCTTCGGTCATCTAAATGATCACGTGATCCAAATCAACTAAACCATGTCCGATCACCACGTGAGATGGAGTAGTTTCAATGGTGAACATCTTATGTTGATCATATCTACTATATGATTCACGCTCGACCTTTCGGCCTCCAGTGTTCCGACGCCATATCTGCATATGCTAGGCTCGTCAAGTTTAACCCGAGTATTCTGCGTGTGCAAAACTGGCTTACACCCGTTGTATTTGAACGTAGAGCTTATCACACCCGATCATCACGTGGTGTCTCGGCACGACGAACTTTCGCAACGGTGCATACTCAGGGAGAACACTTATACCTTGAAATTTTGTAAGGGATCATCTTATAATGCTACCGTCGTTCTAAGCAAAATAAGAAGCATAATAAGATAAACATCACATGCAAATCAAAATATGTGACATGATATGGCCATCATCATCTTGTGCTTTTGATCTCCATCTCCAAAGCACCGTCATGATCACCTTTGTCACCGGCGCGACACCTTGATCTCCATCGTAGCATCGTTGTCGTCTCGCCAACTATTGCTTCTACGACTATCGCTACTTCTTAGTGATAAAGTAAAGCAATTACATGGCGATTGCATTTCATACAATAAAGCGACAACCATATGGCTCCTGCCAGTTGCCGATAACTTTACAAAACATGATCATCTCATACAAAAACCGTATAACTCATCATGTCTTGACCATATCACATCACAACATGCCCTGCAAAAACAAGTTAGATGTCCTCTACTTTGTTGTTGCAAGTTTTACGTGGCTGCTACGGGCTTAGCAAGAACCGTTCTTACCTACGCATACAAAACCACAACGATGTTTCGTCAAGTATGTGCTGTTTTAACCTTCACAAGGACCGGGCGTAGCCACACTTGATTCAGCTAAAGTGAGAGAGACAGACACCCGCCAGTCACCTTTAAGCAACGAGTGCTCGTAACGGTGAAACCAGTCTCGCGTAAGCGTACGCGTAATGTCGGTCCGGGCCGCTTCATCTCACAATACCACCGAAGCAAAGTATGACATGCTGGTAAGCAGTATGACTAGTATCGCCCACAACTCATTGTGTTCTACTCGTGCATATCATCTACGCATAGACCTGGCTCATGATGCCACTGTTGGGGAACGTAGTATTTTAAAATTTTCCTACGATCACGCAAGATCTATCTACCAGATGCATAGCAACGAGAGGGAAGAGTGTGTCTACGTACCCTCGTAGACCGGAAGCGGAAGCATCAAGTGACGCGGTTGATGTAGTCAAACTTCTTCGCGATCCAACCGATCAAGCACCGAACGTACGGCACCTCCGCGTTCAGCACACGTTCAGCTTGATGACGTCCCACGAGCTCTTGATCCAGTTGAGCTTCACGGGAGAGTTTCGTCAGCACGACGGTGTGGTGACGGATATGATGTATCTACCGGCGCAGGGCTTCGCCTAAGCACTGCGACGATATGACCGAGGTGTGTTTCTGTGGAGGGGGGCACCGCACACGGCTAGAACAATTCAACTTGTGTCTCCTAGGGTGCCCCCCTGCCCCCGTATATAAAGGAGCAAGGGAGAGGCCGGCCCTAGAGGGGGCGCGCCAAGTGTGGGGAGTCCTACTAGGACTCCCAAGTCCTAGTAGGATTCCCCTTTCCTTTCCGGAGTAGGAGAGAAGGAAAGAGGTGGAGAGGGAGAAGGAAAAGGGGGCTGCACCCCTTGTCCAATTCGGACCAGAGGGGGGCCGCGCGCCTCCTTCCTTTTGGCCTTTCTCCTCTATTCCCGTATGGCCCAATAAGGCCCATATACTCCGAAAAATATCCGAATCACTCGGAACCTTTCCGATGTCCGAATATAGTCGTCCAATATATCGATCTTTACGTCTCGACCATTTGGAGACTCCTCGTCATGTCCCCGGTCTCATCCGGGACTCCGAACTCCTTCGGTACATCAAAACTCATAAACTCATAATACCGATCGTCATCAAACGTTAAGCGTGCGGACCCTACGGGTTCGAGAACTATGTAGACATGACCGAGACTCATCTCCGGTCAATAACCAATAGCGGAACCTGGATGCTCATATTGGCTCCTACATATTCTACGAAGATCTTTATCGGTCAATCCGCATAACAACATATGTTGTTCCTTTTGTCATTGGTATGTTACTTGCCCGAGATTCGATCGTCGGTATCTCTATACCTAGTTCAATCTCGTTACCGGCAAGTCTCTTTACTCGTTCTGTAATACATCATCTCGTGACTAACTCATTAGTCTTTTGCTTGCAAGGCTTATTATGATGTGCATTACCGAGAGGGCCCAGAGATACCTCTCCGACACTCGAAGTGACAAATCCTAGTCTTGATCTATGCCAACACCACGAACACTTTCGGAGACACCTGTAGAGCATCTTTATGATCACCCAGTTACGTTGTGACGTTTGATAGCACACAAGGTGTTCCTACGGTATTCGGGAGTTGCATAATCTCATAGTCATAGGAACATGTATAAGTCATGAAGAAAGCAATAGCAGTAAAACTAAACGATCATAGTGCTAAGCTCACGGATGGGTCTTGTCCATCACATCATTCTCCTAATGATGTGATCCCGTTGATCAAATGACAACTCATGTCTATGGTTAGGAAACATAACCATCTTTGATCAATGAGCTAGTCTAGTAGAGGCTTACTAGGGACACTATGTTTTGTCTATGTATTCAATTATGTACTAAGTTTCTGGTTAATACAATTCTAGCATGAATAATAAAACTTTATCATGATATAAGGAAATATAAATAACAACTTTATTATTGCCTCTAGGGCATATTTCCTTCAGGCGTGTCTTCCATCCGTCGTTTCTGTCCATTAGATCCGCATCTAACGGCTGTGAGGTAAGTTGTGGCATTTTTGCAACAATAGCCCACTTCTCTGCTCCAATTTGTAGAAAACCCCTTATTATTTTGAAAGCAACCACATCCCTCCCTAACCTCATCAAAACAGCTTGAGAAATATATATATACTCCTATAAAAGACTCAGTTGGTGATGGTGGTGTGTCTGCCATCCGTCGTTTCTGACCCATAGATCTGCATCTAACGGCTATGAGGTCAGTTGTGGCATTTTTGCAATAATTGCCCACTTGTCTGCTCAAATTTGCAGAAAACCACTTATTATCTTGAAAGCAACCACATCCCTCCCTGACCTCATCACAACAGCGTGAGAAATATATATACTCCTATAAAAGACTCAGTTGGTGATGGTGGTGTGTCTGCCATCCGTCGTTTCTGACCATTAGATCTGCATCTAACGGCTTTGAGGTAAGTTGTGGCATTTTTGCAACAATAGACCACTTCTCTGCTCCAATTTGCAGAAACCCCCTTATTATCTTGAAAGCAACCACATCCCTCCCTCACCCCATCAAAACAGCCTGAAAAATATATTTTGAGTGAAAAGTACTCCCTCCTTTCCTAAATATTTGTCTTTCTAGATATTCAATAAGTGACTACGTATGGAGCAAAATGAGTGAATCTACACTTCAAAATATGTCTATATAATCCGTATGTGATAGTCCATTTAAAATCTCTAAAAAGTCAAATATTTAGGAACGGAGGGAGTTATATATTAGGAGTATATCAAAACAAGAGTGATTTCTTTCGATTTTGTGAACACGTAGTACTATTCTACTACTTTGGATCTGTCGCAACGCACGGGCACATTGCTAGTAAAAGGAAAAGGCCTGCCGCGTTCGTGTCGCACTACCCCCCCCCCCCACACACACACACTCCCAGGAATCGGGAGTACTCCACGGCCCATCCGACACGACACATAGCTTAGGGAAGGCGTGTTGCCTAGCATTTTCACTTTCATGTGGGACCGCCATTGAGAAATCCGAGTATTGGCAAACCGCACCCCGCCCGCCGCCGGGTTGGAAAACAAAGACGAGGGGAATATCTAGCTGTAGCAAGGAAGCCAAGAAATTTGGTGTCAGATGGGGCTCGTTGATAGAGTAGGAGCATTCCGTACTACTCTACTCCTACTAGTACCAAGTTTGTACTATACAACTTGTACTACCACTATACAACTAGTAGGTACGTGCACGGCACAACATTGTAGGAACAAAAAACGGCAAGATCTTGTTTTGGGTGATTTGTCTTTTTTTGTCAACTTAGTATGAATAATATGATGTGGGGGGCACCCATGAAGCTTATGTGGCTTGGTTGCATGGCTACGAAAGGTTAGAGAAAAATAAATAAATAGTGTGTTTAGAGTGCACTCCACTAAACAGATATACTTTGGATCCATTGCAACGGGCCGGCACATCTATATATATACCCCCTATATAGTGTGTGAATAACTTTGAAAGTTGGTCGTTGATGAAGCCAATCCGACGGTACAAAGATGGCAAATCCAAGCAGTACTGGCCGTTGGATATCATCTACATTCCAACAGATTCTGCCACATGTAGAATCTAGAAGACTCCACATGTAGAAGCATAATGCACAAACCACCAGAATCCCATGCGTGCAATGCATGTGTACCTTACTAGCAGTTGGTAGTAGTAAGAAACAAATTCCAGGTTTGCCACGAGCTCGTACTGTAGGAGCACCACAAGGCCTACCGCAGGAGTTATATTTCCCTCTCGGGGCCCACGGGACCGAACTTCAGTGGCTTAGTGCCCGGCCTATGAGTTAATGACATGCAGACCTTATATGTGGCTGGCGCACATGTCATTCTCATGGTGGTGGTGTGGTTCGCGACTCATTTGTTCGAGATGAACCGGCTGGTGGTGGCGTGGTCGTGGCGAGGGTGCCACAGCTGGGCGCCGGGGTGTTACGAGGCATAGATGGCCACACTGGCGGGTACTACATGTAGTACAGAAGTACTCCAGCTGAGGATTGATGCCCGGGACGAAATGTGTCACAACCACCGGATGAAAATTCGGTGGTGCGGGACGTGTGGTGTCATGGGTTCGCGCGGCATCGTGGGAATCGCGTGTGGCTGTGGTAGAAACTTGAAGCTCGCCGCATTTAAGGTGGCCCACATGTCATGCACACAAAGGCAGAAGGGCGGTGCGGCCGAGAGGGGTGAGGCACACGTCGAGGGACGTGGTGCCGTGGGTTGGAGCGGTGTCGTGGGAATCGCGAGTGGCAGTGGATGAAACGTGATGGTCGCCGTAGTTGAACTTCCATGGACAAGCTGTCATGTCTACGGACACATGCATTGCATACCGATCACTGGAAGGAGTAGTAGAGAAAGCTAGGCGGGTAAATAGTTCCTTATAGTCAAGCGGACCCATGCTACTACTTGTTCCAAAGACATATGCACACCATCGAAATAGTCCATCTATATCAATATACATAGAGATGGAATAATTTTTTACAAGAGAGGAAATAATTCATCCATCCATAATGCCTTGATGCTGGTGCAGCATCTTCTTCTTCTTCTTCTTCTTCTTCTTCTTCTTCTTCTTCTTCTTCTTCTTCTTCTTCTTCTTCTTCTTCTTCTTCTTCTTCTTCTTCTTCTTCTTCTTCTTCTTCTTCTTCTTCTTCTTCTTCTTCTTCTTCTTCTTCTTCTTCTTCTTCATCTTCTTGTTCTCATTTTTTGTGGGAGACGGCTTCGCAACAGGCTCTCTGGACCTTGCAGCTATCTCGAAACTCACACATGCATCGAGGGCAGCATATTTTATCTGCTTGTACATCAAGGGATAATGCTCCCATCCAGACGACCTTAATGCCAGCGTCTCGTCACCCTTCTGAAGATTTGTTCCTAGCACAAAATTTGCTACGTCGAATAGGGATGGTGTCGGTTTATCACAATCTTCTACAGGATTTTTTATTCTGGTTTGTAGGTCAGCGATGCTTTTCAAATCAAGGTTGTATGGCTCCAACTTCTGTTTGTCCCCTGCGGTGGCTGCCCCACGGAAGTATATGTCCTCTTGAGACAAGAAATTGTGAAGCTCACCTGGTATGGAGGGCGCGTGTATGATGTGGTACACAGAAACATCATCTTCGAGGCACAACTGAAGGGCGGCGGCTGTCACACCCTACATTTTGTAACATGTCATTTGCATCAATGAAGCATGAAAATTTGGACCAGCAATTTTTTTTGGCATCATTTGGCTTTTATTTGGAATTGAGTTTTTCTTCCTATGTTTTTCATGTGCCCATTAAAGTCAACTATTACCTCTTGTAGAATTCATCTCCTTACCCAAAACTTCTGCCCAATGATCATGCCAAGTGTTATATAGCAGTATAGTATTTTCTTATAAAGTTAATTTGGCCAAAATGTATTTTTAAAGTTTAGTATTCCAAAAAGCCCTGAAATGAGGTTTGCACTACAAGTGCTTGATTTAGGGTGAGAAAATTATTTCAAAAATATATTCGAGACCTAGTAGTCATAGGACTCCCAGAAACCACAAAAGTATAATTTTAAAAGTTATTTTCCTATTTTATTTAAAAGCTTTTTCTTAAGACCAGAAATGGTCTTTAATAGGGAAAAATTATTTAAGTATTTCAAAAATATTTGCCAAAATTCAGGGAGACTCATAGGACATATATTGTCCATATATATGAGTTTCAACACTTGGTCATGTTCAAAATAATGGGCTAATCCCACCAAAACCCTTTCTGGATATTCCAAGCTTTTGAAATATTTACAAAGGAAATATTCTCCAAAAATTCCAGGGAAATTCTACCATGTCATTTATGACATATTTGATGATCTTGCCAAGCCCCATGCCTTGGGAAGCAAGATAAAATCCTCAAGACCCTTCAAAACCATTCTGTCCATATCTGAAGTTTGAGCAACTTTACATTGCCAAAATTGTCCAAATGCTCTCAAACTTGGTGCACATGCTAGAATGTCCTGATAAGGCATCTAGACCAAATGGCACAAGATTTGGAGTAGGGCAACTTGATCAGAATACCCCAAAACCATTTCTGTTCAAATGCAAATTTGAACAACTTTACATTACCAACTTTTTACCTGGAGCTTCAAACTTTGTGGGCATGATCATAACCCCAAATGATGAAACTACACCAAGTGGTACAATCAAGGGGAGATGATTAGCTTGACTTAAACAAGATGAAGCTATTTATGTTGTTTTCTAGGGTTCACCAAAGTTACAGTGGCTAGTTTCTTCAAATGAGCCCAAATTTGGTGAAACACCCTATTTCCATATGGCATTCAATCATGTTAAGTTCCATGGCCAGTGGAGCTCGTTTGCTAGTCCAAAACTTGATCAAACACCTTCTGCCTTTTTACCAAAACTATCATCTTGACCCCTTTTACTATTTACTTTTGCCTCAGCTTTCTACCACACCTACATCAAGTTACAATCTACCTCCAGTAACTCCCCCATGTCCATAGCTCCATGATTGAGGGGTGAAAACCCCAATTCACCTTGCTGGACAACCAATTTCTACCTAGTTACCAGCTTCACTCCTCTCTCCTTGATCATCCAGAGCATCCAAAGCCACAGCTGGGCAGATTACTTCGTGCTGGACCCCCCAGACATGGCGGGCACGCCCATAGGGCCAATGGCATGCCATGGCATGCAATTAGCACGCTCCAGAGCGCGGTACAGTGCGCACCCGCACTGTAGCTTCGCCCAATCGCTCGCCTCCGACCACCTCGTGCTCCCCCCTCGCGCCAGTCGATGCACCTTTATGTCTGCGACCACCCTCGGCGCTGTCCCCCTCCTCCTCCTCCCTCCAGTGACCGCCCTTGCACGCGCGCTGGCCGCCCGCAAGCTCCACTCGCCGGCCTCACACGCGCGCACCCTCTGGAGCCTTCCCCGCTCCTCCTCTCCCCTCTACTAGGAGTGGACCTCGTCCATGATCCTCCCCGACTCGAATGCGAGCGTCTGCACGGCCTCTGGCCTCGCCCGTGAGCTCGCCGGCGCACAGGTCCACGGGACCTCGCCGTTCCCCTATAAATAGGGCCCCCGAGCCCCTCCTCTCTTCACCAACAGCCTCGCCACACTCCCAGTAGCACTCCAGCACCACTCATTCGCCCCAGAGAGCCTCTGTGCTCGGGATCGACCGGAGCACCGCCGCGTCGGGCGACCGGAGATCTCGCAGTACAGCCCCTCTCCGCCCCGATTCCTGCTCGATCTGGAGCCGCCGTACCCCACTGACTCGTTCCCCTCCTTCTTCCACTCCTATTGCATCCTGGAGCGAGCCAACCAGGAACCTCCCGATGATCCTCCGCCGCGAGTCCTCGCCGCCGGCGAACCAGGCCTCTCCGGCGGGCCGCACCACCACCACCGGAACGGCGACTCACTGCTCAGCCCGTTCCTGCCCTCCGTTTGCCCCACCGTGCCCGGAATCGCCGCCGGTGAGCTCGCCGTCGCTTTGGCCGTGAGGTTGAAGATGACAGGCGGGCCCCGCCTGTCATCCTCACCGCTCTCTCTCTCCCCTCGCAGCCACTGACCGCCGGGCCCTGCCCGTCAGGTTCAAAAACCTGGCGCGCGCGCGCTGGCCCCCGTGTGGCTGGGCTATTCACCCTGGGCCGTGCACTGTGGCCACTCTGGCCCAGTAGCACAGGGCCTTTTCTCTTTTTCTTTTTCTGTGACTATTTCAAATAATTTCGCAAAAATAAATAATTGTCCAAATGAATTAATTCCAACTCCTAAAATCTTGTAAAAATTCTAACCTATTTAATGGTGTCACTTTCACACATATCCATAAACCTTTTCTGTTCTGTTTAAATTCAAATTCATATTTGAACAATAAAACTTCTGTTCAAAAATCCTTAGATCCCATTATGCAACTCCAAAACTCGAACTAAGAATTTTTGCCATCTTAGTTTTCCCTCTAGTATTTAAAAAAAATAAGTTGACATTTTTCTGAGCACTTTGATTTTTCTGTTTTTATGGTGGTCTTATTTTTCCGTTGTTACTTTGCGACGTATAGATACCGTATTTGACGAAGTTGCTGAAGAAGAAGGTGGGGAAGGATTTGAAGACTTTGAAGACCAAGACAATCCAGGCAAGTAGCCCTTTGACCATGATACACTTGTGTTCTTCGGAACCCGTTTGTTTCCGAATGCATGATGATAAGAGTTACGGTGGTGACCTAGTTAGGAACCACCACATGATGCATGCTTACTCATGATCTTGCTATGTGCTAGATGTCATGCAAATGGATAGTAGTGATGCTTAGTGATGCATGTGTGTCATGAACCTTTGTGGTTGAAATCTTTTCATAAACCCCATCGGGTGCCCCTAATGCCCGAGGGTGATGTTGAGTTAGGCCATCACTTGAGGAAGAAGTGATGTGCTGGTAAAAATCTTGTGCATGGGTGAAATGATGGATTAGATTTATGTGTGACTACCGTCCCAACCAAACATGTGCAACCACTCTACCCGTTATGGGACGGGGCTTTATTGATTACTTAGGTCGATACTAGCATGGTGCCCGCATTACTAGTGACGGGAAGACTTGAGGTCTTTCCCGGGACGGGGTCGTGCTTGGATAGACGACCATGACTGTTTTCACACGGCACCGGACACATCGTTGGTCCCTTCGGGTACGCGTGACATTGAAATTAGGGCAAGTCCCATGATCTATTGTTTGTACTCGAGGGCCGTGTACCAATGAGTGGACTCTATGTTAGTGTTTTCTGAGGAAAGATAATGACCAGGTGCTTCCCCCGAGTACTTGAGGTACTACGGGATCGTGGGTGACACGAAAGCTTCCCGGATCTTGTGGGTAAAGTGTGCAACCTCTGCAGAGTGTAAAACTATTCGAATAGCCGTGTCCACGGTCATGGACAGTTGGGTGGTGCTACTTAAACTATGTCCAGAATTTTACTACATCGGTGAAAGTATGTGTGTAATGAGTCAAGGTGGTGACTTGACTCATTGAGTTGATTCATATTCATGTTGATATCGGTAACCTATTCTCGAGGTTACGTGAAGTCATTGATGCATATACTTGATGGTAGAATATTTATTCTAGCTCATAGCTAGATTTCTCATTGTTGTTCAATTGCATTGTTACTTTGATCCAAATCATGGGTTGCTTGCGAGTACATTCAAAGTACTCATTGGCTTGCCACTGGTTATTTAATTGGCCAGGCATGGAGGAACAGGAATATGAAGAAGAGTTCTACGGAGACGAACATGCGAACTAGGACGCTATCCCAGTCAGAATGCCTGTAGGGTTAAGGAAGATGGCATGGGTTCTACTTATCATCGAAGACTTTCGCTATTTGAGTTATTGCTATTTCAGCCGTGAGGCTTTATCTATGTAAGACTTGGCCATGATGGCCATAATTTGTGTAAGACGGTATGTATGGATGTAAGACTCTTGTTATTCAGCTTCTGTGTGTTCAGTGAGCATTGATCTCTGGGATCACTGTACACGTGCATTCGGTGATCTCGACTTCTAAGTCGGGGTCCCCACAGAGCTGGTATCAGAGCCATCCTGACTGTAGGAAGCCTTAGTTAGCATGGGCGTTAGTTAGATGAGACCCCTTTTCAAAAACCTTCTGAACCTCTCTTCTTTTCTAAACCTTACCAACCTGAGATTTCATCAGCTTATTAACCTCTCCTATTCCACCTTTGTAGATGGCCGCTGTACCTGAAGAGCACCTGACCACTGGGTTTCCCTTGCTTCTCGAGGATAGCCTCCAGGAGTGCTAGTTCCACCGAGCACCCATCCTCACCTACCTTGAGCATTGGGTTAGCGACACTGAGGTGGAGTACCATGTGGAAGTGATCGTGAAGGCAAACGATCCTCCCACAAGTTGGTTCTTTGAGGGGCCCCAGATGGCAACACTACCTCTCGCTGTCGAGGCTGCTGCACTCAAGGCACTAACCCGTCTCCGCGAGCTTCTTCCGGAGATGGCATCCAAGATGACAACTCGCTTCTTGCCTTACCGGAAGGAAGGTGAAGATGAAAGCAGCGCACTAGCTCCTCCACTGAAGGAAGGACTCCCGCTTCGATTCCAGACCTACTTCAGTCTGTGTGCCGACAGCTTGGCACAAGACTTGGCCTTGGAATCAATGAAGCTCCGAGAAGATCTTCACAAGACCAAGGCACTTCTTCGTCGAGCACAAGAGAAGACAAATAGGATCAAGAAGGAAGGTGCACCTCCAGGACAGTCCGCTATCGCATACCAAGGCGGAAGGCCCTCCGGAGATGTATCTTCCAAGGATGAAGTACCACCTCGGCGACGCCGGATGACGGCAAGGGAATATCGCAAGCTTTTCTCGGCACCATCGACAAAGCACTGTCATATCCAACTCCTCCACTCCCCCACACCCTCAAGTGACGAGGGGGCCCAGACAGATGAAGACAAGGAGGAAGACCCCGAAGAGCCAGAATACGCGACCGAGCATTCCGCCGCTTAGGCATTATTCGCTACTCGGATATGCCAGTTCGTGACCCCTACGGTAGGATAGGTCGTGTAACCCCTATGCGCAGTCGAGTCCTTGTATGGTTCATATGAAACCATCTAGTGTTTGCTTTTGTTGTGTTCGGATGTATGTCGTATTCTTCCTTTGGGAATATGTAAACGACTGCATCACCCGCTTGGATTTTAATGAATGTGTTTTGGCCTTTCGGCCCATGCATGATTTGATTAGTGTCACACCCACCCCCTTACTAGGCACCCATCTCTATTGCTTTCCCTCTTCCAAGTCATGAGACCTTTTACCGCTCCAACAGGATGCCTGTTGTAACTCGTACTGGTACCTCTACCCAGCAGCCTGAAGCCGGAGCATCCGCTCAGTCAGAGGCAGGCCACAACCAAACCAACGACCAAGCTCCACCACCACCACCTCCTCCGAACATGGACATGGCTCAGCTTCTCCAAGCTTTCTGAGAGGAACGCCAAGCCAACACTGCAGCCCTTCAGTTGATTGCTCAAGCTGTCACCAACAACCGCCAGCCAGCGGGGAATGGCAATGGACGTTCCACGTTGGCAGAGTTCAAGAAGCATGCACCGCCAACTTTCATCGAGACTGCTGAACCCCTGGATGCAGACGACTGGGTCCGCACCATTGAGGACTTGCTGTAACTAGTCGGATGCACCGAAGACCGCGAGAAGGTGGCTTATGCAGCCCACTGCCTCTGGGGGGACTGCTAGAGCTTGGTGGGATGGATTCAAGGTCATGCATGCTGGACAAGACATCACTTGGGACAACTTCAAGGCAGAATTCCGCAAAGCCCACATTCCTTCTGGAATCATGGCTATCAAAAAGCTTGAATTCCGAGCCCTGAAGTAAGGAAGTGGCACTGTCAAGGAGTACATGCAGAAGTTCAGTGTTCTATCAAGGTATGCCCCTGAAGATGTCAGCACTGATGCTGCAAAAAGGGAGCGCTTCATGGAAGGCCTCAATCAGACTCTGCAGTACTCGCTTGTCGTGTACGACCGCCCAACCTTTCCTGACCTGGTGAACAAAGCACTCATGCTTGAAGACAAGCGGCGTGCTTTGGAAGACACTCGCAAGTGCAAGATGGTCAGCAAGGGAAGTTCCAGCAACCAGAAGCCTTGTCCGTGGCAGTCAGCCCCGGCCAAGCCAACCTATCAGCAACCAAGAGCTCCTGCACCTCGCACCAACTATCAGCCTCAGCAGTATGCCAACCCAAGGCCAGCTTTCAACCCCAATAACAGTGGTGGCAACAAGATCAACAATCCAAACTAAGTCACTTGCTTTGGATGTGGTCAGTCAGGACACATCTCAAGGGTGTGCCCAAACAAGAAGCCTGATGCCCCGCCTCCCAATGCGCAGAACCCAGGACAAGGTCGCGGGATGCCACCAAGGAACCCAGCTCCTCGCAACGTGCCTAACCATGGGAAGGGGCGTGTGAATCACGTCACTGCTGAAGAAGCCCAGGAAGACCCGGACATCGTGCTGGGTACGTTCCTTGTCAACTCAGCACCTGCAACTGTCTTGTTTGATTCTGGAGCAACGCATTCATTTGTCACTCAAAGATTTGCATTAAAAAGTGGCATGACCCCTACACCCCTGAATAACCCCATGGTGGTACAAACCCCCGAAGCAGAGATGAGAGCCAAGATAGGCTGCAAAGGAGTCAGTATTACCATAAACGGTGTAGACTTCCTAGCAAACCTTATCATCCTAAGATCGCAAGGCTTGGATGTGATCCTAGGGATGGATTGGCTCAGTAAGCACCAAGGCTTATTAGACTGTGCCAATCGGACTGTCATTGTGACCAATGACCAAGGAGTCGAAGTTAAGTTTGCTCCCAACTCCTCTTCCGCTCAAGCCGCTCAAGTCAACTGTCTGTCTGAAGTTGGGCTAGAGCAAGTACCGGTGGTATGCGAGTATCATGATGTCTTTCCAGACGAACTACCGGGAATGCCTCCTGACCGTGACATTGAGTTCATCATCGAGCTCGTGCCCGGGGCAGGACCCATCTATAAGAAGCCTTATAGAATGGGGACGGAAGAATTAGCCGAGTTGAAGAAGCAGCTCGAAGAGCAGTTGAGGAATGGATTTATCCGCCCAAGTGCCTCTCCTTGGGGATCACCTGTTCTGTTTGTGGCAAAGAGGGACGGTACCATCCGCTTATGCATTGACTATCACTCCCTCAATGAAGTTACAATCAAGAACAAATATCCACTTCCCAAAATTGAAGATCTGTTTGATCAGCTCAGCAGAGCCAAGGTGTTCTCCAAGATCGACCTCAGATCTGGGTACTACCAGCTGAAGATCAGACCCCAAGATATTCTGAAGACGACATTCGTAACCAGATATGGCCTGTACGAGTGCACGGTCATGTCCTTTGGGTTAACCAATGCCCCAGCTTACTTCATGTATCTCATGAATAAAGTCTTCATGGAATATTTGGACAAGTTCGTTGTTGTCTTCATCGATGACATTCTTGTCTTCTCTAAGTCAGAGGAAGAGCACGAGCAACATTTGAGGATGGTCCTAGACAAGCTTTGGGAGCACCAACTATATGCCAAATTCAGCAAGTGTGAGTTCTGGCTGCATAAAGTTGGATTCTTAGGTCATGTCTTGACCGAAGAAGGATTATCAGTTGATCCCGCGAAGATCAAAGCTGTGACCCAATGGCAATCTCCAACGACCGTCAAGGAAGTCAGAAGCTTCCTCGGACTTGCGGGCTACTACCGCAAATTCGTGGAAGGATTCTCTAGCATTGCCCAGCGATGACTCAGCTCCTCAAGAAGGACAAGAAGTTCGAGTGGACGCCAAAATGCGAAGAGAGCTTCCAAGAGCTCAAGAAGAGGTTGACCACCGCCCCAGTTCTGGCAACACCTGATATTCACAAGGAGTTCGTGGTATATTGTGATGCCTCTCGAACGGATTGGGAAGCGTTCTGATGCAAGAGGGCCGAGTCATAGCCTACCTCTCCAGGCAGCTACGACCTCATGAGGAGAACTACGCTACTCACAATCTTGAGTTAGCGGTAGTGGTTCATGCCTTGAAGACATGGCGGCATTACCTCCTAGGGAAACGGTGTGAGATATACACAGACCACAAAAGTCTAAAGTACATTTTCACCCAAAAGGAATTGAACATGAGGCAGCGAAGATGGTTGGAACTCATCAAAGATTATGACCTCAGTGTTCAATACCACCCCGGGAAGGCTAACGTGGTGGCCGATGCCTTAAGCAGGAAGGCTTGCTCCTTGAATGCCATTATTCAAGAGAGGCAGCCAGCCTTGTTTAAGGAACTCGAACAATTCAATTTGGAATTGGTCACCCCTGGATTTCTGGATCATTTGGAAGTCAGACTGACCCTGATGGACGAAGTCAAGAAGGCACAAGATGGACACGCAAGCATTGAAGGCATCAAGAAGAAGATGAAGCTAGGCAAGGCCCCAGGATTCTCTGAAGATGAGCACGGGATTGTTTGGTACAAAGGCCGCATCTGCGTACCAAACAAGATGGAGCTAAAGAACCTGATCCTGCAAGAAGCCAACGACACTCCATATTCCATCCACCCTGGAGGAACCAAGATGTACCAAGACTTGAAGGAAAGATTCTGGTGGCACGGGATGAAAAGAGAGATTGCAACCTATGTTGCAAAGTGTGATGTGTGCCAAAGGGTCAAGGCTGAATATCAGCGACCCGCTGGATTGCTTCAACCACTCAAGGTTCCTGAGTGGAAGTGGGATAAAGTTGGAATGGACTTCATCACTGGATTACCAAGGTCAAATAGAGGACATGACTCTATCTGGGTCATAGTCGATCATTTGACCAAGGTGGCCCATTTCATTCCTGTCAAGACTACTTATGATGGCAACCGGCTGGCAGCTCTCTACATCGACAGAATCGTAAGCCTACACGGCGTTCCCAAGGAGATTGTGTCAGATCGAGGAACCCAGTTCACCTCAAGGTTCTGGAAGAAGTTCCAAGAAGCCTTGGGAACCAAGTTATCTTTCAGCACGGCTTTCCACCCACAGACCGGAGGTCAGACGGAACGAGTAAATCAAATTCTCGAAGACATGCTCCGAGCTTGTGTCTTGGCATATGGAGCCAAATGGGAAGATTGCCTCCCTTTTGCCGAATTCTCCTATAACAACAGTTATCAGTCGAGCCTTCAGATGGCACCATTTGAGGTGTTGTACGGACGCAGATGTCGCACCCCCCTCAACTTGTCAGAGACTGGAGAAGGGCTAGTCTTTGGACCGAACATTCTCCGCGCAGCAGAAGAGCAAGTCCAACTAGTCAGAGAGCGTTTGAAGGCAGCCAAGTCAAGGCAGAAGAGCTATGCTGACACTCACCGTCGAGACATGAGTTTCCATGTCGGGGACCATGTGAACCTGCGGGTAACTCCTCTAAAGGGAACCAAGCGTTTCCACGTCAAGGGGAAACTCGCACCAAGGTTCATTGGACCCTTTGAGATCACTGCACGACGAGGAGAAGTGGCTTACCAGTTGGAACTACCACCTGAGCTGTCTGATGTGCACAACGTATTCCACGTGTCGCAACTCCGGAAATGTCTCCAAGTTCCGAACAAGCCTGATCTCTACAAGGATGTTGATCACCAAGCCATTGATCTGCAGCCTGATTTGACCTACCACGAGAAGCCCATTCGCATTCTAGACGAAGCAGAACGACGGACGCGAAGCCGCACCATCAAGTACTTCAAGGTCCAGTGGAGCAACCACACGGAAGCAGAAGCAACCTAGGAACGTGAAGACTATCTTAGATCCGAGTATCTCGATCTCTTTTAAGACCTAGTTTAGGAATCTCGGGGACGAGATTCTTGTAAGGGGGGTAGGTCTATCACACCCTGCATTTTGTAACATGTCATTTGCATCAATGAAGAATGAAAATTTGGACCAGCAAATATTTTTGGCATCATTTGGCTTTTATTTGGAATTGAGTTTTTCTTCCTATGTTTTTCATGTGCTCATTAAAGTCAACTATTACCTCTTGTAGAATTCATCTCCTTACCCAAAACTTCTGCCCAATGATCATGCCAAGTGTTATATAGCAGTATAGTATTTTCTTATAAAGTTAATTTGGCCAAAATGTATTTTTAAAGTTTAGTATTCCAAAAACCCCTGAATTGAGGTTTGCACTGCAAGTGCTTGATTTAGGGTGAGAAAATTATTTCAAAAAGTATATTTGAGACCTAGTAGTCATAGGACTCCCAGAAACCACAAAAGTATAATTTTAAAAGTTATTTTCCTATTTTATTTAAAATCTTTTTCTTAAGGCCAGAAATGGTCTTTAATAGGGAATAATTATTTAAGTATTTCAAAAATATTTGCCAAAATTCAGGGAGACTCATAGGATATATATTGTCCATATATAAGAGTTTCAACACTTGGTCATGTTCAAAATAATGGGCTAATCCCTCCAAAACCCTTTTTGGATATTTCAAGCTTTTGAAATATTTACAAAGGAAATATTCTCCAAAAATTCGAGGGAAATTCTACCATGTCATATATGACATATTTGATGATCTTGCCAAGCCCCATGCCTTGGGAAGCAAGATAGCATCTTCAAGACCCTTCAAAACCATTCTGTCCATATCTGAAGTTTGAGCAACTTTACATCGCCAAACTTGTCCAAATGCTCTCAAACTTGGTGCACATGCTAGAATGTCCTGATAAGGCATCTAGACCAAATGGCACAAGATTTGGAGTAGGGCAACTTGATCAGAATACCCCAAAACCATTTCTGTTCAAATGCAAATTTGAACAACTTTACATTACCAACTTTTTACCTGGAGCTTTAAATTTGTGGGCATGATCATAACCCCAAATGATGAAACTACACCAAGTGGTACATCAAGGGGAGATGATTAGCTTGACTTAAACAAGATGAAGCTATTTTTGTTGTTTTCTAGGGTTCACCAAAGTTACATTGGCTAGTTTGTTCAAATGAGCGCAAATTTGGTGAAACACCCTATTTCCATATGGCATTCAATCATGTTAAGTGCCATGGCCAGTGGAGATCATTTGCTTGTCCAAAACTTGATCAAACACCTTCTGCCTTTTTACCAAAACTATCATCTTGACCCCTTTTACTATTTACTTTTGCCTCAGCTTTCTACCACAGCTTCATCTAGTTACAATCTACCTCCAGTAACTCCCCCATGTTTACAGCTCCATGATTGAGGGGTGAAAACCCCAATTCACCTTGCTGGACAGCCAATTTCTACCTAGTTACCAGCTTCACTCCTCTCTCCTTGATCATCCAGAGCATCCAAAGCCACAGCTGGGCTGATTACTTCATGCTGGACCCCCCAGACACGGCGGGCACGCCCATAGGGCCAATGGCATGCCATGGCATGCAATTAGCACGCTCCAGAGAACGCTACAGTGCGCACCCGCACTGTAGCTTCGCCCAATCGCTCGCCTCCGACCACCTCGTGCTCCCCCCTCGTGCCAGTCGATGCACCTCGACGTCTGCGACCTCCCCCGGCGCTGTCCCCCTCCTCCTCCTCCCTCCAGTGACCGCCCTCACACGCGCGCTGGCCGCTCGCAAGCTCCACTCGCCGGCCTCACACGCGCGCACCCTCTGGAGCCTTCCCCGCTCCTCCTCTTCCCTCTACTAGGCGTGGACCTCGTCCATGATCCTCCCCGACTCGAATGCGAGCGCTTGCACGGCCTCTGGCCTCGCCCGTGAGCTCGCCGGCGCACAGGTCCACGGGACCTCGCCGTTCCCCTATAAATAGGGCCCCCGAGCCCCTCCTCTCTTCACCAACAGTCTCACCACACTCCCAGTATCACTCCAGCACCACTCATTCGCCCCCAGAGAGCCTCTGTGCTCGGGATCGACCGGAGCTCCGCCGCGTCGGCCGACCGGAGATCTCGCAGTACAGCCCCTCTCCGCCCCGATTCCTGCTCGATCTGGAGCCGCCGTACCCCACTGACTCGTTCCCCTCCTTCTTCCACTCCTATTGCAGCCTGGAGCGAGCCAGCCAGGAACCTCTCGACGATCCTCCGCCGCGAGTCCTCGCCGCCGGCGAACCAGGCCTCTCCGGCGGGCCGCACCACCACCACTGGAACGGCGACTCACTGCTGAGCCCGTTCCTGCCCTCTGTTTGCCCCGCCGTGCCTGGAATCGCCGCCGGTGAGCTCGCCGTCGCTTTGGCCGTGAGGTTGAAGATGACAGGCGGGCCCTGCCTGTCATCCTCACCGCTCTCTCTCTCCCCTCGTAGCCACTGACCGCCGGGCCCCGCCTGTCAGGTTCAAAAACCTGGCGCGCATGCGCTGGCCCCCGTGCGGCTGGGCTATTCGCCCTGGGCCGTGCACTGTGGCCACTCTGGCCCAGTAGCACAGGGCCTTTTCTCTTTTTCTTTTTCTGTGACTATTTCAAATAATTTCACAGAAATAAATAATTGTCCAAATGAATTAATTCCAACTCCTAAAATCTTGTAAAATTCCAACCTATTTAATGGTGTCACTTTCACACATATCCATAAACCTTTTCTGTTCTGTTTAAATTCAAATTCATATTTGAACAATAAAACTTCTGTTCAAAAATCCTTAGATCCCATTCTGCAACTCCAAAACTCCAATAAAGAATTTTTGCCATCTTAGTTTTCCCTCTAGTATTTAACAAAAATAAGTTGACATTTTTCTGAGCACTTTGATTTTTCTGTTTTTATGGTGGTCTTATTTTTCCGTTATTACTTTGCGACGTATAGATACCGTATTTGACGAAGTTGCTGAAGAAGAAGGTGGGGAAGGATTGGAAGACTTTGAAGACCAAGACAATCCAGGCAAGCGGCCCTTTGACCATGATACACTTGTGTTCTTCGCAACCCGTTTGTTTCCGAATGCATGATGATAAGAGTTACGGTGGTGACCTAGTTAGGAACCACCACATGATGTATGCTTACTCATGATCTTGCTATGTGCTAGATGTCACGCAAATGGATAGTAGTGATGCTTAGTGATGCATGTGTGACATGAACCTTCGTGGTTGAAATCTTTTCATAAACCCCATCGGGTGCCCCTAATGCCCGAGGGTGATGTTGATTTAGGCCATCACTTGAGGAAGAAGTGATGTGCCGGTAAAAATCTTGTGCATGGGTGAAATGATGGATTAGGTTTATGTGTGACTACCGTCCCAACCAAACATCTGCAACCACTCTACCCCTTATGGGACGGGGCTTTATTGATTACTTAGGCCGATACTAGCATGGTGCCCGCATTACTAGTGACGGGAAGACTTGAGGTCTTTCCCGGGATGGGGTCGTGCTTGGATAAACGACCATGACTGTTTTCACAGGGCACCGGACACACTGTTGGTCCCTTCGGGTACGCGTGACATTGAAATTAGGGCAAGTCCCATGATCTATTGTTTGTACTCGAGGGCCATGTACCAACGAGTGGACTCTATGTTAGTGTCGTCTGAGGAAAGATAATGACCAGGTGCTTCCCCCGAGTACTTGAGGTACTGCGGGATCGTGGGTGACACGAAAGCTTCCCAGATCTTGTGGGTAAAGTGCGCAACCTCTGCAGAGTGTAAAACTATTCGAATAGCCGTGTCCACGGTCATGGACAGTTGGGAGGTGCTACTTAAACTATGTCCAGAATTTTACTACATCGGTGAAAGTATGTGTGTGATGAGTCAAGGTGGTGACTTGACTCGTTGAGTTGATTCATATTCATGTTGATATCGGTAACCTGTTCTCGAGGTTACGTGAAGTCATTGATGCATATACTTGATGGTAGAATATTTATTCTAGCTCATAGCTAGATTGCTCATTGTTGTTCAATTGCATTGTTACTTTGAACCAAATCACGGGTTGCTTGCGAGTACATTCAAAGTACTCATTGGCTTGCCACTGGTTATTTAATTGGCCAGGCATGGAGGAACAGGAATATGAAGAAGAGTTCTACGGAGACGAACATGCGAACTAGGACAATATCCCAGTCAGAATGCTTGTAGGGTTAAGGCAGATGGCATGGGTTCTACTTATCATCGAAGACTTCCGCTATTTGAGTTATTCGCTATTTCAGCCGTGAGGCTTTATCTATGTAAGACTTGGCCATAATGGCCATAATTTGTGTAAGACGGTATGTATGGATGTAAGACTCTTGTTATTCAGCTTCTGTGTGTTCAGTGAGCATTGATCTCTAGGATCACTGTACACGTGCATTCGGTGATCTTGACTTCTAAGTCGGGGTCCCCACAGCGGCGCGTTGGATCTTCCAAGTGGCATGCTCCGTGTACTCTGTGTCGAGACCGATGACATTCATCTCCACCATGTGGAGGGAGTTGGATACATTGTTGATCCACTTCCGAACAACTCTTGGGTGGTCGGTGACTGTGGCAACTATGCTCAACGAGCCTTCGACGAGGACATGTTGGACGCTAAAAACATGCATCTCGATCTCTTTCGCCATTTGTTGGAACCGCCGCACCGGAGGGCTATGGTTTGGAGAATTAGGATTAGATGGCTAGTCTAACTGAAGAAAATGATTATTTTATAGGGGCTTCGGAATTACTCCAGGAGGATGTGAAGAGGTTAAAACAATGTGAATGTAGTGTGGTTTGGATGCAAATGAAGATCAAGGAGTAGTGAAGAAGCCGAGGAAAATCGGTTCCCGATGGAGAAGTAAATGGTAGAAGTGGCCTGCAGGCAGTTGATTAGACGGCTAGGTAGACTAAATGAAAAGGCTATGCGGGTAGGCTGAGGAGTGGGGCTTGTCCCTGTACGTGCCCATCCTTCCAGCGCTACATGTGCCACTGGCTAGTTGAGGTCACTCTTCTAATCACCGTGGCGAGACATTTTATGATTCCTTTTTTGTTTTGCACCCCTCCTGATAGGTGGGACCTATGCAAACGAGAATTTGGTTTTGCTCGCAATATGGATGATACCTGGAGGATGAACTGAACCCAGAGGCATGCTAGCACGGGATTACTACTCATGTTCCTACTACTCCTACTACTACTACTAGTAGTAGTAGTACAACTGTGGTACACTTGATGGTCAAAATACTATTATTCGCCCGGTCCTCACAGTGAAGTGAGAAGACCCTACGCCCGAGGTGACACTAGTCTAGGCGGCGTGTGCAGGTTACCAAAGTCAGCCTCACCTTGTGTACTGTGCAATCACTATCACCGCCGTTGTATAGCATGCCTCGCCTCGTCTCCCTCTCCCCTAACACCACTCCATCTTCATCTCCGTCTTGCCGGAGATCCCGAGGTCAGTCTTCATTATCTCACTGTGCCCCCGCATACCCTCGCCTGGCTCGCCTCCCCCAATACCACTATTCCCTCGCTAGCCGCTCCAGCACCGACAGCCTTCTCCCCTGTAAATCAAGCCCCCCAAAGCCCCACCTTCCAAACTCCACCATGGCCGAACGCGAACTGCGCAGGATTCATATGAGTTGCGATTGGAGCAATCTCCCCTGTGACGTCCTCGACCTCTGTTGTACGTTTATGGATATGTTGAGCGCCCTGCGGCTGGCTGCATGCTCGAGGGGCATGCACACGGCCATCATCGAAGCGAGGCCAAAGCTTTTCAAGACACCCTGCTTGCTGCTATCTGGTCTTGCGAGATTGGCTCACCATGATACGGAGGCATACATGATGCCCCTCGACTTCAATCCGATCTCCATTAGCCAAAACTTCTTTGCAGGTATGTAGTGGGTCGCCGTACATCATTTCCCTCAACTTCGATCCGAGCACCATCACCCGAAATTTCTTGGCAGGTATGTACTGGGTCGGCATGAACTTCTACTGGATAGCTGCCTTCAGAGAAGACGGTAAAAGGTTGGTGCTCCTGAACTTCCAGACCTCCCATGAGATTATCCTTCCTCCGTTGGATTATATAGAGTTTTACCACCGCGGTCCTAGTTATCTAGATTACCACGTCTGTTGGACAGACCTTGTTTTACAGAAGATTGTAATCTGCCAAGTGCCCACACGACATGCGAATTATGCAGACTTCAAGCTAATAGCCTTGTTCGACTGCGGACTCGCCTATCTTTACGCCGGTGCCTTCTTTATCTAGAGACAACTCAACTCGCAGTGGATCATCGTCAAAGCTAATACACACTTCTGTGATGCTATTGAACACAATGCCATCATCTACGCGATCAACAAAGCAGATGGCACAATGTATTGCTCGGACGGCGCGTGTAAGTTGTTTCCGTCTCAAGTTAATGATGATGCCATGACACTGTTTCAACTTTTTGTGATGATTGGCATATCCCAGTTTGAGCAGAATTTGAGTAGAACTATGGCAATGTATTAGAGACGCTATAAATCAGCTATATTTGGAATGAGTTAATTCATGCAATTGTGATCATGTCATTATAGCCAATTTGTACCCCTGAAAAATCAAACGGTTAGGAATATATGGATATTCTCCTTGTTTTACAGTAATCTATATACTACTACTAAATATGAGTGTGTATCAATGGCCATGTTAGTTTCCTCATTTTCATGATATAGAAACATGCACCACACTGTTGGTTTCATCTAACCATACATTAGGGAAGTAAATTTGCATATGGAGAAATCTATATTTGGAAGTAGTGAAATCATGTAATGCTTACCATGTGTACATACCCATATTCGCCCTTCAGCAATCAATGGCTAGAATAATATCCTCACAAAAAATTTGCCTACAGAACACGAGTATATAACAATGCATGGTCTGTTAGTTACCTTGAAGAATTTGTTTGTGAGGACAGAACATGATTCCATAACATGCATGAAATGGTAGTTTCCTGTGAAGAATCGATTGCGAGATAACATGAGTATAACCATGCATGGCACTTCAATATGTTCGAACCCAGTATACATTTCCCTGTATTTTCCTCCCAGTTCCAACAGGGACATATCAATGCTGTTTCTTGCATTATCCTACTCATACTCTGAACAATGCTTATCTTACATTAACAATGCCTGTCCTTTTTGATATGATGCAGTGTCCCTACAGTTACTACCCTTTGTAATCACACCACCTTTGCCAAAAATAGGGAAGCACAACTGGTTCCTCGCTCGATCAGACGACGACAAAATACTGATGATCATTCGGACACATGAGCCAAAAAAGTTATATTGCAAAAACCCCACTGTATACAAGCACCATGAAATACGTGAGTATTTGGATAGTGGCTATTACGTCTATGAGCAGGGTACTAGCTTGTTGGGGCCTCCAGGATTTTTTAGTTGGAGGCGGGTAAACAGCCTTGGTTCACACTCTCTGTTTATCAGACTCAATTATCCGATTAACCAGGAGATCACCGTTGGCAAGGACCTTGATGGCAGAGAGGCTTTGTTTGCTATGGAAAACTGTGTCTACACGGCGAGACCTAGGAGATCGGGAGCAAACTCCCCTGATTGTCAATGATACAGCCTGCAGCCAAAAGAAGGTGAGAATGACAAAGGCATCCGGATTAACTTTCATCCTTGGATGTCTCAATAACGACAGGCAGTAATGTGGTTCAAGCTTTCAAGTTGATAGGTAATTGGGCTGCTGCGTCAAAAGGGGGGAGTACTCGTGTCTCCGGATCATTGGTCACTGAAGCGGGGCTGCAAATTATGATGGTGTTGGATCATCTCTTCGAATGACTTTGTTGTCTTTGCTGCTTGTTCTGGATGGGTAGTTCTTTCTTTTGTTATGCATATTCCTTGTCATTTGGTCATCCTCGTCTATGTCACTCTTACTATCTAATACTTGGCTCTGTTTAGAATGTCATTCTTGTCTGGATCACGAGAGTCTGAGTGCTGCAGATGGGTGCATTTTGGTGGTGTAGCAAGACTTCTTATGAACTATCATGTCTTGTTGTTTATGTCAGTAGTAGTCACTAGTTAGTGTTTGAATATTGTATATATCGTTGATTCGAACTGTTTATTGTCTCGAACTACTGGTGGGCTAAATGAAGGCATCACCATTCTCTAGTGTTCAGAGTGTATCTCCTTTTTCAAGTTATATAATTTGAGCTCAGTGTCTTTTCGATGATGTACACTTGTTTGGGCCAGTGAGGTGTCGTTGAATATGGGCCGAGTAGTAACGCAATGCCAAACAGGTCAATTATGACTCTCAGGCCGGTCTCTCAAAAGATCCTCAAAAAAAAGGCCAAGCTCTCCAAAAAAGAAAGAATAAGGACTCTTAGGCCGACATGTGGGCGCCACTAGTGTTTTAGTGCGCTTGCGTGCCGAGAACATATTGGCGCGTGTTCGAAATTCAAGCTACCTTTTTCATCCCCAATCTCCTGCCCCTCCCCCACCTCTGGAATCTTGATTCCTACTCCAGTTCCCCCAAATCCCCCTCCTGTGCTCCCTATACTCAAGCTCACTATCATGTCGCCGGTCAACACGGATCTCCGAGCCGGAGATCCTGAGGTCCATCATGCCTTCGGTCGCTGCGTGCTGTCGCTCAATAGTGGCATGGCGGCGCTTGACGACCAGTTTGCCGGCAAAGTGCTGATGGTAACCATCAATGGTGACCGACCTCCCATCTCGCCGGACGACGTTGTCAAAGCTCTTGGCATTGCGCATGGCATCCAAACAAGTGACTTGCTCGTGAAGTATGTCCGCCATCGGCTGATTTCTTCGTTAGGTTCTGGACAACTTTCGACTGCAGTCGTGTGTTTGAATCTTCCTGACGTTTGTTTTGCGATGGCGCGCTAGTGAGCTTCGATCGGTGGCACCCAGGATGGGGCTCGGTGCCCTCTGAGCTTGAGTTTTTAACAAATCTTATCTTCCACGGCATGCCTCGACATGCTTGGAACAGCGAGTCCATGAATGAGCTTATCAACGACCTTGGAGGTGAGATCGTAAGTATGTTTGTTCCTCCAAACAGCTAGGCTCTGACGGTTATGGCATGGATGAAGAAACCGTCCACCATACCGAAGGTGATTGGTGTTGAGATACCGGTGCATGAACCGGGGTTGTACTATTTGTTGCCACCAAGGCCGCCGCGGACCACGTTAGGGATGTACCTGTATCGAGTGTTCGTGCATATCGAAGAAGTGGTCAATCCATCAATCGAAGTCCTGCCGCCGCCGCTGGTGCCAGGGTCCGTCGATGACTGATGACCCACAAGTGTAGGGGATCTATCATAGTCCTTTCGATAAGTAAGAGTGTCGAACCCAACGAGGAGCAGAAGGAAATGATAGGCAGTTTTTAGTAAGGTATTTTCTGCAAGCACTGAAATTATAGGTAACATATAGTTTTGTGATAAGGTAATTGGTAGCAAGTGACAAAAGGTCAAAGTAGATAAGGTGCAGCAAGGTGGCCCAATCCTTTTTGTAGAAAAGACAAGCCTGGACAAACTCTTATATACAGGAAAGCGCTCCCAAGGACACACGGGAATTATCGTCAAGCTAGTTTTCATCACGATCATCGGATTCCCGTTCGGTACTTTGATAATTTGGTATGTGGGTGGACCGGTGCTTGGGTGTTGTCCTTACTTGAACAAGCCTCCCAGTTATGATTGACCTCCAATGCAAGCATCCGCAACTACAAAAGAAGTATTAAGGTAAACCTAACCATAGCCTGAAACATATGGATCCAAATCAGCCCCTTACGAAGCACCGCATAAACTAGGGTTTAAGCTTCTGTCACTCTAGCAACCCATCATCTACTTATTACTTCCCAATGCCTTCCTCTAGGCCCAAATAATGGTCAAGTGTCATGTAGTTGACGTTCACATGACACCACTAGAGGAGAGACAACATTCATCTCATCAAAATATCGAACGAAGACCAAATTCACATGACTACTAATAGCAAGACTTCTCCCATGTCCTCAGGAACAAAAGTAACTACTCACAAGACATAATATTGTTCATGATCAGAGGGGTATTAATATGCATAATGGACCTGAACATATGATCTTCCACCAAATAAACCAACTAGCATCAACTACAAGGAGTAATCAACACTACTAGCAACCCACAGGTACCAATCTGAGGTTTGGGTACAAAGATTGGATACAAGAGATGAGCTAGGGTTTGAGAGGAGATGGTGCTGGTGAAGATGTTGATGAAGATAGCCCTCCCCAAGATGGGAGAGTTGTTGGTGATGACGGCGGTGACGATTTCGCCCTCCCGGAGGGAAGTAACCCCGGCAGAACAGCTCTGCCGGAGCCCTAGATTGGTTTCCACCTCGGTTCCGCCTCGAGACGGCGGTGTCTGGTCCCGAAAGTCTCCTTATGATATTTTCCAGGTCAAAACACCTCATATAGGAGAAGATGGGCATCGGGGGCCTTCCGGCTGGCCCACGAGACAGGGGGCGCGCCCCCCACCCTCGTGGACAGCCAGTGGCCCCCCTCGTGGACTTCTTTCGCCAGATATTTTTTATATTTTCTAAAACGGAGTTCTGTTGAGTTTCAGGGCTTTTGGAGTTGTGCAGAATTGGTTTCCAGAGTTCGCTCCTTTTCTAGCCCAGAATTCCAGCTGCCGGCATTCTCCCTCTTCTTGTAAACCTTGTAAAATAAGAGAGAAAATGCATAAGTATTGTGCAAAACATATAATAACAGCCCATAATGAAATAAATATCAACATATAAGCATGATGCAAAATGGACGTATCAACTCCCCCAAGCTTAGACCTCGCTTGTCCTCAAGCGAAAGCCGAAATCGAAAAATATGTCCACATGTTTAGAGATAGAGGTGTCGATAAAAACAAAATACGGACATGTGGGCATCATGATCATTCTCATAACAACAACATATATATAATGGCATATGATTCTTATGCTAAAGTTACAATTCATCCACAATATCAAGTATGAATCATAAACTCCATTGAAAACTAACAAACTTTGATCTCGGTCATTGAAGCAATTGCAATTTATCGTAACATTGGAAAGAGTCAATATAAGATCTTTTCAGCAAGCCTACATACTCAACTATCATATAGTCTTTCACAATTTCTCACACTCACGCAATACTTATGGTTATGGAGTTTTAATCGAACATAGAGAAAGATAGGGGCTTATGGTGTTGCCTCCCAACCTTTTACCTCAAGGGTAATATCAACAGTAATAGATCATGGAAACTTACATCCAAGTGGGCATATATGTCAGGATCTTTCCAACACAATGGGCTTGCCAAAGGATAAAATGTAAAAAGGAAAGGTGAATTTCACCTTGACTCTTATAAGGCAAGAATAATAGATAGGCCATTCGCAGAGGGAAGCAGAGGTTGTCATGTGTTTTTATGGTTTGATGCACAAAGTCTTAGCATGGAAGAACTTCACTTTATATTGACACTTGTGATAAGGACCTTTATTATGCGGTCCGTCACTTTTATTACTTCCATATCATAAGACCGTATAAAGCTAATTTCTCCCACACTAATAAATCATACATATTTTAGCGGGTTTGCAACATGACAGCTTACTTGGAAGGATCTTTCTCAATCCATAGGTAGGTATGGTGGACTCTCATGGCAAAAATGGGTTTAAAGATATATGGAAGCACAAGTAGTATCTCTACTTAGTGCGAGGAGTTTTGGCTAGCATGAGGGGGAAAGGCAAGCTCAACATGTTGGATGATCCATGACTATATACTTTATTTCGGATGTAAGAAGACATAACACATTATGTTGTCTTCCTTGTCCAACATCAACTCTTTAGCATGTCATACTTTAATGAGTGCTCACAATCATAAAAGATGTCCAAGATAGTATATTTGTATGTGAAGCCTCTCTTCTTTTATTACTTCCTATTAATTGCAACGATGACCAAAACTATGTTTGTCAACTCCCAACAACTTTTATTTGTCATACTCTTGTATGTGAAGTCATTACTTCCCATAAGATCAATATGATCTCTTTGATATTCTTTATGTTTTATTTCTTTTTATCATGACCCAAGTGAGGAAATCAAGCCCTTGACTCAACTCTAATCTTTATTATATAGCTCATGGACTCGATTACAAAGGGTAAATAACATAAAGCAAAATCTCACAACTAGATCACGCTAACTTTATTCTACTAGATCAAGATACTACCAAAAGGATCGAACTAAGTAAACGGTAAAGATAGGAGTGATGGTGATACGATACCGGGGTCACTCCCCCAAGATTTGCAGTTGCCAAGGGGAGTGCCCATACCCATATGATTATGTCTCCTTCTTCGGGGGTGGTGATGATAGATTCTTTTTCAGCTTGCGCTTAAGGGCAGAATTTTGCTCATTTAAATCAGTCATCTCTTGCTCAAGATTTAATATCTTCTTGCATAGTGCCTGCTTGTTCTCCTGCAAGAGGTTAAAAGGGATAAATTCGATCTTAGGTTTCTTTACCCTATCGGGGAGGCTTGACTTATTGAACTCCACATGCATGTCTCCAGGTTGAGGTAGTGGGATTTCGTCTTCGTCTGAGCTAGTCCAATCCTTCCTCTTTGAATCATGGTCTTCTTCTTCTTCCGTGGTCCAACCATAATGCTCCCAGTCCCCATAGACCTTAGGGTCAGCGAGGAAATCAGCCACATAGCTTTCTCCCTCCATATCCTGGGACGATATGTTGCTTTTACCTGCGACAGAAACAGCTCGAAATGAAAACAGAGGATTTTTGCGTGATACAGAGGTCAAAACCTTCGGGAGTATATATAATGAATTTTTACCAACCAAAAGAAGTAACCCACAAGAAAATGGAGTCCGGGGGACACACGGGGTGCCCACGGAACAGGGGGCGCGCCCTCCACCCTCGTGGATGCCTCGTGTCTCCTCCGGACTGCTTCCTATTTTTCTATTTTTCTAAATATTCCAAAACAGAGAAAAAATGCCTTTAGAGTTGTTTTGGAGTCGGTTTACTTACCGTATCACATACCTCTTCCCTTTCGGAGGATGAATCGTTCTAGAAAGTGTCCCTTATATTCCTCCGGGGTTACGGTTTCGATAATATTGGTTTCAACATTTATAGGATTACTTGAGATATAATGTTTGACTCTTTGATCGTTCACCACCTTTGGATTTGTGCCTTGAAAGTTGTTGATTTTTATGGCACCGGAACGATAGACCTCCTCGATAATATAAGGTCCTTCCCACTTGGATAGAAGTTTTCCTGCAAAAATCTTAAACGAGAGTTGTATAGCAAGACATAATCACCTACGTTGAACTCACACTTTTGTATCCTTTTGTCATGCCATCTTTTAACTTTTTCTTTAAACAGTTTGGCATTCTCGTAGGCTTGGGTTCTCCATTCATCAAGGCAACTAATGTCAAATAACCTCTTTTCACCGGCAATTTTGAAATCATAATTGAGCTCTTTAATAGCCCAATATGCCTTATGTTCTAGTTCAAGAGGTAAGTGACAAGATTTTCCATATACCATCTTATATGGAGACATACCCATAGGATTTTTGTATGCAGTTCTATAGGCCCATAATGCATCATCTAGTTTCTTGGACCAATTCTTCCTAGACCAATTAATTGTCTTTTGCAAAATTAATTTCAACTCCCTATTACTTAGTTTTACTGGACCGCTGATACGTCTCCAACGTATCTATAATTTTTGATTGTTCCATGCTATTATTTATGAAGTCTTAGATGTTTGATGGGCTTTATCATTCACTTTTATATAATTTTTGGGACTAACCTACTAACCCAAAGGCCTAGTCCAGATTGCTGTTTTTTTGTGCCTATTTCAGGGTTTTGTAGAAAAGGAATATCAAACGGAGTCCAAATGGAATGAAACCTTCGCATGAGATATTTTTGGAGGAAATCATGCAAGATAAACTTCGGGGCCAAGCCAGAGGACAGGGGTCCCACCCTCGAGGGTGGGGGAGCGCCCCCTTCCCAGGGCACACCCCCTGCCTTGAGGGCAGCCCCTGTGGCCCCCGGTGCCCCTCTTCTTCCTATATATACCTACGTACCCCAGAAACTCCGTACGCAGAGAGAAAACCCTAATTCCACCGCCGTAGCTGCTGTTCCCGTGGAGATCCAATCTTGGAGCCTATTCCGGGAGGGGGATACATCACGGAGGCCTTCATCATCATCATCATCGCCCTCACCATGAGTTGTGAGTAGTTTACCACAGACCTTCGGGTCCATAGCTAGTATCTAGATGGCTTCTTCTCTCTCTCCGGATCTCAATACAAAGTTCTCCTCAGTCTTCGAGGATATCTATTCGATGTAATCTCTTTTTGCGATGTGTTTGTCGAGACCCGATGAATTGTGAGTTTATGATCAAGGTTATCTATGAAAGATATTTGGTTCTTCTCTGAACTTTTTATGTGTGCTCATAATATCCTTGCAAGTCTCTTCGAATTATTGGTTTGGTTTGGCCTACTAGATCTATAGTTCTAGCAATGGGAGAAGGGCTTGGTGATACGTCCAAAACGTATCTATAATTTCTTCTTGCTCCATGCTTCTTTTGTGTGATATTGCTATGATATTGATGCACTTCCATGCACTTTTGATCATATTTGGACTAACCTATTAACTCAGTGCACCACAGTGCTAGTTCCTGTTTTCTGCTGTTTTTCTATTTCAGGTTTCCCCCATATTAAAAGTGCTCCAAAAATTCCAGGAAAAATATAGGAAAAATCAGCGTATAGGAAGCTTCGCGAAGAACCAAAGATGGGCCAGAGGGGAGCCAGGGGAGGCCCAGGCGGCCACCTGGCGCGGCCCCACCCCTGGTCGCGCCAGGGGGGCGCCTGGCGCCCCTGCTCCGCCTCTGGCTGCCCCCCTTCGCCTATATATCCCTCTCGTCCAGAAACCCTCGAGGACAGAACCCTTTTTCGCGATCTCGCCTCTGTTCCGCCGCCGCAGCGCTTCCAAGATCGGGAGCATCAGGAGAACTCTTCCCGGCACCCTACCGGAGGGGAGAACCACCACCGGGAGCTTCTCCACCACCATGGACGCTTCCCGGATGAGTCATGAGTAGTCCACCTTGGACCATGGGTCCATGATCAGTAGCTATGTGATGTTCTCCTCCCCTCTTTGCTCTTCATGGTTTAGACCTCGTGAGCTGCCCTACATGATCGAGGCACATATGTAATCTTTCTGCTGTTGCTTTGCTGAGTTTGCTGGGATCTGATGGATTATGAGACTATATTCAGATTGTGTTTGAGTAATATATTTGATTCACCTCTTTTATATCTTTGTTCTTGAGTAATTCTTGCATGTTCTCCATTGCTGTTTATTGCTTTGGCCAAGTAGTAGGTAGTAACTCCAAGAGGGAGCGTTATGCTTGATTGTGGGTTCATGCCCCCTGATGACTAGCTTGAGTGACAGAAACATGAGTCTAGGGGATGTGCTGTTGCCACAAGGGAGAAAACAACGGTGCTTGTACTTGCGGGTGCAAGGATTGTTTACTTTACGCAAAGTTCTTTTAATGAAGTTGTCTGTTGCTTTGAGTTTACACTTTGGGTGGGATTCACAACTTAATACCAGCGAGATGTTCTGGATAGATATCTCAAGGTGGATGATTAGTAGTAGATGCAGATGGATTTCGGTCTACTTGCCTTGGCGTACCGCCCATGCTTTTGAGCCTCTACCTTTCTTTGCAGCATAGTTAGCATTGGTTTGCGCACATAATCCTGTCAATTGCCCAGCTGTAATTTGTTTACCTCGCTTTGCTGTTTTATCGTCTTTTGGGAGAGATACATCACTAGTGAACATCATGGGACCCCGGTCCATATTACCACCGCTGATTACACCTTCTATTTACTTCCTGTTTTTATTTCCTAGTTGCAGTCATAGCTATCATTATTATCTCTTGTGTTTGATCCTTTGTAAACAACAAGACCGGAGGGATTGACAACCTCTCTGTACTCGTTGGGAGCAAAGTTATATGTATCTGTGTGCAGGTCCCGTCAACCGCTAAGTCTGGCGCCGTTGACACCTACTTGTCGACCCTCGGAGTCTCACGGGATTCGATCCTTGGTATCTTTGCCAAGGGAAATTTGCCGCTACGCTACATCTCAACCTTCCACTTGGGGTAACCAACGAGGGGCGAGAAGCCATCAAGCAAGTTTCTGGCGCCGTTGCCGGGGACTCCACTCTTCAAGATAGGGGAGTTGCACGCTATCTTTTATCTTTGCTTTTTAGTCTTGTTAGTTTACCTTTCAGTTTTTGCTTTAGTGTCCCTTACCAAAAATCACAAAAATAGTTATCTTGCCTGCTGCTGCTATGGGTTCCACCGACAACACCAAGTTGTGTGACTTCACTAGTCATAACAACAGTGACTTTATCTGCACGCCTATTGCTACACCTGCCACTTCAGCACCTTCTTATGAGATTAAACCTGCTTTACTGAACCTAGTTATGAAAGATCAATTCTCCGGTGCTGGAGATGATGCTGCTTTGCACTTAAATAATTTTGTTGAGCTCTGTGATATGCAAAAGTACAAAGAAGTAGATGGTGATATTGTTAAGCTTAAGCTTTTTCCTTTCTCCTTGAGAGGAGGAGCTAAAATCTGGTTTCAATCCTTGCCTAGGAATAGTATAGATTCTTGGGACAAGTGCAAGGATGCCTTTATTGGGAAGTACTATCCCCCTGCTAAAATTATCCAATTAAGGAGTAACATAATGAATTTTAAACAATTGGATAATGAACACGTTGCCCAAGCTTGGGAACGCATGAAATCTCTTGTCAAGAACTGCCCTACTCATGGTTTGACTACTTGGATGGTTATCCAAACTTTTTATGCAGGCTTGAACTTTACCTCGCGGAACTTGTTAGATTCGGACGCGGGAGGAACCTTTATGTCAACTACGCTTGGTGCTGCCACGGAACTTCTCGACGAGATGATGACCAATTATTCCTAATGGCACACCGAACGCGCTCCAACAGGTAGGAAGGTAAACTCTGTCGAGGAGATATCCTCCCTAAATGAAAAAGTTGACTTGATCATGTCTCTACTTTCCAAGCAATCTTCTATTGATCCTCATGATGTTCCTTTAAATTCTTTGATTGCTCAAGATCAAGTAGATGTGAACTTTATCTCTAGAAACAATTTCAATAACAATGCTTATAGGAGTAATTTTGGTAGCAACCCTAGACCGTTCCCATCTAATTCCTATGGGAACAACAATACTTATCCTAGCACCAAGAACTCCACTTCTGAACTAGAGATTATGCTTAAAGACTTCATCACTACCCAAAAGGCCTTCAATAAGAGTGTAGAAGAAAAACTAGACAAACTAGATAATCTCTCTTCGAAGGTAGACAATTTAGCCCATGAGGTAGAGTTGCTTAAAATTAGAACTTCTCCTCTTGAGGAGAGGAAGACCACTCCTATGAATGCTATTCAAGTGCAAATTAATGAAAACATTAGGATGATGGCTAAACTAAAAAAGAGATGGGCTAGAGAAAAGGAGGAAGAAGATAGAATTAAGAGCCTTCCTACCCACCACACTGTTGCTACTATCCAAGTTGTTGAGGATATCCAAACACTTAGCACCCAATGCACTCCTAGTCCCATTGGACCTATTAATGGTGATGCTATGACCTCAACCGTAGAAGAAGAAACTCCTATGACCATAGAAGCTACCAAACAAGTGAGCCTAAAGGACACCACTACCACTTTACTTGATAGTAGTGACCTTGATTTTGATAATTGCACCCTTTCTGAAGTTATTGGTTTTCTTCACAAGATGTCTAGAGATCCCCACACTAGCACACTTAATCTTGCCTTCACGGAGCATATCACTAATGCTCTTATCAAAGCTAGGGAGGAGAAGCCTAGGGTAGAAGCCTCCATACCTAGAAAGCTAGAAGATAGTTGGGATCCTATGATTAAAATTAAGTTGAATAACTTCTCTTGCTATGCTTTATGTGATGTTGGAGCTAGTACCTCCGTTATGCCCAAAAGAATGTACGATATGTTTGAATTGAAACCTTTTGATTCTTGTTCTTTTGGTGTTCGTCTTGTCGATTCTTCCGTAAAGAAACCTTTGGGGAAGATCGACGATGTTCTTATCATTGTCAATGACAATTATGTTCCCGTTGATTTTACTATTATGGATATTGAATGTGAACCTTCATGTCCAATTATTTTGGGACATCCTTTTCTTCGCACCGTTGGTGCTATCATTGACATGAAAGTGGGGAATATAAAAATCCAATTCCCTCTCAAGAAAGGGATGGAACACTTCCCTAGAAAGAAGATTAAGTTGCCTTTTGAGTCCGTTACACGGGCTAGCTATTCTCTTACTCTTGATAAAACTTGATCTTCTCTTTTTGCATCATGCCTAGCTTAAAGGCATAAAAGAAAGCGCTTTTGGGAGGCAGCCCACAACGAATTAGGTTTTATTTTGCTTTTGTTGTGTCTTGATGTTTTTTACTACAGTAGCATCATCATTGTATCTTTTCTTTTCAGCTTTGTGCCAAGTTTAGCCTCCGATTGCAAGAAAGTTCAAAAGTTGTGACGTGCTGTCCAGAAAACAGATTCTGTCCTTGGACAGAAAAATTCGAATAAAATCTCCAAATCATCTTTTTGATCTGAATTTTTTTGACAGCGTGCTCTATACAATTGGCTTTCGAGCGTCTGTTCTGAGTTTTTTGATTTGAGTTGCAGAAGTGCCCCGGAAAAATTATTTACTACCTGCTGGTCTATTTTTCACAGATTCTGTCCTGTTTTGCCTTTTCTTCGTTTTGCAAACCTTGAGCTTGCTTTTTCTTTGCAAAAACCTTTTGGCAATCTTGAGAAACAGTATCTCTTCAAGATTATCTTTATTTCCAGTAGGGAAAAAATATTTTATTGTGGGTACTAACCTCGCTAATCAGATTATGATGAGTTATGTATGAAGGGAGTTTTCAAGTGTGCGAGGGAAGATGATAAAAGAAGATTCAGGAGGGTCAAACGCTCAAGCTTGGGGATGCCCCCGTGCACCCCCAAGAAATAGTCAAGAAGACTCAAGCGTCTAAGCTTGGGGATGCCCCCATGCATCCCCTTCTCCATCAACAATTATCAGTTCGTCTTTCGTTCCACTATAATTTATCACTTCATGCGTTATGTGCTATGCTTGGAGCGTCTTGCTCTTAGTTTCTTTTTTTAGTTTTCTTTAGCTTTGCTTGCTATTAATAACAAGTTATAACCCAGCTTTCTTTGTGTGGGAGAGAAACACGCTCCACTTCAACCTAGAACACAACATAGGATTTTTCATGCTTATCTTTGTTGTGTGTGTTCTTTGTCTTTCCATAGTTGCTGTCATGTTTAGCTCTTAGTTTTCATGCTTTTCTTTTTAAAGAGCTTTTGTTTAGTTGGTTGCTGAACTCTCTTGAGTTTTCATGTTTATCTTGTTAAGATGCCTGTTGCACTGAGTTGTGTGTCTTAACTTAAAGTAGGTAACTGAGGTTGCTATTTAATTTTAGTACTAACTTGCAATAGTTTTGAGATATTGCCATGAGTAATGTCTGAACTTTTGGTGTCAAGAGCTTTAGCCTATTAGTGATAGATGTCGTATTTTGGGCAATCCGTGTTTATTTTCGAAAACCTACAAAATAGTTGAGAAATTTAGCTACTAGATGGATCACTAATCTTTGGAGGGATCGAATATTAGAGTACACTCACGTACCATGAGTCGAGGATGCGCAAGGATAACCAAACCCCCATACACTCCTCCTCGGGGTACTTGTCTCTTTGTGAACCTCCTAATTAGATTGAGAGTTACCGATAATAAGTGCATGAGTTCTTCGGACTAATGTGAGTATTCGAAAGTTGACACTTCCACCTAGCCATATTTTTCTAGCCTCTTCGGTACCGTGCATTGCCCTTTCTCACCTCGAGAGTTGGCGCATACTTTGCCGGTGCATCCAAATCCTTGGCACGATACGCTCTGTCATCATAAGCCTCATTATATCCTTCCTCAAAACAGCCACCATACCTACCTATCAAGGCATTTCCATAGCCTTTCCGAGATACATTGCCATGCAACATCCATCTTCTCATGACTTGATCTTCATGTCATACATGCTTTTTGCTTGATCGATGAGCCGCATGCTAGTTGGGCCTTGCCCTAATCATTGCTACATGACGCGCTAGTATCATTGCATATCCTGCTACACCGGCAGAGGCATACATTTGCATACATCATGATAGTTTCATTTTCTTTATGTTGAGTACTTTTGTAAAGTGTGAAAGATCTTCTATACTTCTTGTAATATATAGATTGTTGCCCCTAAAGTGAGGAAAAGATCCCAAAGAGGAAAAATCAAAAGATCCCAAAGAGGACAAATGAGAGTTAAATAGAAAGAGCCATTGAGGCCACAAAAAAATAAAAAAAAAGAGAAAAAAGAGAAAAAGAAATAAAAAGAGAGAAGGGGGCACACTACTATTCCTTTTGAGAGATCCACACTCGTACTCCATCTTATACCTTGCACTCCATAGAGATTATCATTCATGCATATAGCTATGTGGGGACCTTCACACTATAGAACTTGGCTTGTATATTCCAATGATGAGCCTCCTCAAAAGAGCTCTAGGTCTTCTTGAGCGAGCAAGTTGGATGCACCCCCACTAGTTCCATTGGAGAGCTTACCTTAGCTCATATGTGCATCCGTTGCATGGCAATCCCTACTCCTCACATCATATCTATCATTTGGCTTTCTCTCGCCTATGATTGTCCTCATTGATGTGAGCCTTTCACACCTTTTTTGTCTTCCCCCTCCATAATTTTTCTCTCTTTGCCATCCTAAGTGTCAACTTTCTTGCTTACGCTCATCCATTGCATGAGTGCTCAAAATATCGAAAGGGAGTGGATCATTTTGACTTGTACCTGGCTAGTGGTCTGGGGATGAGTCAAGATAAGATTCCAAAGAAGACCAAGTGTGAAACTTTAGTAGATTAAGTTCTCAACAATACAAAAACTATGTTTTACTCTCTCGTATATCCCTATCCCCTTTCTTGCACGCAAACACCATTTGGAGACATTCGAGTCACGGACAGCGAGAGCTCTTGCACCTTTATGTTCTTATGTTGCTTGTTACAATGCTAATATAGACTCTTGCTTGTTATGACTTGAATTGAATTACATGCCTTGATTGCTTTACTTAAAAAGTTCTTATATGGTTGATAGCATGTCACCACAGAAATTATGCTTGTTATCATTTACCTACTCGAGGACGAGCAGGAATTAAGCTTGGGGATGTTGATACGTCCAAAACGTATCTATAATTTCTGCTTGCTCCATGCTTCTTTTGTGTGATATTGCTATGATATTGATGCACTTCCATGCACTTTAGATCATATTTGGACTAACCTATTAACTCAGTGCACCACGGTGCCAGTTCCTGTTTTCTGCTGTTTTTCTATTTCAGGTTCCCCCCATATTAAAAGTGCTCCAAAAATTCCAGGAAAAATATAGGAAAAATCAGCGTACAGGAAGCTTCGCGAAGAACCAAAGATGGGCCAGAGGGGAGCCAGGGGAGGCCCAGGCGGCCACCTGGCGCGGCCCCACCCCTGGCCGCGCCAGGAGGGCGCCTGGGGCCCCTGCTCCGCCTCTGGCTGCCCCCCTTCGCCTATATATCCCTCTCGTCCCGAAACCCTCGAGGACAGAACCCTTTTTCGCGATCTCGCCTCTGTTCTGCCGCCGCAGCGCTTCCAAGATCGGGAGCATCAGGAGAACTCTTCCCGGCACCCTGCCGGAGGGGAGAACCACCACCGGGAGCTTCTCCACCACCATGGACGCTTCCCCGATGAGTCGTGAGTAGTCCACCTTAGACCATGGGTCCATGATCAGTAACTATGTGATGTTCTCCTCCCCTCTTTGCTCTTCATGGTTTAGACCTCGTGAGCTGCCCTACATGATCGAGGCACATATGTAATCTTTCTGCTGTTGCTTTGCTGAGTTTGCTGGGATCTGATGGATTATGAGACTATGTTCAGATTATGTTTGAGTAATATATTTGATTCACCTCTTTTATATCTTTGTTCTTGAGTAATTCTTGCATGTTCTCCATTGCTGTTTATTGCTTTGGCCAAGTAGTAGGTAGTAACTCCAAGAGGGAGCGTTATGCTTGATTGTGGGTTCATGCCCCCTGATGACTAGCTTGAGTGACAGAAACATGAGTCTAGGGGATGTGACGTTGCCACAAGGGAGAAAACAACGGTGCTTGTACTTGCGGGTGCAAGGATTGTTTACTTTACGCAAAGTTCTTTTAATGCAGTTGTCTGTTGCTTTGAGTTTACACTTTGGGTGGGATTCGCAACTTAATACCAGCGAGATGTTCTGGATAGATATCTCAAGGTGGATGATTAGTAGTAGATGCAGATGGATTTTGGTCTACTTGCCTTGGTGTACCGCCCATGCTTTTGAGCCTCTACCTTTCTTTGCAGCATAGTTAGCATTTGTTTGCGCACATAATCCTGTCAATTGTCCAGCTGTAATTTGTTTACCTCGCTTTGCTGTTTTATCGTCTTTTGGGAGAGAGACATCACTAGTGAACATCATGGGACCCCGGTCCATATTACCACCGCTGATTACACCTTCTATTTACTTCCTGTTTTTATTTCCTAGTTGCAGTCATAGCTATCATTATTATCTCTTGTGTTTGATCCTTTGTAAACAACAAGGCCGGAGGGATTGACAACCTCTCTGTACTCGTTGGGAGCAAAGTTATCTGTATCTGTGTGCAGGTCCCGTCAACCGCTAAGTCTGGCGCCGTTGACACCTACTTGTCGACCCTCGGAGTCTCACGGGATTCGATCCTTGGTATCTTTGCCAAGGGAAATTTGCTGCTATGCTACATCTCAACCTTCCACTTGGGGTAACCAACGAGGGGCGAGAAGCCATCACTTGGCTTTAGGTTCAATCTTGCGGTGTCCTTGGCCAGTGACAGTAGGGGCATCAAGGCACGTATTGTATTGTTGCCATCGAGGATAAAAGATGGGGTTTTCATCATATTGCTTGAGTTTATCCCTCTACATCATGTCATCTTTCTTAAGGCGTTACTCTGTTCGTATGAACTCAATACACTAGATGCATGCTGGATAGCGTTCGATGTGTGGAGTAATAGTAGTTTATGCAGGCAAGAGTTGGTCTACTTGTCTCGAACATGATGCCTATATACAATGATCATGCCTAGATAGTCTCATAATTATTCGCTTTTCTATCAATTGCTCGATAGTAATTTGTTTACCCGCCGTAGAATATCGCTATCATGAGAGAAGACACTAGAGAAAACTATGGCCCCCGGGTCTATCTTTATCATATTACTTTTCCGTCAACTAGCCAATTTCTACCGCTGTTGTTTATTTGCTTTCTTTACTTTCTGTTTCTATACCAAAAATACTAAAAATATAAACTATCATCTCTATCAGATCTCACTCTCGTAAGTGACCATAAAGGGATTGACAACCCCTTATCGTGTTGGCTGCGAAGTTCTTATTTGTTTGTGTAGGTGCGAGGGACTGGCGCGTGGTCTCCTACTGGATTGATACCTTGGTTCTCAAAAACTGAGGGATATACTTACGCTACTGTGTTGCATCTCCCTTTCGTCTTCGAGGGAATACAATGCAAGCTCAAGAGGTAGCAAGAAGAATTTATGGCGCCGTTGCCAGGGAGGCTTACGCAAAAGTCATATACCAAGTACCTATCACGAACCCTTATCATTCGCATTACATTTATTTTCCTCTCGTTTTCCTCTCCCCCACTTCACATTTGCCGTTTTATTCGCCCTTCTTCCGCCGTGTGTTTCTCGTTCGCTTGCCTCCTCTTTGCTTGTGTGTGTTGGATTGCTTGCTTGTCATTATGGCTAGCCCCTTATCCGCTCCTTCTTCTCCCGGGTTTGAAGTACTTCACTTCAAGCAAAGGCAAGTAGAAAACTTAAAAGATGCTTGGTTTAGGATGATGGAATCTTATCGTAAGTGCACCTTAGAAGTGAATTTTAGAATCCTGCTTCGCAATTTTTATGTTGGATTGAATATGTCTCATAGACAACTCTTGGATTGCGTTGCCAAAGGAAATTTTATCGAAATTGATCCTAGTTTCGCGCATGAAATCATAGAGGGAATAGTGGGAACACTACCTCCCCAAAAAGAGTCAAACTCAACCCCGGAAGGGACGCAAGTTTTTGAGAAAATTTGCAAAGTAACGAAAATATTACAAAAATCTCTTGAACCTCTTAAGAGTGTTAGTGGGAATCTCCACCGCATGAATATGTTGATTACTCTTTGCAATAAGCGGTCGGATGCTTTAGATCTTAAGATTTCTGAATATGAAGGGAAACGTAAAGAACCTCCCGGATTCGAGCTTGACACTATTAAAAGGGTAAAGACCAAAGATGGCAATACCTAGATCTATCTCGTATCGTGCCTAGCTAGGGGCGTAAAACGATAGCGCTTGTTGGGAGGCAACCCAATTTTATGATTTTTTTTGTTTTTGATGCTGTTAGGGAATAAATTTTGCATCTAGCCTCTGATTAGATGTGTTTTCATGTTTTGTTTAGTGTTTGTGCCAAGTAGAACCTTTGGTAAGACTTGTGTGAAGTTTATTTGATCTTGCTGTGAAAACAGAATCGTTAGTTCTCGCTAAAGCAGTCTTCAGATTTTACTGGAGCGTGATTTTTAGTTGATTCTTTTTGATGCTGATTGGTAGACAAATTGAGAAAATTTAAGAATTTAGTTTGAATTTTTTGGAGTTCCACAAGTAGGAGAACCCAGCAGATTACTACAGGATGTTCTGTTTTTGACAGATTCTGTTTTTCGTGTGTTGTTTGCTTATTCCGATGCATCTATGAGTAATATTGGAGGATATGAATCATAGAAAACTTGGAGTACAGTAGGTTTAACACCAATATAAAAATGAATGAATTCCTTGCTGTACCTTTGAGTGGTGGTTTGCTTTCTCTTACTAACGGAGCTCACGAGAATTTTCGTCTAAGTTTGGTGTTGTGAAGTTTTCAAGTTTTGAGTATCGCTTTGATGGACTATGGAACAAGGAGTAGCAAAGGCCTAAGCTTGGGGATGCCCATGGCACCCCAAGTAAATTCAAGATAATCAAAAGCCTAAGCTTGGGAATGCCTCGGGAAGGCATCCCCTCTTTCGTCTTCATCCATCGTTAACTATACTTGGAGCTATATTTTTATTTGCAACATGCTATGTGTTTTGCTTGGAGCGTCTTGTATAATTTGAGTCTTCGCTTGTTAGTTTGCCACAATCATCCTTGCTGGACACACCTATTTGAGAGAGTTAAATATGCCCTAGTAATTATTAGAACACTCTATATGCTTCACTTATATCTTTTGAGTTGAATAGTTTTTGCTCTAAGTGCTCCACTTATATCTTTTAGAGCACGGTGGTGGTAATATTTTGTAAAAATTGTTGAACTCTCATGCTTCACTTAGATCTATTTGAGAGTCTATTAAAACAGCATGGTAAAGTGTTTAGGCTAAAGAAACTAGTCTTCACATGATAAACATCCAATGTCAATGTAGTAAAAAAATTCATACCAAGTGCATTGAGTAGAAAGAGATGTTGGATGCTTGATAATTGGTTTGAGGCATGAGGATAGTGATATTAGAGTCATGCTAGTGGAGTAATTATGAAATTGATAAATATTTGTGTTAAGGTTGGTGATTCCCGTAGCATGCACGTATGGTGAACCGTTATGTGACTAAGTTAAAGCATGAGGTATTTGTAGAGTGTCAACCTCTGTGTGGAGGTCGGGGGCGCGCGATGGTTAACTCCTACCAACCTCCCCCCTAGGGGCATGCGTTGATTGCTTTGTTTTGATGACTCGTAGATTTTTGCAATAAGTATATGAGTTCTTATGACTAATGTTGAGTCCATGGATTATACGCACTCTCACCCTTCCACCATTGCTAGCCTCTCTTGTACCGCGCAACTTTCACCGGTGCCATAAACCCACTATATATCCTTCCTCAAAACAGCCACCATATTGTTCCTCAAAACAGCCACCATACCTACCTATCATGGCATATATTGCCATGCAACTTTCCACCGTTCCGTTTATATGACACACATCATATTGTCATATTGCCATTGCATGATCATGTAGTTGACATCGTACTTGTGGCAAGGCCACCATGCATAATTTTTATACATGTCACTCTTGTTTCATAGCACATACCGGTACACCGCCGGAGGCATTCATATAGAGTCATACTTTGTTGTTGTAGTATCGAGTTGTAATCTTGTGTTGTAATGAAAGTGTGATGATCATCATTTATAGAGCATTGTCCCATGGGAGGAAAGGTTGAATCTATAAAGCCCCTCCGCAAAAAAAGGAAAAAAAGGAAGAAAGGCCAAAGAAAAAAAGGCCCAAAAAAAGAAAAAAAAGAAAAAGAAAAAAAAAGGAAAAAACGGGACAATTGCTACTATCCTTTTCCACACTTGTACTTCAAAGTAGCACCATGTTCTTCATTGTAGAGAGTCTCATGTTTAGTCACTTTCATATACTAGTGGGAATTTTCGTTATAGAACTTGGCTTGTATATTCCAACGATGGGCTTCCTCAAGTTGGATGCACACCCACTAGTTACCTTTGTTGAGCTTTCATTCATATTTAGCTCTACTGCATCCGTTGCATGGCAATCCCTACTCACTCACATTGATATCCATTGATGGGCATCTCCATAGCCCGTTGATACGCCTAGTCGACGTGAGACTATCTCCCTCTTTTTGTCTTCTCCACAACCACCTCTATTCCACCCATAGTGCTATGTCCATGGCTCACGTTCATGTATTGCGTGAAAGTTGACAGGTTTGAAAAGATAGAACGTGAAAACAAATAATTGGCTGAAATCGGGGTTGTGCATGATATGAATATTTTGTGTGATAATAAGGGAGCATAGCCAACACTATATGATTCTGTAGGGATAACTTTCTTTAGCCATAGAATTTTGAGAAGACGTGATTGCTTTGTTAGTATTGCTTGAAGTATTGTTATTTCTTATGTCAATATAGACTTTTATCTTGAATCTTTCAGATCTGAACATTCATGCCACAATTAAGAGAATTACATTGAAAAACTATATTGTTAGCATTCCACGTCAAAAATTCTTTCTTTATCATTTACCTACTCGAGGACGAGTAGGAATTAAGCTTGGGGATGCCTGATACGTCTCCAACGTATCTATAATTTTTGATTGTTCCATGCTATTATTTATGAAGTCTTAGATGTTTGATGGGCTTTATCATTCACTTTTATATCATTTTTGGGACTAACCTACTAACCCAAAGGCCCTGTCCATATTGCTGTTTTTTTTGCCTATTTCAGGGTTTTGCAGAAAAGGAATATCAAACGGAGTCCAAACAGAATGAAACCTTCGCAGGAGATATTTTTGGGGGAAATCACGCAAGATAAACTTCGGGGCCAAGCCAGAGGATAGGGGGCCCACCCTCGAGGGTGGGGGGCGCGCCTGTAATGCCCCGGATGTAATACTTTCCCTTTTGGGCATATGATATATCTCCGGCTTCATCTATTCCATTCCGGGTTCTTTGTCTTTCGGGTTTTCATTGTTTTGTTGCGTGCGTGTGTGGCATTCATTCATATCATATAGTCATGTGCATCGCATTGCATTTGTGTTGTCGTTTGCATCCGGTTCCACGTGTTCCTTCCCGTTGTCCGTTTCGCGTTCCGGAGCTCCCTCACGTGTCCGTGGCGTCCCGTAGGCCTACTTTGGTGTTTGGCCGTGTAACGTTACTGGTTTGGCGCGAGACTTGCCGTGTGTTGTTGTTTTGGTGTGTGTAACCCGCCTGTCAAATCTCGTCGCGTTTCGAGTCCGTTTGCTACCCCAACAGTTATTCTCGTGGGCTCAAAGTGCCTCCACTTTGAGGCCCAAGGCACCCCTCCAACAGCCAACCAACCACTCCTAGCCACTTCTATCATCTAGGCCATCCAAATCTTATCCTGTGGCCGAAAACCGCACTCCATTTGGACAACCCTAGCTACTTGTGCCTATATATTTGTCCACTCCCCCAAATGTGTGCCCCAAAACAAGGAAACCCTAGACCTCTCCTTCTTCCACCTCCAGCCACCAGCCACCTCGCCGGAGTTCCGCCGGAATCTCGCCGGAGTTCGCCGAAAAACCACCATCTCGCCGGAATACTCCTCTCCACCACCTCCTCACCATCAACCTCACCACCAACCTCCCTCCGGCCCCTTTTTCTCATCCGCACCGCAGCCGGGGTCAGGCCGCCTCCACCCTCGGCCGGCCAGGCCCCACCGGCCCTGCCTCTCCATCTTCCAGCCGCCGCCGGCGCGTGCTCAGGAGGAGCCGCCGCCGCCACATCGAGGGGATCGGGAACCCCGATCTCGATCTGCGCAGGCCGCCAGCCTAGCGCGTGCGGGCCGTCACCGCCAGGCCCAGTTCCCCGATCCGTGGGTGGGCCGCCTCCCTTCATCCGCCAGATCCCGTTCGCCCCGATCGCCGTTGACCGCCTCCCGCTCGCTGGGCCTCTCCAGCCGCCGCTCGCTGGGCCTCTCCAGCCGCCGCTAGGGCCGCTCCCCCGCGCCAGGCTTCCGCCCCGCGTCGGACGCCTCCGCTCCGCCTGGCCCAGCGCGGGCCAGATCCCGTTCGCCAGCGCCAGCAGCACCTGGGCCTCCAGCTGCTTCGCCCCAGGCCGGCGCCCAGGCTTCGCGAGCCGCTCGCCTCCCAGGCCCGAGGCCGCGTCGCGCCGCCGCTCGCAGGCCCGAGCCGAGGCCCGAGCCGCGCCTCTCCATCCACTTCGGCCCGGTCGCCAGCGCCGCGACCCGTCTCCAGATTTGGCTCGAGCCCGTTTGACCCAGATCTAGATTATTTCAAATTCCCTAAGTCCCTGTGTTTTGTTGTGTCTGATGTAATATTGGATCTGTGATAACTTCTTGTGTGTTGCTCCGATTTGCGCAAATGACATGTCCAGACGTTCGTGGTGACTAGCACTACGATTCATTCCATTGTGCCATGCATGTTTGAGATCATCTAGATGCTTATTTTTCTGTTGCAAGAGTGCATCCCGATATAAACTGCTGCTATGTGTTGTTTTTATGCCATCTTTGCATAGTGATATCTTTTAGCTCGTTAGTCCGAATGATGCAAATGACATGTCCACGTGTTCGTCTTGCCATGCTCTACATGTTGTTTGTGTTAGGTTGCATGATAGATTTAATCTTGCCATGTTTAGCTCCGTTGCAAAGTGCCATGTGGCTGTGATGTTGTTTTACTGGTTATGAGATGCCATCTTGTTGAGCTCATTGCTATCGTTGTGTTTATCTCCATTATGCATGCTTGTATGTTTCGGAATCACCATTATGTGTACTTTGATGTGGTGCTTACCACTTGCCATGTTTAGTTTCGAGGTGACTTAAACTTGCTCTCGTAGATGCCATGATGAAACTGCTCTTTTAACACTTAGTGGATTTTCACTAAGTCTGGAATCTGTAATGTTCCGATGCCATGTTTGCGTGCTGTTCTAGGACAAACCATGATAGTTTTGGAGTGACTCTTGTTGGTTCCTTGTAGTATATAATGTTGGCTATCCATTCATGTTATCACATGCTTATTTGAGTGGCTGTAGCATAGTTAACTTTTGCTCCAAAGTTGCAATAAATTACTGTTGTTAGAATTTTGTTGTCAAGTTCAATATGTCCAAGCTTGTTGCTATTGATCCGTGGCTCCTTTGGGGGTGCACCTTTGGACTTATTTGCTGTAGGATATGTCTAGTTTATGTTCATGCTCTTTGCCATGATGTTTGAGTGCTGTAGCTTCTTTATCTAGTGCTCCGAAGTTGCTATGTTGCTGTAATTTTCAGCTTTTGCCTATTTCTTGTTTCGGGCATAACTTTTAGCCCGTAGCTCCGATTTCAGCGAGTCTTATATGAAACTTGATTGATTTTCTGTGTAGATTCATAATCTCCTATTGTTATCATGTTTTGAAGCTTTTGCTGGAATGCTTATTTTCCGTGCTCCGTGTGCTTCCTTAGTGCATCCATCATGCATCCATCATTTTTGTGTGCGCATTGCATCTTGTTGATTTGTGCCTTGTGTGATTGTATTGTTTAGAGCCGGAAGCTGAGACCGAGTACGAGTACGAGCACGAGGTTACCAACGAGGTTGAGCACGAGGACCCTTCTTACGATCCGAACGACAACTCTTCAGGCAAGATGACCGGACCCCGATAACATTACTATCTTTGCCTATTGCTAGTAGTTCCGCTCTATAGTTTTGCCTCGATGCCCATGTCTTTCTTGTCAGCCTCCTACTTGTAACCATGACCATGTCTAACCACCCTACCTATGCAAACCGTTGATTGGCTAAGTACGCTAAGCTCAGCCCTTCTTATAGCATTGCTAGTTGCAGGTGAAGTTCGAAGATGCTTGCTTCATGTTGAAGTTTTGTTGGGTTATATCACACTATATAATTACTAAATGAAATCATCTATATATTGGCAAGGGTGGAAGGCTAAGCCTTTTGCTTGGTGATTTGTTCCACTCATGCCGCTAGGAACCGTTTAAACTGGTGTTATGTTCCTTGATTATGCGTTCCTCACACGGTTGGGGTTTATGGGACCCCCTCGATAAACCGCTAAGTGCTAAGTCTTTTCCAGCAAGTCCCAACATTGGTACTATTTGCCTAATAACTAATAAAACTTGCATAGGGAGTAATTAACCCTCTTTCTTAATTCAACAACCCGGGCCAGTGCTCCACATGAGTGTTGGTCCAAACTGGGGGTTACGCGGGGCCACCTCAAGGTAACTCAAGGTTTGGTAAAAACCTGTGGGATCACCCATCCGGTCGTGGCCTGAGACGAGATAGGCGCGGCTACTATTAGGGTGTCGGCACGCCGGGAGGATTTGTTGGATTAGCCTTACCTTAGTTCGGAGTATCTTGAGCACGGGATTCCGAGAATAGTCGGGTCTTCCCACTTTGGAGTTGCGACTCCGCGGATCGTGGGCTTGTCATGGGCCAAGTTGGAACACCCCTGCAGGGTTATGAACTTTCGAAAGACGTGCCCGCGGTTATGTGGCAGATGGGAGCTTGTTAATATCCGGTTGTAGATAACTTGACACAATGTTCCAATACACTACCAGCGTGTGTACCGTGACTGTCAATTTCCGAATAGGGATTCGGGAGTTGAACACGGTGGGGTTATGTTTGTTGAGCTTTAGCTAGGATCACTTCGTGATCATCTCTCGACCGAGGCACTTCTCTTCTCGCACTCTTTCACGTAAGCTAGTGCTAGTTGCTGCTGCAGACACTTATTCTTTTCTTCAGCCTTATCCTCTCCCAAGGCTTAAATAGTCTTGTTACCCGAGAACGGGATTGCTGAGTCCTCTGTGGCTCACAGTTACTTCACCACACCAGATCCAGGTCCGATGTTGAGCTATCCAGGTGATGGCACCGAGCTCGACTGGGAGTATGACGAGGAGCGTAGTCGATACTATGTTCGTTATCCTGATGATCAGTAGTGGAGACTTCTACTAGGATTCGATCCGACCTGTGGATTTAAATTATGTTTGGTACCTTGTCATTTGGATTTTACCCTTAGAGGGCTGTGATGTTTTATTGAATGATGATTTGAACATGTATTGTATTTGTGTGACGTGGCGATTGTAAGCCAACTATTTTATGTTTTCCATCCCCATCTTTTACATGAGTTGTGCAAAGATACCAGACTTGCGATCATTCCAGCATGGGGTTATGTCTCTAAGTCGTGCCTCGACACGTAGGAGATATAGTCCCATCCTGGGCATTACAAGTTGGTATTCAGAGCCTTCTCCGACCTAGGAGCCCCCACTGATTGATCGAATCGTTGACGGTCGAGTCTAGGCACACACTGAAAACATTTTGAGTCCTATATTTATATCGGAGAGTAGGATTTCTTTGCTTCTCATCCCCTTTCTCTCTGGTGAGGACTCCTGACGACTACTCTTGCCTCTTCTACTTTCAAAAATTGCACCAAATTTTTTTTAGGAATCTCGCGAGTATTCTGGGATTGTTTCGATGTTCTTGTGATGAGAATATTGTTCTCGATGCCTCCTGACATTAGGGGTTGTGGCAGTGTCCCGGGGAGTTGAGCTTCGGGGTATTGTCGTCACAAGCATATCACGGCAGTACTAAATACTTAAGACGGCCGACATTGAAAATCTCTCCTATACGGTTAGTGGCAAGATAACCCCGACATCACCCAGTACTGGGGAGGTAGTTCGGGAGTATTGCCATAGCTTGTTATAGTGGATGCTTTTCGAAGGTCCGAGGTAGACAGTTTCCGAGAAAGACTGGTTATGTGTTGAAGGATGGATACAGCTGGATGTAGGTTTAGAGTTGATTGCGCGGTGCTTCCCCTGTATCCCCAACACCTGATTGCATAACTGGAATCTTTCGGAAATTAATAGGTGGGTTTATCCAGTAGATCGTAGGCATTCTTCCAACGAATGCAGGTTAGCGAGTTCGGGGTTCTACATTGAGAGAAGTGGTCTATGACCGATGTTCCGATCGGGAGTTGCATCTTAAAGGGTCCTTGGCTATGCTGATCCGGGGATTGCAAAACCCTTTCGTAACGCGTTCATATGCTTTCAGCACGAAGATGTTAGAACGAAGCTCCTATCTTGTGTTTGTTCCCGTCTGTACCTTGTTGTTTTTTTCTTATTTACCTTTTATCCCCTATGTGGCTTCTCATGAAGATTGATGTTATCATTTAACTGAGAATTTCATTCGTTCCTCTTGTTCGAATGATTTCATTCGTTCCTATTGTTCGAATGATTATTGTGAAGACTTGTTGCAATTCATTCCATTGATTCAGCTTATACCTTTTGTCAATCAATTGCTGATTCGTGGTCATCTCTTTCAGGATGGCTCCGAAAAGGGTTCCGAACGCTAACCCAGAGGGTGAAGACGTCCCAGATCGCCCTCCTTCCCCTCCTCCTCCGTCTGAGGCTTGGAGAGCGATTATGCAGACTACAGCTCAGAACACCCAGATGTTGATGCAGATGATGCAGCAGATGCAAGCTAATCAAGCTAATCAGGGTGTTCCAGGGAATCAAGGCAACTTCTTCAACCAGCAGCACCATGCTACGCTCAACCAGTTCTTGGCCAATAATCCAAAAGCTTTCAGTTACTGTGTCGACCCTCTTGATGCTGAAGATTGGATCACCGACATAAAGAAGCATTTTGAGTGCAGTAACGTGAAGGAAGAGGATTATGTGAAGTTTGCAGCCTTCCAACTCAAAGACCAAGCAGCTGACTGGTGGCAGCAGTACAAAGACTCTAGGCCAGGTCGTGTGATCTCTTGGGAGGATTTTTGCAAAGACTTTCGCTCTCACCACATTCCTACAAGTGTCATCGAGGGTATGCGTGAGCAATTCCGCAACCTGAAGCAGGGCTCTATGACAGTCTATCAGTATAATGTCAAGTTCCAAAACCTCGCCCGCTATGCTAAGCAAGACATTCCTGACGCCAAGAGCAAAATCTATCAGTTTCGTGGTGGTCTCAAAGATGAACTTCAACTTGCTCTCACCTTGTTCGAGCCCGATGAGTTCGACAAATTCTATAACATGGCTTTGAAACAAGAGGCAGCTCAGCTTAAGATGGAGGCTTCTAAAAAGAGGATTCGAGATGCCGTTCACTCTTCCTCATCGTCTCAGATGATCTCGAAGCAACAGAAATTTTGGCTTCCTCCTCCTCCAGTGATTCGAGCTCCCTACAACAACTCCAACAGCAACAAGAACTCTAGTGGACGTGGTTTCTCCCACCCACCCAACCCGAGCAACCAGTCGAAGAACCAGTTTCAGTCTCAAGGCTCCAAGTCAAGTGGTTCTCATTTCCGTCCTCTCTCAGAGGTGACTTGCAACAAATGCACTCAGAAAGGTCACTATGCCAACAGATGTCCGAACCCGAAGCGCCTTCCACCTCCTCCACCTGTGAGTTCAGCTATTGTCAAGCATAATCCAAAGTCTGCAAGGGTCAATCTGATGAATGCAGCGCAAGCGGATAATTCTTCTGATGTCATTTTGGGTAACCTTCCAGTTAACTCTATCCCTGCTAAAGTGTTGTTTGATTCAGGTGCTACATGCTCTTTCATGTCTCAACCATTTGCATCCAAGTACAATGTTGATATCAAAAGTTTGCCAAGGGAGTTATCAGTTGTTTCTTCGGGTAGATTGATGCATTCTCGTATATATCCTCCGGATGTTTCTATTCGCATGGGTGATTATCGATTTTTGGCTTCTCCGGTGGTTCTTGGTAATTCCGACATTGACCTCATCCTCGGAATGGATTGGCTTTCTCAGCATGATGCTCACATTGATTGTGCACAGAAAGAAGTCAAGATGACTCATCCTGATGAAGATGTGATTATCTTCGCCTCCAGGGATAACACTATCAGGCTTTTCTCTCTCAATGATAAGGGCGAAATTAATGCAATCTCTCAAATTCCGGTGGTGAACGAATATCAAGACGTCTTTCCTGAAGAACTTCCAGGCATGCCTCCACACCGTCAGGTGGAGTTTGTCATTGAACTCGAGCCGGGTACTGAGCCAGCATGTCGGCGTCCGTACAAGCTCTCTCCTAAAGAATTGAAGGAATTGAAAAAGCAGCTGGATGAACAGGAGCGCATGGGTCTCATCAGGCCTAGTACGTCTCCTTGGGGTTGTGGTGTCTTATTTGTCAAGAAGAAAGATGGCACGGAGCGTCTCTGCGTCGATTACCGGCCATTGAACAAGAAGACGATAAAGAACAAGTATCCGCTCCCCAACATCAACGAACTCTTCGAGCAGCTCAAAGGAGCCAAAGTGTTCTCTAAGCTCGACCTCCGAATGGGCTATCATCAAATTCACATTCGCGAGAAAGACATTCCCAAGACTGCTTTCAGAACGAGTTTCGGTTCATACGAGTATACCGTCATGTCCTTTGGTCTCGCCAATGCTCCTCCTACCTTCTCGAGGATGATGCACTACATCTTCAACCCCTATACCGGCGAGTTTGTGCTTGTGTATCTGGATGATATTCTGGTGTTTTCCAAGAATGAAGAATATCACGAAAAGCACTTACGTCTGGTTCTTGATCGACTCCGTGAACATAAGTTCTATGCCAAGTTCTCCAAGTGCGAATTTTGGCTCGATAAGGTTTTGTACCTGGGCCATATTATCTCAGCTGACGGTATTGCGGTAAATCCCGAGAAAGTTGAAGCAATTGTCAACTGGGAAGCTCCTCAGAACGTCAAGCAACTCCGAAGTTTTCTGGGTCTTGCCAGCTATTGCAGAAGGTTCGTTGAGAACTTCTCCAAGATTGCCAAGCCTCTTTCCAACTTGCTTCAGAAGAATGTCAAATACTTTTGGTCTCCAGAGTGTGAAGTGGCATTCAAAACTCTCAAAGAAAAGCTTGTCTCTGCTCCAGTTCTAACTCCTCCAGATGAATCCAAGCCCTATGAAGTATTCTGTGATGCTTCTCTTCAAGGACTTGGTGGTGTGCTTATGCAAGATAAGAGAATTGTGGCATACACTTCTCGTCAGCTGAAGCCAAGTGAGAAGAACTACCCCACACATGATCTCGAACTAGCAGCTGTGGTACATGCTTTGATTACGTGGAGACATCTGTTGTTGGGCAGAAAAGTCGACATCTTCACTGATCACAAGAGCTTGAAGTACATCTTCACACAGCCGAATCTGAACCTCTGCCAGACTCGTTGGGTTGAAATGATCCAAGAGTATGATCCCAGCATTGAATACACTCCTGGCAAGGCGAATGTGATTGCAGATGCTTTGAGCAGAAAGGCATATTGCAACAGCCTTCTTATCAAGCTGTTCCAGCCTAAGCTTTGTGAAGCATTCAGGAAGCTCAACCTTCAAGTTGTTCCGCATGGTTTTCTTGCAAATCTTCAAGTTGCTCCCACCTTGGAAGATCAGGTCCGTGAGGCCCAACTCAGTGATGCCATGGTGCAGAAGGTGAAACATGGTATTGCAAAGGGCACTCCTAAATACAAGTGCTTTTGTGTTGATGAGAGAGATACCTTGTTCTTCGAGGACAGACTCGTTGTTCCCAAAGGTGATCTCAGGAAGCTCATAATGGAAGAAGCACATGATTCTCTCCTTTCCATTCATCCTGGCAGTTCCAAGATGTACCAAGACCTCAAGCAATCTTACTGGTGGACACGCATGAAAAGGGAGATTGCCCAATTCGTGAATGAATGTGATGTTTGCAGAAGAGTGAAAGCAGAACATCAACGTCCAGCCGGTCTTCTCCAACCTCTTCCTATTCCCGAGTGGAAATTCGACCACATTGAAATGGATTTCGTCACTGGTTTTCCTAAGTCCAAGCGAGGGAATGATTCTATCTTCGTGGTGATTGACAAGCTCACCAAAGTCGCTCACTTCCTTCCAGTCAAAGAATCCATCAATGCAGCTCAATTGGCAGAGTTGTACACTTCCAGAATTGTGTCCTTACATGGCATTCCTCAAGTTATCTCCTCAGACCGTGGAAGTTTGTTCACATCCAAATTCTGGGACTCCTTTCAGTCCGCCATGGGCACTAAGATCAGGTTCAGCAATGCTTTTCACCCTCAGACTAGTGGTCAAGTCGAGCGAGTGAATCAGATTCTAGAAGACATGCTCAGAGCCTGTGTCATATCTTTTGGCATGAAATGGGAAGACTGCCTTCCAATTGCCGAGTTCTCTTACAACAACAGCTTTCAAGCAAGTGCCGGCAAAGCTCCGTTTGAAATCCTCTATGGCAGAAAGTGCCGTACCCCTCTCAACTGGTCTGAAACAGGTGAACGTCAACTTCTTGGCAATGACTTGATCTCAGAAGCTGAAGAAATATGCAAAGTCATACGTGAGAATCTCAAGGCCGCTCAGTCGCGTCAGAAGAGCTACTATGACGGCAAGCATCGTGATTTGGCCTTCAACATTGGTGATCATGTCTATCTCCGTGTTTCTCCGATGAAAGGCACACAAAGATTCGGTATCAAAGGAAAGCTTGCTCCTAGATATGTCGGGCCTTTCAAGATTCTTGGCAAAAGAGGCGATCTAGCCTATCAACTTGAGCTCCCTTCCAACTTCGCCAATGTTCATGATGTGTTCCATGTGTCCCAACTCCGCAAATGCTTCAAGGCACCTGAACGCATGATTCCGTTTGAAGAGATTGATCTTCAACAAGATCTGTCCTACCGAGAGCATCCCGTTGCTATTCTCGAAGAAACCAAATGCAAGACCCACAACAAGTCCATCAAATTTCTGAAAGTCAAGTGGTCACATCACACCGACCGAGAAGCTACGTGGGAACGAGAAGATCATCTTCGTTCCGAGTACCCTTCCTTTTTCCAGTCCTAGATCTCGGGACGAGATCTTTTTGTAGTAGAGGAGAGTTGTAATGCCCCGGATGTAATACTTTCCCTTTTGGGCATATGATATATCTCCGGCTTCATCTATTCCATTCCAGATTCTTTGTCTTTCGGGTTTTCGTCGTTTTGTTGCGTGCATGTGTGGCATTCATTCATATCATATAGTCATGTGCATCGCATTGCATTTGTGTTGTCGTTTGCATCCGGTTCCACGCGTTCCTTCCTGTTGTCCGTTTCGCGTTTCGGAGCTCCCTCACGTGTCCGTGGCATCCCGTAGGCCTACTTTGGTGTTTGGCCGTGTAACGTTACCGGTTTGGCGCGAGACTTGTCGTGTGTTGTTGTTTTGGTGTGTGTAACCCGCCTGTCAAATCTCGTCGCGTTTCGAGTCCGTTTGCTACCCCAACAGTTATTCTCGTGGGCTCAAAGCCTCCACTTTGAGGCCCAAGGCACCCCTCAAACAGCCCACCAACCACTCCTAGCCACTTCTATCATCTAGGCCATCCAAATCTGATCCTGTGGTCGAAAACCGCACTCCATTTGGACAACCCTAGCTACTTGTGCCTATATATTTGTCCACTCCCCCAAATTTGTGCCCCAAAACAAGGAAACCCTAGACCTCTCCTTCTTCCACCTCCAGGCACCAGCCACCTCGCCGGAGTTCTGCCGGAATCTCGCCGGAGTTCGCCGGAAAACCACCATCTCGCCGGAATACTCCTCTCCACCACCTCCTCACCATCAACCTCACCACCAACCTCCCTCCGGCCCCTTTTTCTCATCCGCACGGGTCAGGCCGCCTCCACCCTCGGCCGGCCAGGACCCATCGGCCCCGCCTCTCCATCTTCCAGCCGCCGCCGGCGTGTGCTCAGGAGGAGCCGCCGCCACCACATCGAGGGGATCGGGAACCCCGATCTCGATCTGCGCAGGCCGCCGCCCTAGCGCGTGCGGGCCGTCACCGCCAGGCCCAGTTCCCCGATCCACGGGTGGGCCGCCTCCCTTCATCCGCCAGATCGCGTTCGCCCCGATCGCCATTGACCGCCTCCCGCTCGCTGGGCCTCTCCAGCCGCCGCTCGCTGGGCCTCTCCAGCCGCCGCTAGGGCCGCTCCACCGCGCCAGGCTCCCGCCCCGCGTCGGACGCCTCCGCTCCGCCTGGCCCAGCGCGGGCCAGATCCCGTTCGCCAGCGCCAGCAGCGCCTGGGCCTCCAGCCGCTTCGCCCCAGGCCGGTGCCCAGGCTTCGCGGGCCGTCCGCCTCCCAGGCCCGAGGCCGTGTCGCGCCGCCGCTCGCAGGCCCGAGCCGAGGCCCGAGCCGCGCCTCTCCATCCACTTCGGCCCGGTCGCCAGCGTCGCGGCCCGTCTCCAGATCTGGCCCGAGCCCGTTTGACCCAGATCTAGGTTATTTCAAATTCCCTAAGTCCCTGTATTTTGTTGTGTCTGATGCAATATTGGATCTGTGATAACTTCTTGTGTGTTGCTCCGATTTGCGCAAATGACATGTCCAGACGTTCATGGTGACTAGCACTACGATTCATTCCATTGTGCCATGCATGTTTGAGATCATCTAGATGCTTATTTTTCTGTTGCAAGAGTGCATCCTGATATAAACTGCTGCTATGTGTTGTTTTTATGCCATCTTTGCATAGTGATATCTTTTAGCTCGTTTATCCGAATGATGCAAATGACATGTCCACGTGTTCGTCTTGCCATGCTCAACATGTTGTTTGTGTTAGGTTGCATGATAGATTTAATCTTGCCATGTTTAGCTCCGTTGCAAAGTGCCATGTGGCTGTGATGTTGTTTGACTTGTTATGAGATGCCATCTTGTTGAGCTCATTGCTATCGTTGTGTTTATCTCCATGATGTATGTTTGTATGTTTTGGAATCACCATCATGTGTACTTTGATGTGGTGCTTACCACTTGCCATGTTTAGTTTCGAGGTGACTTAAACTTGCTCTCGTAGATGCCATGATGAAACTGCTGTTTTAACACTTAGTGGATTTTCACTAAGTCTGGAATCTGTAATGTTCCGATGCCATGTTTGTGTGCTGTTCTAGGACAAACCATGATAGTTTTGGAGTGACTCTTGTTGGTTCCTTGTAGTATATAATGTTGGCTATCCATTCATGTTCTCACATGCGTATTTGAGTGGCTGTAGCATAGTTAACTTTTGCTCCAAAGTTGCAATAAATTACTGCTGTCAGAATTTTGTTGTCAAGTTCAATGTGTCCAAGCTTGTTGCTATTGAGCCGTGGCTCCTTTGGGGGTGCACCTTTGGACTTATTTGCTGTAGGATATGTCTAGTTTATGTTCATGCTCTTTGCCATGATGTTTGAGTGCTGTAGCTTCTTTATCTAGTGCTCCGAAGTTGCTATGTTGCTGTAATTTTCAGCTTTTGCATATTTCTTGTTTCGGGCATAACTTTTAGCCCGTAGCTCCGATTTCAGCGAGTCTTATATGAAACTTGATTGATTTTCCGTGTAGATTCATAATCTCCTATTGTTATCATGTTTTGAAGCTTTTGCTGGAATGCTTATTTTCCGTGCTTCGTGTGCTTCCTTAGTGCATCCATCATTTTTATGTGCGCATTGCATCTTGTTGATTTGTGCCTTGTGTGATATTGTTTAGAGCCGGAAGCTGAGACCGAGTACGAGTACGAGCACGAGGTTACCAACGAGGTTGAGCACGAGGACCCTTCTTACGATCCGAACGACAACTCTTCAGGCAAGATGACCGGACCCCGATAACATTACTATCTTTGCCTATTGCTAGTAGTTCCGCTCTATAGTTTTACCTCGATGCCCATGTCTTTATTGTTAGCCTCCTACTTGTAACCATGACCATGTCTAACCACCCTACATATGCAAACCGTTGCTTGGCTAAGTACGATTCGCTCAGCCCTTCTTATAGCATTGCTAGTTGCAGGTGAAGTTCGAAGATGCTTGCTTCATGTTGAAGTTTTGTTGGGTTATATCACACTATATAATTACTAAATGAAATCATCTATATATTGGCAAGGGTGGAAGGCTAAGCCTTTTGCTTGGTGATTTGTTCCACTCATGCCGCTAGGAACTGTTTAAACCGGTGTTATGTTCCTTGATTATGCGTTCCTCACACGGTTGGGGTTTATGGGACCCCCTCGATAAACCGCTAAGTGCTAAGTCTTTTCCAGCAAGTCCCAACATTGGTACTATTTGCCTAATAACTAATAAAACTTGCATAGGGAGTAATTAACCCTCTTTCTTAATTCAACAACCCGGGCCAGTGCTCCACATGAGTGTTGGTCCAAACTGGGGGTTACGCGAGGCCACCTCGAGGGAACTCAAGGTTTGGTAAAAACCTATGGGATCACCCATCCGGTCGTGGCCTGAGACGAGATACACGCGGCTACTATCAGGGTGTTGGCATGCCGGGAGGATTTGCTGGATTAACCTTACCTTAGTTCGGAGTATCTTGAGCACGGGATTCCGAGAATAGTCGGGTCTTCCCACTTTGGAGTTGCGACTCCGCGGATCGTGGGCTTGTCATGGGCCAAGTTGGAACACCCCTGCAGGGTTATGAACTTTCGAAAGCCGTGCCCGCGGTTATGTGGCAGATGGGAGCTTGTTAATATCCGGTTGTAGATAACTTGACACAATGTTCCAATACACTACCAGCGTGTGTACCGTGACTGTCAATTTTCGAATAGGGATTCGGGAGTTGAACACGGTGGGGTTATGTTTGTTGAGCTTTAGCTAGGATCACTTCGTGATCATCTCTCGACCGAGGCACTTCTCTTCTCGCACTCTTTCACGTAAGCTAGTGCTAGTTGCTGCTGCAGACACTTATTCTTTTCTTCAGCCTTATCCTCTCCCAAGGCTTAAATAGTCTTGTTACCCGGGAACGGGATTGCTGAGTCCTCTGTGGCTCACAGTTACTTCACCACACCAGGTGCAGGTCCGATGGTGAGCTATCCAGGTGATGGCACCGAGCTCGACTGGGAGTATGACGAGGAGCGTAGTCAATACTATGTTCGTTATCCTGATGATCAGTAGTGGAGACTTCTACTAGGATTCGATCCGACCTGTGGATTTAAATTATGTTTGGTATCTTGTCATTTGGATTTTACCCTTAGAGGGCTGTGATGTTTTATTGAATGATGATTTGAACATGTATTGTATTTGTGTGACGTGGCGATTGTAAGCCAACTATTTTATGTTTTCCATCCCCATCTTTTACATGAGTTGTGCAAAGATACCGGACTTGCGATCATTCCAGCATGGGGTTATGTCTCTAAGTCGTGCCTCGACACGTAGGAGATATAGTCCCATCCTGGGCATTACAGCGCCCCCCTTCCCAGGGCACGCCACCCTGCATCGAGGGCAGCCCCTGGTGCCCCTGTTCTTCCTATATATACCTACGTACCCCAGAAACTCCGTACGCAAAGAGAAAACCCTAATTCCACCGCCGTAGCTGCTGTTCCCGTGGAGATCCCATCTTGGAGCCTATTCCGGGAGGGGGATCCATCACGGAGGCCTTCATCATCATCATCATCGCCCTCACCATGAGTTGTGAGTAGTTTACCACAAACCTTCGGGTCTATAGCTAGTATCTAGATGGCTTCTTCTCTCTCTCCGGATCTCAATACAAAGTTCTCCTCGGTCTTCAAGGAGATCTATTCGATGTAATCTCTTTTTGCGGTGTGTTTGTCGAGATCCGATGAATTGTGAGTTTATGATCAAGGTTATCTATGAAAGATATTTGGTTCTTCTCTGAACTTTTTATGTGTGCTCATAATATCCTTGCAAGTCTCTTCGAATTATTGGTTTGGTTTGGCCTACTAGATCTATAGTTCTTGCAATGGGAGAAGTGCTTGGCTTTGGGTTCAATCTTGCGGTGTCCTTTGCCAGTGACAGTAGGGGCAGCAAGGCACATATTGTATTGTTGCCATCGAGGATAAATAGATGGGGTTTTCATCATATTGCTTGAGTTTATCCCTCTACATCATGTCATCTTTCTTAAGGCGTTACTCTATTCGTATGAACTCAATACACTAGATGCATGCTGGATAGCGGTCGATGTGTGGAGTAATTGTAGTAGATGCAGGCAGGAGTCGGTCTACTTGTCTCGGATGTGATGCCTATATACAATGATCATGCCTAGATAGTCTCATAATTATTCGCTTTTCTATCAATTGCTCGACAGTAATTTGTTTACCCGCCGTAGAATATCGCTATCATTAGAGAAGCCACTAGAGAAAACTATGGCCCCCGGGTCTATCTTTATCATATTACTTTTCCGTCAACTAGCCAATTTCTGGCGCCATTGTTTATTTGCTTTCTTTACTTTCTATTTCTATACCAAAAATACCAAAAATATAAACTATCATCTCTATCAGATCTCACTCTCGTAAGTGACCGTAAAGGGATTGACAACCCCTTATCGCGTTGGCTGCGAAGTTCTTATTTTTTTTGTGCATGTGCGAGGGACTGGCGCGTGGTCTCCTACTGGATTGATACCTGGGTACTCAAAAACTGAGGGAAATACTTAGGCTACTGTGCTGCATCTCCCTTTCCTCTTCGAGGGAATACAACGCAAGCTCAAGAGGTAGCAAGAACCGCTAGTCTGTGGGTGATAGGGGGATGCAATTCTATGGTTAACATCATATTTAGCAAGCATCTTACGGAAAGCACCATGAATAAAATGTGAACCACCATCAGTCATTGTATATCTAGGGACTCCAAACCTCTGTAAAATAAATTCTTTAAGCATCTTAATAGAGGTGTTATGATCAGCACTACTAGTTGGAATAGCTTCTACCCACTTAGTAACGTAATCAACAGCAACTAAAATATGTGTGTATCCATTAGAGGCAGGAAACGGTCCCATATAATCAAAGCCCCAAACATCAAATGGTTCAATAACAAGTGAATAATTCATAGGCATTTCTTGACGTCTACTAATATTACCAATTCTTTGACATTCATCGCAAGATAAGACAAACTTACGGGCATCCTTGAAGAGAGTAGGCCAATAAAAACCGGATTGCAATACCTTGTGTGCAGTTCTATCTCCCGCATGGTGTCCTCCATAGGCTTTGGAGTGGCACTTGCATAAGATCTGTTCCTGTTCATGCTCAGGTACACAACGTCTAATGATACCATCTACTCCTTCTTTATAAAGATGTGGGTTATCCCAAATGTAATGTCTCAAATCATAGAAGAACTTTTTCTTTTGTTGGTATGTGAAGCTAGGAGGTATAAACTTAGCAACAATATAATTAGCATAATCAGCATACCATGGAGCAGTACGAGAAGTATTTATGACAGCTAATTGTTCATCAGGAAAGATATCATCAATAGGTTGTGGGTCATCAAGTACATTTTCTAACCTAGACAAGTTGTCTGCAACGGGGATCTCAGCTCTCTTTCTATCAATAATATGCAAGTCAAATTCTTGCAGCAAGAGAACCCATCTAATAAGTCTAGGTTTAGCATCTTTCTTTTCCATAAGGTATTTGATAGCAGCATGATCAGTGTGAATAGTTACTTTAGAATCAACAATATAGGGTCTGAACTTATGACAAGCAAATACAACTGCTAAAAATTCTTTCTCAGTAGTAGCATAATTTCTTTGGGCACTATCTAGAGTTTTACCAGCATACTGGATAACATTCAATTTCTTATCAACTCTTTGCCCTAGAACAGCTCCTACAGCATAATCACTAGCATCGCACATAATCTCAAAGGGTAAATTACAGTCAGGAAGCTGGACAATAGGTGGAGAGATTAATGCTTTCTTAAGTATTTCAAATGCTTCTAGACAATCATCATCATAGACAAAAGGAATATCTTTTTGTAAGAGATTAGTCAGAGGCTTGGAGATATTAGAAAAGTCATTTATGATCCTCCTATAAAACCCGGCATGACCAAGGAAACTTCGTATACCTTTGATGTCCTTTGGGCATGGCATCTTTTCAATAGCATCAACTTTAGCTTTGTCAACTTCAATAACTCTTTCAGAAATTTTATGTCCCAAGACAATGCCTTCATTGACCATAAAGTGGCACTTCTCCCAATTCAAGACAAGATTAGTGTCTTCACATCTCTGCAAAACTCGATCAAGGTTGCTTAAGCAATCATCAAAAGAAGTTCCGTAAACGGAGAAATCATCCATGAAAACCTCAACAATCTTTTCACAAAAATCAGAGAGTATAGCCATCATATGTCTTTGAAAGGTAGCAGGTGCATTACATAAACCAAAAGGCATACGTCTATAAGCGAAGGTACCGTAAGGACAAGTAAAAGTGGTCTTTTCTTGATCCCCTTTTGACACAGGTATTTGGGAGAAACAGAATAACCATCTAGAAAACAGAAATGCGTATGTTTGGATAACCTTTCTAGCATTTGATCAATAAATGGCAAGGGGTAATGATCTTTATTAGTAGCTTTATTTAACTTACGGAAATCAGTTACCATCCTATAACCTGTAACTATTCTTTGCGGAATCAATTCATCCTTGTCATTAGGAACGACAGTCATACCTCCTTTCTTAGGAACACAATGGACATGACTTACCCACTGGCTATCAGCAACTGGATAGATAATACCTACCTCTAGAAGCTTTATTATTTCCTTCCTTACCACTTCTTTCATCTTAGGATTTAACCGTCGTTGATGATCAATAACCGGTTTAGCATTTTCTTCCAATTTTATCTTGTGTTGGCATATAGTGGGACTAATGCCCTTAAGATCATCCAGAGTATATCCAATAGCAGCACGATGCTTGTTCAGGGTTTTCAATAGTTTTCTTCTTCCTGCTCTGAAAGGTTAGCACTAATAATAACAGGATATATTTTCTTTTCATCAAGATAAACATACTTAGATTATCAGGCAAAGGTTTAAGTTCAAACACGGGATCACCCTTGGGTGGAGGATTCCCTAGGATTTCAACACGCAAGTTGTTTTTCAGTACGGGTCCCTGTTTAAGGAATATTTCATCTATTTCCCTTCTCTCATGCATATGCATATCATTTTCATGGTCTAGCAAGTATTGTTCTAAAGGATCATTAGGAGGCACAACACTAGAAGCAAGACCAATAATTTCATCCTTACTAGATGGTTCCTTTTCAAGGGGTTGTCTACGAAATTTAGCAAAGTTAAAATCATGAGACGTATCCCCTAATCCCACAGTAACAATATCTTTCACGCAGTCTATCTTGGCATTAACAGTATTCAAGAAGGGTCTACCAAATATAATGGGACAAAATTCATCTTGTGGGGAACTAAGAACAAGGAAATCAGCAGGGTATTTAACCTTCCCACACAAGACTTCAATATCTCTAACAATCCCAACTGGTGAAATAGTATCTCTATTAGCAAGCTTAATAGTAACATCAATCCCTTCTAACTCAATAGGTGCAATATCATGCATAATTTCTCGATATAAATCAAGAGGGATAATACTCGCACTAGCACCTACGTCACATAAGCCATGATAGCAATGATCTCCTATCTTAACAGAGATAACAAGCAAGCCCATAGTAGGTCTATGTTTGTTCCTAGCATTGGGTGTGGCTATTCTAGCAGACTCTTCTTGGAGGTAAATAACATGTCCATCTAAATCTTCTACCAAGAGATCTTTAACCATAGCAACACTAGGTTTAACTTTAATTTTCTCAGAGGGTGTAGGTGTTCTAGTATTACTCTTCCAAACTACAGTTGAAGCTTGAGCATGATCCTTTATCCTAACAGGGAAAGGTGGTTTCTCAATATAAGCGGTAGGAACAATAGGATCAACATTATAAGTGATAGTCTTTTCTTCAACTTTAATAGGTTCAACTACTTTTACTTCAATAGGGGGGTGGTATTTAAACCACTTCTCCTTGGGGAGATCAACATGAGTAGCAAAAGATTCATAGAAAGAAGCTACTATCTCACAGTCAAGTCCATATTTAGTGCTAAACTCACGGAAAACATCGGTATCCATAAAAGCTTTAACACAATCAGACTTAGGGGTCATACTTGAGTCCTTACCTTTGTCGAGATCCCAATCTTCAGAGTTGTGTTTAATTCTTTCCAATAAATCCCATTTGAATTCAGTAGTCTTCATCATAAAAGGTCCAGAACAAGAAGTATCGAGCATGGAGCGATTATTGAGAGAAAGCCGAGCATAATTTTTTTAAATAATCATTTCTCTTGAGAGCTCATGATTGGGGCATGAATATAACATTGACTTAAGCCTCCCCCAAGCTTGAGCGATGCTTTCTCCTTTGCGAGGCCAAAAATTATAAATATAATTACTATCACGATGAACCTGGTGCATAGGGTAGAACTTCTGATGAAATTCCAACTTCAGACGATTATAGTTCCATGATCCCATATCATCACATAGCCTAAACCATGTCAATGCATCTCCCTACAAAGATAAAGGGAAGGCCTTCTTCTTGATAACATCCTCGGGCATACCTGCAAGCTTAAACAATCCACAAACTTCATCCACATAGATTAGATGTAAATCGGGATGAAGTGTTCCGTCTCCTGTAAAAGGATTTTCAAGCAGTTTCTCTATCATACCCAAAGGAATCTCAAAGCAAACATTTTCAATAGGTGCAGTGGGTTGAGGAGCAACTCTTTGCTCTTCTGTTCGGGGTGAAGATACCCCGAACAAGCCCCTCAAAGGATTTTGAGCCATAGTAACAACTAACAATAAATTTCAGCACACTATATAAATTTTTCCTTACCAAAGGCGCTTCACTCCCCGGCAACGGCGCCAGAAAAGAGTCTTGATGACCCACAAGTGTAGGGGATCTATCGTAGTCCTTTCGATAAGTAAGAGTGTCGAACCCAACGAGGAGCAGAAGGAAATGATAGGCAGTTTTCAATAAGGTATTGTCTGCAAGCACTGAAATTATAGGTAACAGATAGTTTTGTGATAAGGTAATTAGTAGCAAGTGACAAAAGGTAAAAGTAAATAAGGTGCAAAAAGGTGGCCCAATCCTTTTTGTAGCAAAGGACAAGCCTAGATAAACTCTTATATAAAGGAAAGCGCTCCCGAGGACACATGGGAATTATCGTCAAGCTAGTTTTCATCACGATCATCTGATTCGCGTTCGGTACTTTGATAATTTGGTATGTGGGTGGACCGGTGCTTGGGTGTTGTCCTTACTTGGACAAGCCTCCCACTTATGATTAACCTCTAATGCAAGCATCCGCAACTACAAAAGAAGTATTAAGGTAAACCTAACCATAGCCTGAAACATATGGATCCAAATCAGCCCCTTACGAAGCAACGCATAAATTAGGGTTTAAGCTTCTGTCACTCTAGCAACCCATCATCTACTTATTACTTCCCAATGCCTTCCTCTAGGCCCAAATAATAGTGAAGTGTCATGTAGTCGATGTTCACATGACACCACAAGAGGAGAGACAACATACATCTCATCAAAATATCGAACGAAGACCAAATTCACATGACTACTAATAGCAAGACTTCTCCCATGTCCTCACGAACAAAAGTAACTACTCACAAGACATAATGTTCATGATCATAGGGGTATTAATATGCATAATGGATCTGAACATATGATCTTAGACCAAATAAACCAACTAGCATCAACTACAAGGAGTAATCAACAATACTAGCAACCCACAGGTACCAATCTGAGGTTTGGGTACAAAGACTGGATACAAGAGATGAGCTAGGGTTTAAGAGGAGATGGTGCTGGTGAATATGTTGATGAAGATAGCCCTCCCCAAGATGGGAGAGTTGTTGGTGATGACGGCGGTGACGATTTCCCCCTGCCGGAGGGAAGTAACCCCGGCAGAACAGCTCTGCCGGAGCCCTAGATTGGTTTCCGCCTCGGTTCCGCCTCGAGACGGCGGCATCTGGTCCCGAAAGCCTCCTTATGATTTTTCCAGGTCAAAACACCTCATATAGGAGAAGATGGGCGTCGGGGACCTTCCGTCTAGCCCACGAGATAGGGGGCGCGCCCTGGGCAAGGGGCGCGCCCCCCACCCTCGTGGACAGCCAGTGGCCCCCTCATGGATTTCTTTCGCCAGATATTTTTTATATTTTCTGAAACGGAGTTTTGTTGAGTTTCTGGGGTTTTGGAGTTGTGCAAAATATGTTTCCAGAGTTTGCTCCTTTTCCAGCCCAGAATTCCAGCTGCCGGCATTCTCCCTCTTCTTGTAAACCTTGTAAAATAAGAGAGAAAAGGCATAAGTATTGTGACAAAACATATAATAACAGTCCATAATGCAATAAATATCAACATATAAGCATGATGCAAAATGGACGTATCAACGATGTCCATTACAGGAGTCAACGTCAAACTTTCGCCATGTTGCTCGGAACGATGGATGGCACAGGGCCTAGTCCATCGCGCGGTGGAGGCCACTGCTTCTTTGGGAGAAGAGGCAGGGCTGGCTGCCTGGATGTGCTCTAATTTGAGGTAACAACTGAATCTTGTCACATACTAGTTAAATCCGAGCTATGGGTGTGAAGCACTGATGTGCCAGTACATTTGATTGTGACATGTTCTAATTTTGTACCTGAACTTTTTTTAGAAAGGGTTGTACGTCAACTTAATGTGCTAGCAAAACTTATTGTGTTGTGTGTCTGTTTTCTTTGCACATCATTCAAGATATCTCCCTGTCATTGATAAAGACGATGAACCGTTATATACAAGTTCGTTGGTTTCAACATAGCCCTACCCATAGAGATCCACTGCTTCCATCCTGATTGTGCTGCCTGCGTGAAATTTTTGTATACAAGTTCAGTGTGCTATGATGTTCTATATGATTGTGTCAACTATATAAGTTTTTACTGAGCATCAGCAATGCATATGGCTGAATGATGTATTCACGAGCATCGACTGATGGGTCTCTCTCTCTCTCTCCCTCTCTCTCTCTCTCACACACACACACAAGCACACACACGCACACACGCACAAGTGGGACCCGTTGAATTATTTCTTTGCTCGTGACAGCTTTTAATTAGGTTCCACTGTAATCTAACTTCTTTATTAAGTTACTAATTGAGCTCAGTGACTTCAAAAAGTTGTACAGAAGCCTTGTTTGAGCCTTTCCGGTGTCGCTGAATGTGGGCTGAGTAGCCATGTTAGGTTGTATTGTACTACACAGGCCTTTTTTTAACATCAGCAATGCAACTGGGCCGACAGTTGTACACAATATTCGGGTCAACTTGTTATTCTCCGCCCCGCTGGGCTGCAAACTTTCCTAGGAGGTATGCATTAGGCTTAACAAGAAAATGGACTTTAAGAAATAATAAATGGGATGTAATTATAATAACTGGTAGTAACTATAAAAAAATGCACCAAACGCGTTATTAGTTTAAAAATGTATTATTTTCGGAATTCGAAAATTTTAATTTCATTACTTGTTGCGTGCGTAATATTTCGTTGGATTTTAACGTAATACAACTTTATTTTGAAATTATATTTAATCTGACTAGAAATTTTGGATAAAAATATTTTGGATCCCATAAAAATGTGGATTTTTTTTTTGAATTCTGTTTTGAGCGGTTGGTTGAAATTATTAATCGTTGTCCTAGCTAGAAAATGGGATGTACTTTTAACAAACTGTGAATGGGCTGTAGTAAATTCCATTAGAATTAAAAAAATGGGTTTACATTCTTACAAATCGCAAATGGGCTATATGTTCTCTGCCACACACTTGTGGGCCTTCTAAGTTGACGCTGTTGGAAATACGCCCTAGAGGCAATAATAAAAGTATTATTATTATATTTCCTTGTTCATGATAATTGTCTGTTATTCATGCTTGAATTGTATTGTACGGAAACAGCGATACATGTGTGAATATATAGACCACAATGAGTCCCTGGTAAGCCTCTAGTTACTAGCTCGTTGATCAATAGATGGTCACGGTTTCCTAACCATGGACATAAGATGTCAGTGATAACGGGATCACATCATTAGGAGAATGATGTGATGGACAAGACCCAATCTTGAGCATAGCACGAGATCGTATAGTTCGTAATGCATAAGCTTTTCGGTGTCAAGTATTTATTCCCTAGACCATGAGGTTGTACAACTCCCGGATGCCGTAGGAATACTTTGGGTGTGCCAAACGTCACAACGTAACTGGGTGGCTATAACGGTACGCAACGGGTATCTCCGAAAGTATCTGTTGAGTTGGTACGAACCGAGACTGGGATGTTGTCACTCCGTGTGACGGAGAGGTACCTCTGGGCCCACTCGGTAAGACATCATCATAATGAGCTCAAGGTGACTAAGGAGTTAGTCACGGGATGATGGATTACGGATCGAGTAAAGAGACTTGCCATGACGAGATTGAACAAGGTATCGGGCATACCGACGATCGAATCTCGGGCAATTACCGTACCGATGGACAAAGGGATTAACATACTGGATTGAGTGAATCCTTGACACAGTGTTAAATCCGATGAAGATCATCGAGGAACATGTGGAAACCGACATGGGTATCCAGATCCCGTTGTTGGTTATTGACCGGAGAGTCGTCTCGGTCATGTCTGCGTGTCTCCCGAACCCGTAGGGTCTACACACTTAAGGTTCGGTGACGCTAGGGTCGTAGAGATACATGCACGTGGAAACCCGAAAGTTGTTCGGAGTCCCGGATGAGATCCCGGATGTGATGAGGAGTTCCGGAATGGTCCGGAGGTAAAGAACGATATATATGAAGTCCAGTTTCGGCCATCGGGTGAACTCCGGGGGTCACCGGGAGTGTCCCGGGACCATCGGAGGGGTCCCGGGGGTCCATCGGGTGGGGCCACCCATCTCGGTGGGGCCCCTAGGCCGCAAGGGGAAGGGGGCCAGCCCCTGGTGGGCTGGCGCACCCATATGGGCCCCCCTCCATGCGCCTAGGGTTGAAACCCTAGGGGGAGGGGCCGCCCCCTATGCCTTGGGGGGCAAGTTTCACCCTGGCCGCCGCCCCACCCTAGAGATTGGATCTCCAGGGCCGGCGCCCCCCCCCCCTGGACCCCTATATATAGTGAGGGGGGAGAGGGCAGCCGCACCCCAAGCCTCTGGCGCCTCTCCCCCCTCCCGTCACACCTCCAACTCCTCCGCAGGGCGCCGGCGAAGCCCTGCAGGATTTCCTACTGGATCCACCACCACGCCGTCGTGCTGCTGGATCTCCGACGACCTCTCCTCCCCCCTTTCTAGATCAAGAAGGAGGTGACGTTGCTGTACCGGACGTGTGTTGAACGCGGAGGTGCCGTCCGTTCGGCGCTAGGATCATCGGTGACGAAGAACGCGAAGAGTACGACTACTTCATCCACGTTCCTTCGAACGCTTCCGCACGCGATCTACAAAAGGGTATGTAGATGCACTCTAATATGCTCGTTGCTAGATGACTCCTTAGATTGATCTTGGTGAAAGCGTCGAAATTTTTTGAATTCTGCTACGTTCCCCAACAGTGGCATCTGAGCTAGGTCTTTTGCGTAGCATCTTGCACGAGTAGAACACAAAGCAGTTGTGGGCGTTGAGTTTGCTCAACTTTCTTGCCGTTACTAGTCTAATCTTGATCCGGCGGTATTGTGGGATGAAGCGTCCCGGACCGACCTTACACATACGCTTACGTGAGACTAGTTCCACCGACAGACATGCACTAGATGCATAAGGTGGCTGGCGGGTGTGTGTCTCCCCCACTTTAGTTGGATCGGATTCGATGAACAGGGTCCTTATGAAGGGTAAATATAAATTGACAAATCACATTGTGGCTTTTGCGTAGGTAAGAAACGTTCTTGCTAGAAAACCTTTAGAAGCCACGTAAAACTTGCAACAACAATTAGAGGTCGTCTAACTTGTTCTTGCAGCATGTGCTATGTGATATGGTATGGCCAAGAAGATGTGATGAATGATATATGTGATGTATGAGATTGATCATGTTCTTGTAATGGGGAATCACGACTTGCATGTCGATGAATTTGACAACCGGCAGGAGCCATAGGAGTTGTCTTAATTATTGTATGACCTGCGTGTCACTGAATAACGTCATGTAATTACTTTACTTTATTGCTAAACGTTAGCCATAGTAGTAGAGGTAATAGTTGGCGTGACGACTTCATGAAAACACGATGATGGAGATCATGATGATGGAGATCATAGTGTCGAGCCGGTGACAATGATGATCATGGTGCCCCGAAGATGGAGATCCAAGGAGCAAGATGATATTGGCCATATCATGTCACTTTGATTGATTGCATGTGATGTTTATCATGTTTATGCATCTTGTTTACTTAGAACGACGGTAGTAAATAAGATGATCTCCCACTAAAATTTCAAGAATTGTGTTCCCCCTAACTGTGCACCGTTGCTAAGGATCGTTGTTCCGAAGCACCACGTGATGATCGGGTGTGATAGGTTCTAACGTTCGCATACAACGGGTGTAAGCCAGATTTACACAAGCAATACACTTAGGGTTCACTTGACGAGCCTAGCATGTACAGACGTGGCCTCGGAACACGGAAGACCGAAAGGTCGAAGATGAGTTGTATAGAAGATACGATCAACATGAAGATGTTCACCGTTGATGACTAGTCCGTCTCACGTGATGATCGGACACGGGCTAGTCGATTCGGATAATGTATCACTTAGATGACTAGAGAGATGTCAATCTGAGTGGGAGTTCATTAAAATTTGGTTAAGATGAACTTAATTATCATGAACTTAGTCTAAATTCTTTACAATATGTCTTGTAGATCAAATGGCCCACGCTCATGTCACCCTCAACTTCAACGCGTTCCTAGAGAAATCCTAGCTGAAAGACGATGGTAGCAACTATACGGACTGGGTCCGTAACCTGAGGATCATCCTCATAACTGCCAAGAAAACTTATGTCCTAGATGCACCGCTAGGTGACGCTCCCGCCCCGGCAAACCAAGATGTTATGAACGCTTGGCAGTCGCGCTATGATGATTACTCCCTGGTTCAGTGCGGCATGCTTTACAGCTTAGAATCGGGGCTCCAAAAGCGTTTGGAGCACCACGGGGCATATGAGATGTTCCAAGAGCTGAAAATGGTTTTCCAAGCTCATGCCGGAGTCGAGAGATATGACGTCTCCGACGCATTCTACAGCTGTAAGATGGAGGAAAACAGTTCTGTCAGTGAGCACATCCTCAAGATTTCTGGGTTGCACAACCGCTTGTCTCAGTTGGGAATGAATCTCCCAGACGAAGCGGTCGTTGACAGAATCCTCCAGTCGCTCCCACCAAGCTACAAGAGATTCGTGTTGAACTTCAATATGCAGGGGATGGAGAAGTCCATTCCCGAGGTGTATTCAATGCTGAAATCAGCGGAGGTGGATATCAAGAAAGAACATCAAGTGTTGATGGTCTATAAAACCACTAAGTTCAAGAAGGGCAAGGGTAAGAAGAACTTCAAGAAGGACGGCAAGGGAGTTGCCGCGCCTGGTAAGCCAGTTGCCGGGAAGAAGCAAAAGTATAGACCCAAGCCCGAGACAGAGTGCTTTTATTGCAAGGGAATGGGTCACTGGAAGCGGAACTGCCCCAAATACTTAGCGGACAAGAAGGCCGGCAACGTCAAAGGTATATGTGATATACATGTTATTGATGTGTACCTTACCAGCGCTCGTAGTAGCTCCTGGGTATTCGATACCGGTGCAGTTGCTCATATTTGTAACTCTAAGCAGGAGTTGCGGAATAAGCGGAGACTGGCGAAGGATGAGGTGACAATGCGCTCCAAGGTCGATGTGATCGCCGTCGGCACGCTGCCTCTACATCTACACTCGGGATTAGTTTTAAACCTTAATAATTGTTATTTAGTACCAGCTTTGAGCATGAACATTGTATCTGGATCTCGTCTTATGCGAGATGGCTACTCATTTAAATCTGAGAATAATGGTTGTTCTATTTATTTGAGAGATATGTTTTATGGTCATGCCCCGTTGGTCAATGGTTTATTTTTGATGAATCTCGATCGTGATGATACACATATTCATAGTGTGAATGCCAAAAGATGTAAAGTTGACAATGATAGTCCCACATACTTGTGGCATTGCCGCCTTGGTCATATTGGTGTCAAACGTATGAAGAAGCTTCATGCTAATGGACTTCTGGAGTCTCTTGGTTATGAATCATTTGACACGTGTGAACCATGCCTCTTGGGCAAGATGACCAAGACTCCGTTCTCCGGAACAATGGAGCGAGCAACCAACTTATTGGAAATCATACATACCGATGTGTGCGGTCCAATGAGCGTTGAGGCTCGCAGAGGCTATCGTTATGTTCTCACCCTCACAGATGACTTGAGTAGGTATGGGTATATCTACTTGGTGAAGCACAAGTCTGAGACCTTTGAAAAGTTCAAGGAATTTTAGAATGAGGTTGAGAATCAACGAGACAAGAAAAAAAGTTCTTACGATCGGGTCGTGGGGGTGAATATTTGAGTCATGAATTTGGCACGCACCTAAGGTACTGTGGAATTGTTTCACAATTGACACCGCCCGGAACACCTCAGCGTAAACGGTGTGTCCGAACGTCGAAATCGTACTCTGTTGGACATGGTGCGATCTATGATGTCCCTTACCGATTTACCGCTATCTTTTTGGGGTTATGCTTTAGAGACAGCCGCATTCACTTTAAATAGGGCTCCGTCGAAATCCGTTGAGACGACACCGTATGAACTTTGGTTTGGCAAGAAACCGAAGTTGTCGTTTCTGAAAGTTTGGGGTTGCGATGCTTATGTCAAGAAACTTCAACCTGAGAAGCTCGAACCCAAATCGGAAAAATGCGTCTTCATAGGATACCCAAAGGAAATGATTGGGTACACCTTCTACCACAGATCCGAAGACAAAGTCTTTGTTGCCAAGACTGGATCCTTTCTGGAGAAAGAGTTTCTCTCGAAAGAAGTGAGTGGGAGGAAAGTAGAACTTAATGAGGTGACAGTCACCCCTCCTGAACCGGAAAGTAGCGCAGCGCAGGAAATTATTCCTGAGGTGCCTGCACCGATAAGGGAGGAAGTTAATGATGATGATCATGAAGATACAGATCAAGTTACTACTGAACTTCGAAGGTCCACAAGGGCACGTTCCGCACCAGAGTGGTACGGCAACCCTGTCATGGAAATCATGTTGTTAGACAACAGTGAACCTTCGAACTATGAAGAAGCGATGGCGGGCCCGGATTCCAATAAATGGCTTGGAGCCATGAAATCCGAGATAGAATCCATGTATGAAAACAAAGTATGGACTTTGGTGGACTTTCCTGATGATAGGCACGCCGTAGAAAATAAATGGATATTTAAGAAGAAGACAGACATGGATGGTAATGTGACCATCTATAAGGCTCGGCTTGTCGCTAAGGGTTATCGACAAGTTCAAGGGACTGACTACGACGAGACTTTCTCTCTCGTAGCGATGATGAAGTCAGTCAGAATCATGTTAGCTATTGCCGCATTCTATGATTATGAGATATGGCAAATGGACGTCAAAACGGCATTCCTTAATGGCTTCCTCAAGGAAGAGTTGTATATGATGCAGCCGGAAGGTTTTGTCGATCCAGAGAATACTAACAAGGTATGCAAGCTCCAGCGCTCGATCTACGGGCTGGTGCAAGCATCTCGGAGTTGGAATATTCGCTTTAATGATGTGATCAAAGCGTTTGGCTTTATACAGACTTATGGAGAAGCATGTATCTACAAGAAAGTGAGTGGGAGCTCTGTAGCATTTCTCATATTATATGTAGATGACATATTGCTGATGGGAAATGATATAGAATTCTTGGAAAGTGTAAAGGCCTACTTGAATAAGAGTTTTTCAATGAAGGACCTTGGAGAAGCAGCTTACATATTAGGCATCAAAATCTATGGAGATAGATCAAGACGCCTCATCGGTCTTTCACAAAGTACATACCTTGACAAGATATTGAAGAAGTTCAATATGGATCAGTCCAAGAAGGGGTTCTTGCCTATTTTGCAAGGTATGAGATTGAGCAAGGCTCAGTCCCCGACCACGGCAGAAGATAGAGAAAAGATGAGTGTCATTCCCTATGCCTCAGCCATAGGTTCTATCATGTATGCCATGCTGTGTACCAGACCTGATGTGAACCTTGCCATAAGTTTGGTAGGGAGGTACCAAAGTGATCCCGGTATGGAACACTAGACAGCGGTCAAGAACATCCTAAAGTACCTAAAGAGGACTAAGGATATGTTTCTCGTTTACAGAGGTGACGAAGAGCTCGTCATAAAGGGTTACGTCAATACTAGCTTCGACACATATATGGATGACTCGAAGTCACAAACCGGATACGTGTATATTTTGAATGGTGGAGCAGTCAGCTGGTGCAGTTGCAAGCAGAGTGTCGTGGCGCATTCTACATGCGAAGCGGAGTACATAGCTTCTTGCGAAGCAGCACATGAAGGAGTCTGGATGAAGGAGTTCATCACCGACCTAGGAGTCATTCCAAGCGCGTCAAGCCCAATAACTCTCTTCTGTGACAACACTGGTGCTATTGCCATTACCAAGGAGCCCAGGTTTCACAAGAAGACCAAACACATCAAGCGCCGTTTCAACTCCATCCGGAATTATGTTCAAGATGGAGACATAGATATTTGTAAAGTGCATACGGATCTGAATGTTGCAGACCCGTTCACTAAACCTCTTCCACGGGCGAAACATGATCAACACCAGAACTCTATGGGTGTTCGATTCATCACAATGTAACTAGATTATTGACTCTCTAGTGCAAGTGGGAGACTATTGGAAATATGGCCTAGAGGCAATAATAAAGTATTATTATTATATTTCCTTGTTCATGATAATTGTCTGTTATTCATGCTTGAATTGTATTGTACTTAAACAGCGATACATGTGTGAATATATAGACCACAATGAGTCCCTGGTAAGCCTCTAGTTACTAGCTCGTTGATCAACAGATGGTCACGGTTTCCTGACCATGGACATAGGATGTCAGTGATAACGGGATCACATCATTAGGAGAATGATGTGATGGACAAGACCCAATCTTGAGCATAGCATGAGATCGTATAGTTCGTAATGCATAAGCTTTTCGGTGTTAAGTATTTATTCCTTAGACCATGAGGTTGTACAACTCCCGGATGCCGTAGGAATACTTTGGGTGTGCCAAACGTCACAACGTAACTAGGTGGCTATAAAGGTACGCAACAGGTATCTCCAAAAGTATCTGTTGAGTTGGTACGAACCGAGACTGGGATGTTGTCACTCCGTGTGACGGAGAGGTACCTCTGGGCCCACTCGGTAAGACATCATCATAATGAGATCAAGGTGACTAAGGAGTTAGTCACGGGATGATGGATTGCGGATCGAGTAAAGAGACTTGCCATTAAGAGATTGAACAAGGTATTGGGCATACCGACGATCGAATCTCGGGCAAGTACCGTACCGATGGACAAAGGGAATAACGTACGAGATTGAGTGAATCCTTGACATAGTGGTTCATCCGATGAAGATCATCGAGGAACACGTGGGAACCAACATGGGTATCCAGATCCCGCTATTGGTTATTGACCGGAGAGTCGTCTCGGTCATGTATGTGTGTCTCCCGAACCCGTAGGGTCTACACACTTCAGGTTCGGCGACGCTAGGGTCGTAGAGATACATGCACGTGGAAACCCGAAAGTTGTTCAGAGTCCCGGATGAGATCTCGGACGTGACGAGGAGTTCCAGAATGGTCCGAAGGTAAAGAATAATATATAGGAAGTCCAGTTTCGGCCATCGGGTGAACTCCGGGGGTCACCGGGAGTGTCCCAGGACCACCGAAGGGGTCCCGGGGGTCCATCGGGTGGGGCCACCCATCCCGGTGGGGCCCCTAGGCCGCAAGGGGAAGGGGGGCAGCCCCTGGTGGCCTGGTGCACCCATATGGGCCCCCCTCCATGCGCCTAGGGTTGAAACCCTAGGGGGAGGGGCGTCCCCTATGCCTTGGGGGGCAAGTTTCCCCCTGGCCACCGCCCCACCCTGGAGATTGGATCTCCAGG